>JAEAOA010000375.1:450000-790000 GCA_016746295.1 Potamilus streckersoni
CGTTTCCTTAGCCGAATAAGTGCAACTTTTCTATTCTTTTTTTCTGTTGGTTTTGTTCCCTTGAAACAAGGACAGTTTTTATGAGACAAATTACTATAATTGAGAAAGGAAATTTTGAGCACTCATGATGGTCCTTTGCTGTGTAAAAAATAGTTAAAGATAAAATGGAGCGGAGGACAATACCTAATGATACACAATACAGGCTGAATGAAAGATGAAACAAAATCTCTTAAGATGTACAAGAAACGTTCATCAATTTATCCTAGATAAGTTTTCAATTCATCATTCATCACATAAATATGTATCTAGGAAACATCTGAGAGTCTAGAGAAAACAATACACCTAATCCAATTTGAAAACAAAACGTTTTTTTTTTTATTTAAACATTTTCAGCAAGACATCAAATCACACTTCATGCTCAAAGTAGAGTTAATAGCCTCTTTATTTATTTATTTATTTATTTATTTATTTATTTATTTATTTATTTATTTATTTATTTATTTATTTATTTATTTATAAATCAGACAACTTCAAATATACCAGTCCTGAACTATTAATCACAAAAGTGAGTCGTGCAGAAATTTATATTGGAATCTTCGGGGAATTGTACAAAATGGACGTTTTACATAGAACATTTAACAAAAATTACAAATTTCAGATAATTAAGTTCATTAGCCCTCAAATAAATTATCAAACAACTAATGTATTTTTATGCTACTCTTTTTAAAAAGAACAAATGTATGCTCCCTTTATGTTTTCTTCGTGCTTAAACAATGTATGTATGTATGTATGTATGTATGTATGTATGTATGTATGTATGTATGTATGTATGTATGTATGTATGTATGTATGTATGCATGTATGTATGTATGTATGTATGTACATACGTACGTACGCACGCATACATGTATGTTGGACTAAGTATTATGTGTGCGTGCGTGCGTGTGTTCGTCTGTATGTCTGTCTGCATGGGTGATGGTACATCATCAAATTACTGGCTACATTTTGTCAATTAAAAGTTCAGGTCTAAAAATGTCAAGATAAAGCATTGTAACAAAATATTTCGTGAAGATAAATCCTTTCGCGCACATAAATTATTGAGTACTCCAAGATAATAGAAAAAGTAAAGATGTTGAAATGTATGCATGGTATATAATATAAAAAATAAAGGTATATAATAAAAAATATGAATCATTCGAGTATAAATATTGTTTATAAAAAACGCATTCCCTTAAAAATCTTCAGTAAAAGATATCTTCCAAAATGCATATGTAAATCGAACCAGAAAGCGATTTTATAAATTTTCTTACGATTTATTAGGAACTTAAACGTATAAAATTAAAATTGTTTTTCTTTTGTTCATTCCCTCAAGTGCCCAAAATTTTGATAGTCAGAATTAAGAAATAAAGAAATTTCATGGCAGCGATAATAAATAATTCTTTGGCCATCAGACTTAAAAGACGCATCAGACATGATTTAATATTTTCATCACACACTCATCTATTGAACAATATCATGCTCAAATCTCGCATCTCCTTCATTTTTAGATTCAAGATCCTGGATTGATGTATATTTACAGATTCAAATTCGATGTCCTGGATTGATAGATATTTTTATATTCAAAGTTGAGGTCCTTGATATTTCCTATGACCACTTTCACATTTTCTTGCTATTACTTGTTTAATTTAGTCAGTTAATAAGTTATTTAGCTAGCAATCTACTTAAATTGGCACAGTTTATCATTATTTTAACTACAGGAACTATTAAGAATAGTGTTGCTTATAAAGTCATTATAACTATAGGAGCTATCATTGACAGAGTGTTATTTATAGAGTAATTTTAATTAATGGAACTATTAATGCCAGTGTTACTTATAGTAATTATAACTACTGGAACTATTCAGGCCAGAGTGTTACTTACTGAGTCATTACAACTATCGGAACTATTAATGCCAGAGAGTTTATAGTCATTATAATTATTGGAACTATTAATGCCAGTGTTATTTACAGAGTTATTATAACTCCTGGAACTATTAATGTCAGAGTGTAACTTACTGTATCATTATAACAATTTGAACTATTACTGCCAGTGTTTTTTAGAGAGTAATTATAACTACTGGAACTATTAATGCCAGAGTGTTGTTTATAGTCATTATAATTATTAGAACTATTAATGCCAGTGTTATTTACAGAGTTATTATAACTACTGGAACTATTAATGTCAGAGTGTAACTTAATGTATCATTATAACAATTGGAACTATTACTGCCAGTGTTTTTTAGAGAGTAATTATAACTACTGGAACTATTAATGCCAGAGTGTTGTTTATAGTCATTATAATTATTAGAACTATTAATGCCAGTGTTATTTACAGAGTTATTATAACTACTGGAACTAGTAATGTCAGAGTGTTACTTACTGAGTCATTATAATTATTGGAACTATTACTGCCAGAGTGTTACTTATAGTCATTATAACTACTGGAACTATTCATGTCAGAGTGTTACTTATAGAGTCATTATAACTACTGGAACTATTTATGACAGAGTGTAACTTATAAGAGTCATTATATCTATTGGAAATATTAATGCAAAAGTGTTACTTTTATAGTCATTTGAACTATTTGAACAATTAATGCCAGATAGTTACTTTTTGAATCATTGTAACTATTTTGAAATTTTAATGCCAGTGTTACTGACTGGGTCATTGTAACTATTTTGAACTATTAATGCCAGTGTTACTGACTGGGTCATTGTAACTATTTTGAAATTTTAATGCCAGTGTTACTGACTGGGTCATTGTAACTATTTTGAACTATTAATGCCAGTGTTACTGACTGGGTCATTGTAACCATTTGAACTATTAATGCCATTGTTACTGACTGGGTCATTGTAACTATTTTGAACTATTAATGCCAGTGTTACTGACTGGGTCATTGTAACTATTTGAACTATTAATGCCAGTGTTACTGACTGGGTCATTGTAACTATTTTGAACTATTAATGCCAGTGTTACTGACTGGATCATTGTAACTATTTTGAACTATTAATGCCAGTGTTACTGACTGGGTCATTGTAACTATTTTGAACAATTAATGCCAGTGTTACTGACTGGGTCATTGTAACTATTTGAACTATTAATGCCAGTGTTACTGACTGGGTCATTGTAACTATTTTGAACTATTAATGCCAGTGTTACTGACTGGGTCATTGTAACTATTTTGAAATTTTAATGCCAGTGTTACTGACTGGGTCATTGTAACTATTTTGAACTATTAATGCCAGTGTTACTGACTGGGTCATTGTAACTATTTTGAAATTTTAATGCCAGTGTTACTGACTGGGTCATTGTAACTATTTTGAACTATTAATGCCAGTGTTACTGACTGGGTCATTGTAACCATTTGAACTATTAATGCCATTGTTACTGACTGGGTCATTGTAACTATTTTGAACTATTAATGCCAGTGTTACTGACTGGGTCATTGTAACTATTTGAACTATTAATGCCAGTGTTACTGACTGGGTCATTGTAACTATTTTGAACTATTAATGCCAGTGTTACTGACTGGATCATTGTAACTATTTTGAACTATTAATGCCAGTGTTACTGACTGGGTCATTGTAACTATTTTGAACTATTAATGCCAGTGTTACTGACTGGGTCATTGTAACTATTTTGAACTATTAATGCCAGTGTTACTGACTGGGTCATTGTAACTATTTTGAACTATTAATGCCAGTTTTACTGACTGGGTCATTGTAACTATTTTGAACTATTAATGCCAGTGTTACTGACTGGGTCATTGTAACTATTTTGAACAATTAATGCCAGTGTTACTGACTGGGTCATTGTAACTATTTGAACTATTAATGCCAGTGTTACTGACTGGGTCATTGTAACTATTTTGAACTATTAATGCCAGTGTTACTGACTGGATCATTGTAACTATTTTGAACTATTAATGCCAGTGTTACTGACTGGGTCATTGTAACTATTTTGAACTATTAATGCCAGTGTTACTGACTGGGTCATTGTAACTATTTTGAACTATTAATGCCAGTTTTACTGACTGTGTCATTGTAACTATTTTGAACTATTAATGCCAGTGTTACTGACTGGGTCATTGTAACTATTTTGAACTATTAATGTCAGAGTATTAAAGAGTCACTAAAATCAGCTTCTCCGAGTACATTGGTCATTCGTCCGAAGAGAGGTTTATAATCATCTTTTTATAAGCACTTCTAAAAATGTCATTTTTTCTCTTCAGCTTTACAATTTAGTTTTCAGATCTCTTGAATTTTAGTCACCTTGTTCTATATTTATACAGTTTAGCCTAAAATGTTTAGTGTGAGAAGTCTCATTTTTATGAGGGAATCTCATTTTAATGTAAGAAATATCATTTTAATGTGAGTGAGGAATCTAATTTTAATGAGAGTTAGGAATCTCTTTTTAATGTGAGCAATTTCATTTTAATGTGAGTGAGGAATATAATTTTAATGTGAGTGATGAATCTCATTTTAATGTGAGAAATCTCATTTTAATGTGATATATCTCATTTTAATCGTGATCACATTTCAGACACAGGTGTCATAATTTGGACGTGTTCTATTCTATATCCAGTTTAGGTTCCATTTTGCCAAATTAGTCTTTGGTACTTTTTATACACGGATTACTGTCCTATCTCTTCTAGTATTGTGTTGACCAATTTTGGGTCAGTTTTACAAATTAAAAAAAAAAACAACAAAAAATGTTTACGCTGATATCAAACCCGGATTATATTATGTCGATGTAAACAATATCATCTACGATTATCTTGTGAGAAATCCCGCAAAAGAAGACAAAAATGGATATATTATTTGCATGGATATTCATCTATCACTCAGCGTATGCAAAACGGGAGGAATCATTACTGAAAAGTAAAATACAATAACAGTAAAAACAAAAATAATGATACATTCGTTAAACAAGACTAACGCTACAACTTTCTTATTTCACAAAATCTTTCCTATGATTTCTATGCCCCAGAAAGTGTGTGTGTGTGTGTGTGTGTGTGTGTGTGTGTGTGTGTGTGTTTAAAGATGCGTCTATCTAATCTTATGTCGTTAGAGAGAAGTATTTCACTAAAATAGCTATTACTGTTATTTTGTAAGTTATCGTGACCGTGAAAAATAATGATAAACGATATATAATGTTTCACAAAATAATTAATTTGATTACATCTAAGTAATCAGTAAGATCAAATGAGTAATTTGGAATTTATTTTTTCAACGATCTGTGATAGTCACATGACCATTAAGTAATGAACATATTGGATAAAATGTTTCTGCTTTGGATTTGAACACGGCTTTATAGTTCAATCTTAATTTTTGTGTCGAAAATTCATTTTTCGATTTTCGAAAGTTTTCAACTATTTGTTACAAAAGCTTTCAACTTCGACTTGTTACAACTAAATTTTACGAGTTATTATAAAGGTGTTTCAATAAACCTGATAGTAAGTACTCAGTTTAATGGACAAAAAACTGATTTAAATTCAGTTTTGCATTGAGGTCATAAGAAACAGCTTACGTGTGTACTGTCAGATCAAAATTTACTGATGACTGCTCGACCGAAATCAATCAACACAACAAGTTCTTTGTACCACGAGTTAAAAGCAATAAAAAAAAATCGCTTTCTGTCTGGCATGTCTTGGACTTGTTTTTACATGAAGAGTAATGTAGATCAAATCTCGATAAATTTATGCGGCAACTCCTTTTTCTATCAGTAAATAACTTCATGAAATTAACCTGCAATTCGTCATCTCTTGGGCTTGTTTTTACTTGCATAGAATGCACACATTCACTGTATTTATTTGTACATTTTGTTTATACTTCCTCTTTATGTTGTCACGCATACCTTTCATCCGATGGTAACATACCTATTTCTCACTGTGCCCAGTTGTCTGAGTGGTCTAAAATATTCGCTTTTACCGATCACTGCCATCTCACCTGTCCGCGTTGGTTCAAGTCTCGGGCTCGGCCAATGTCGGTATGCGAGAAAACGTACCATTAGTCTCCATCGGGTCATTGGTTCTTCCCGATGCTTCCCGAGTTCTTCTTCCACCAGTTATACTGACCGCCATGTATTGTGTGCTGAAAATAAAATGGCGTTAAACTGACAACAATATCACCACTACAAACAACAATGCATTTATAAAAGTTAAAATTATTTCACGTGACACATCAGCATATTACAAGTATGACAAAGTAAAATGTCAAATGTAGCCTCAATGAATAACAAAAATACTGACATTCAAAGCGACGAGATTATTGTAGATTCATATGCAGATTCAATTCCTAAGAGATACGGAATCTTGAATGACTTCCATTACTAAAAAGAACTGGCGGCAATATACGATAAAGTTGTTATTATTAAAAGTGTTGCAGATAGCAAACTATCATAATTCAGTTGAAAAATATCATTATTGTAGCCAAGATGATGGTCATTACCAGTAACAGTACTGGCGGCATTAATATCACCACCATTATCATGATTTGGAATAATTACTTAAATTAATTAAAAGTTTCGTGGCTGATTAGTGAGAATCGCCTGTTCAATCCACGAAACACCATATATGTTTAGCCACGTGTGTTCATCTGCGACCTTGGGTTGTGAGTCGAACGTTTTATATGTCATTTCCACTAAACTTCAACACTCTTGTGTTCGAAGAGGAGTCGGGCCACTCGGAAAGTTTGGGGATGGGTGGATAATATCCATATTAATAGTTATTGCATGGAAATATAAATGTATACAGATGAATGTACGTCACAATGGAAACCTTTTATTTCAAATATTTAAAAAAATTATACATCATTTTTATCAATATTTTTTTTAAAAACATTGTCAGATTTAGATTATGATGCACTCTTCTTACCTTCCAAGATGATGGGTACATGGTAAAAGCTTCGTTCTGCTTATGCACCCTTGGAGTGATACTTGTATGTAATTCTTTATTAAAATATATACTTATGCCACTCACGCACCTCTATGTATTAAAGATGACCATTGCTATTTAGGGTCAACGAAAATGTGAGGTATTGTAGTAATCACCACGTTCAATGGCTTTTCTTCCTTATACTGTATTAAAGACATTATTAAAATACCCTAATGCCAAGTCTCTCTCTCTCTCTCTCTCTCTCTCTCTCTCTCTCTCTCTCTCTCTCTCTCTCTCTCTCTCTCTCTCTTTCTCTCTCTCAACGCTCTGATGGCCTAGTGGTTAGAACGTCCGCCTCGGATGTGGGAGTTCGTGAGTTCGATCTCCGGTCGAGTCATACCAAAGACTTACAAAAATGGTACTAACAGCTGCCTCACTTGACGCTCAGCATTAAGAGGTTAGTGTTAGGACTGGTCGGCCTGGTGTCAGGATAAATGACTGGGTAGGATATCATGCTACATGTCTGCATCATGATGCCCCAGAGCTAGACATCACTATAAACTGTCACACTGCAGACATCGTAGCAATATGACTGAACAATTGTTAAAACTACGTTAAAAAAAAATCATAATCACATCTCTCTCTCTCTCTCTCTCTCTCTCTCTCTCTCTCTCTCTCTCTCTCTCTCTCTCTCTCTCTCTCTCTCTCTTCAAAACCTCTAATGACATACTCTCTCTCTACAGCACAGCTAAAGTCAGACTCTCTATTGGTATCTCGGTAGAGTTGGGAAGTAACTGAGACTTTTTTTTTTCAACAGAAGTTCTACTGATCAATATAACTAACCTGAATAATAATTTAAATAAAACAACATTCCAAAGTCTCTAGAGCCAGAATGGTAGGTCACTGTGATCTTTTTTTTTTTTGTTTGTTTGTTTTGTTTTGGGGGTTGTCTATTGTAAGTAAGACTCTCTTCGATGGAGATGCTCATCAGATTTGACGTCGGTATCAAGAGGACAGTCAAAGAAAACAATCTAGTTCCAATTTTAAACATGATCACTCTGAAAAGTAAATCGTAATTTTCTTTCTGTCTGTATTACCCTACAATATAAATTTACAAATCGTATTTCATGGTTACACATATAACAGTGTCAGAGAAACTGAGCTAAAAGCAAACATTTAACGTTGATGTCTACACCAATGACAACACCGTCGAAATATTGATCTTTAAGTCTCGTCTGTCCTTTGAAAATTAAACCAAGTAATACAAGGGGCGGCCCTACAATCGCTGCAACAACTGGCGCCCTAGGCGAACCATGCAATCGGCATCCACCTCTCCAATAATTTCTCCTTAAATTTGGTGACATATATATTTAACTTGGCGTCCTATGCAACCACCTAGTTCGCCTATATGGACAGGCCGTCACTGAATAATGGTGATGCTAGTGTCCAAGATAAATCTCTTTTACAGTGGACGAAACGATAATTTAGAACGATGCATGAAATGTCATGTATATCCACATTTTGTTTTAGAAACGAAGACAGATAGTATACACAAATAAACTTACAAGTACAATAGTCAAATTCATTTTCAAACAAAAAAAAAAATACCGCATTAGCTGCATCAGTCAATCTTACAATCAATAATTTTGCTTTTCGCAATTTATTTAAAGGTCGCGTGTTTCTTGATGTACGTGTTTTAAAAATGTTTTAGTTGAAGAAAACCAGGTACGTCTAGTAGATTATAATAAACTGCATTTTTTCAGGTGGCCATGGTGGGAGGGGAGGAAACAGTGCCTCCGTAATTTTCAGTTCCAGATCGGAGTCAGCAGCCTACGGGTCAGTGCAAGCCCCAGTCATGACGGGGAGTGGTGGCGGAGGTATGAACGGCGGCGCTGGTGGCGGTGCTTTCCGTCTTCAGGTCATGAATACAATTACCATTCTAGGCATGATCTCAGCTAATGGCGTGGACGCCGGGAACGGGAACTGCGGCGGAGGAAGTGGTGGAAGTATACTAATAGAGGCTGGTGTAATAACCGGAAGTGGAATCTTGTCGGCACGAGGGGGTCGAGGTAGTGGTACTGGAGGAGGAGGAAGCGGTGGAAGGATTTCCCTAATACACGGCATCTCTTCATTCTCCGGGAAAACTTTCACAGATGGTGGAATGGGAGGTATGGGCTGATTTCGGTATTTCAATCACTGGAGAAAAACAAATCACGTGTTTTCCATTACAATACTGGTTAATTGGAATTTTCTTACACATTTAATAATCTACAGAAAGAAATTAACTCGTTACCGATTTAAAAATGCACTCAAATACCAACTGAAAAGTTTTCGAATTTCAATGGGCATAATTCTCAGGGAGGTTCATTAAAGAAAAGATAAATAAATAAATAAATATTCTTTATCTTTTCAATATTATTCTCATAAAGGTCGGCAAAATAAAGGAATTTCTTTCATAGCAAAAATTATGGTGGGCAGGTGATGCATAATCAGTATACGATTGTAAAGATAAGCAAAACACCAATCAGTATCCGATCGGAAAGATAAGCAAAAACATCAATCAGTATCCGATTGGAAAGATAAGCAAAAACATCAAATTAAGATCGATTGGAAAGATAAGCAAAAACATCAATTTAAGATCGATTGGAAAGATAAGCAAAAACATCAATTTAAGATCGATTGGAAAGATAAGCAAAAACATCAATTTAAGATCGATTGGAAAAATAAGCAAAAACATCAATTTAAGATCGATTGGAAAGATAAGCAAAAACATCAATTTAAGATCGATTGGAAAGATGAGCAAAAACATCAATTTAAGATCATTGGAAAGATAAGCAAAAACATCAATTTAAGATCGATTGGAAAGATAAGCAAAAACATCAATTTAAGATCGATTGGAAAGATAAGCAAAAACATCGATTTAAGATCGATTGGAAAAATAAACAAAAACATCAATTTAAGATCGATTGGAAAGATAAGCAAAAACATCGATTTAAGATCGATTGGAAAGATAAGCAAAAACATCAATTTAAGATCGATTGGAAAGATAAGCAAAAACATCAATTTAAGATCGATTGGAAAGATAAGAAAAAACATCCATTTAAGATCGATTGGAAAGATAAACAAAAACATCAATTTAAGATCGATTGGAAAGATAAGCAAAAACATCAATTTAAGATCGATTGGAAAGATAAGCTAAAAAATCAATTTAAGATCGATTGGAAAGATAAGCAAAATCATCAATTTAAGATCGATTGGAAAGATAAGCAAAAACATCAATTTAAGATCGATTGGAAAGATAAGCAAAATCATCAATTTAAGATCGATTGGAAAGATAAGCAAAAACATCAATTTAAGATCGATTGGAAAGATAAGCAAAAACATCAATTTAAGATCGATTGGAAAGATAAGCAAAAACATCAATTTAAGATCGATTGGAAAAATAAACAAAAACATCAATTTAAGATCGATTGGAAAGATAAGCAAAAACATCAATTTAAGATCGATTGGAAAGATAAGCAAAAACATCAATTTAAGATCGATTGGAAAGATAAGCAAAAACATCAATTTAAGATCGATTGGAAAGATAAGCAAAAACATCAATTTAAGATGGATTGGAAAGATAAGCAAAATCATCAATTTAAGATGGATTGGAAAGATAAGCAAAAACATTAATTTAAGATCTATTGAAAAGATAAGCAAAAACATCAATTTAAGATGGATTGGAAAGATAAGCAAAAACATCAATTTAAGATCGAGTGGAAAGATAAGCAAAAACATCAATTTAAGATCGATTGGAAAGATAAGAAAAAACATCCATTTAAGATCGATTGGAAAGATAAACAAAAACATCAATTTAAGATCGATTGGAAAGATAAGCAAAAACATCAATTTAAGATCGATTGGAAAGATAAGCTAAAAAATCAATTTAAGATCGATTGGAAAGATAAGCAAAAACATCAATTTAAGATCGATTGGAAAGGTAAGCAAAAACATTATTTTAAGATCGATTGGAAAGATAAGCAAAAACATCAATTTAAGATCGATTGGAAAGATGAGCAAAAACATCAATTTAGGATCGATTGGAAAGATTAACATGAATTAAAAGATCGTTTGATGGATTATCCTTAAAATTTCTTTCTTATTCTTTCTGGAAGAAACCACAAATATTTAAAAATAATAATAAAGAAATCTTGCATCTTTTAAAATGTATAAGAAATAAAAATCAAAGAGAAAAGTGTAAGGCGCTTATACATCATTTTTGAAAATCTTATTATTCTCTATCATTACTGTGTAACAAACACACATGCCTTAATCTTCTTCATCTTTTCTCTAGAATAGTCGATGTCGGCGCTCACAGACACACATTCATCAGTGCAGAGTAGAATAATTTGTTACAGCGTTTTGTACGTAACATGATCTGTTACCCTTTAGAATTTACAAATTACTGGAAGATGCAGATAACATTTACGCGAGCATCATTTTTAATAAGAATGGATTTCATTCTCCGTCAAACTCATCAACCAATATTGGACATGGGAGGACACATTTTGCTAATATTATTTCTGTTACCAGAATTCATTTTGATAAATATGTATGAGTTCGTCTACCGAAGAATATATTGTCTATGATGAACAAAAATGTTGTAATTTAGAAATCTGAGTCATTGAGCTCAAACCCGAATACAAGTGGTGTTAAGACTTATTTGTTATCTATTAGTAAGATTCAAAAATAAACAAATCAACAAGCAAACTTAGCATCCTATAAACACATCACTGCCATGCTTGTTCAATCTTGTTACGTTAACAGTAACAAATATCGAATTTTTTTAAAAGTTGTGTATATGGACTTTGACCTTATCCATTTACCTTTTTTTTTGGGATGCATTTAAATTCACATAAAAAAACGCGCAGAAATTTATATATATGATAGATGTCATTACGTTTCGTCTGCATTTTATTGCTTTCAAACAGTAATTTTAACAGTAGGTGCCGACCAGACACTTTCACTGGTCTGGACGCATCATTTTCTCAAACATGCCAATACATGTTCTCACAAGTTGGTTATTTTGTTGGACGTCTTCTGTAATTTGATCTATGGTAGTTAGAAACAAAACTTTTAAGTTTTCCCATTGAAACAAATATCATATGCGTGTTGATGCATATCAGATAGGATACAGCAATACGCATACATAGCATACTGTTCAATGCTATTACTAAAATTGTGCTCAAACTTTCTGAATTCGTAAATTGGAATCATTTGGTGCATTTGTTTTTAGAACAAGAGGCCTGCATGGACCTGGTACCTCTCACCTTCATGCATTGGTATTAAAGGTAAATATTACTGTAAAAAGACAAGTATCATGTGTTCAAAGACACCTCTTACAAGAGAGTAAGAACAATACTACTTTGCGTAATTTCAGCTGATGCTGCATCGGCGTCTTTTATATGAATGTGAAAGGTTTTCTTGCTAGGACTCAGTCTATCATGTTTGGTCATGTCTGATATGGTAAGGGAGTTTTGGAGACAAAGTCGTACATGATCGAAGAGGTAGATATTCCACCTAATTACCATAGAAGACACGCTGCCACGATCGGATCCAAACCAAACACAATTCTCACATAGCCGATACAAAAGGAACATTCCTGCCAAGGTTAACCAAAACTGATTGGTTCATTCTAAAGAAAAAGTCGACAAAAGTTTTTTATCTGGTTGCTGGAGAAGCCATACTGTTGCTTGGGGTTCCGCCTCGAACAAATTGTGATAGAGTATGTCCGAAGAATCTTTACTACAAAGTTTTAACACAATTTGCTCAGCTGTTTTGGAGATGGAATAAAATAAAATGTTGTATACTTTTACTTGCTACGTAAGCCACGTCGCTGCTAGTGTGCAACTGGAACAGGTATGGTAGGATATAAACTGTTAATAGCTAGATTAATTAAATTGGCTCAGTTATTATAGGGGGAGGTAAAATAGGTTCCATATGGTTGTAGTTGAAGCCTCTGCTTCGTCATCCATACATCACATAGAGCTTACTAAGTCTGATCAAATCTGGCTCAACTGTTCTAACAAAGAATTTAAAATGTTTTCCATATGGTAGTGTTACAAGCCAGGGGTATTTACTTGACCGAGTGGTGTAAAACCCTGGCGCGATTCCGCTAGAGATCATACGTTTACTCCAAATTTCCCAAGACTTCCATACAACTTCAGTTGTAAATTAGAAAGTCCAACGTGTCCATTTTATAAATAAATTTTACTCTAATCAATGCAAGACCAATGATCTCCCAACTTTCCAACTGTCTGTCAACCGCACATTAGCATTGTTTCCCTTCATCAACTTTCCGTACCGTGAGCAGTTCACGTGGTAGAAACTATACAGGTATCCCCTAAAACTGGGAATTATTTTTTTTTACGCCACCGTAGCCAATTAATCGTGCTTTCGGGCTACATTTCGCCTGTAAAATTGCATCACATATGCCACTATGACGACATAAACGGTATCTGCCGAGTCCCTTCTTGTTTACTCCATTGTGTAATTTACCGGTCTCTTACCATACATACTGCAACTGCAGTCACACCGCGAATGTACCCCCAATTGATTTTATTAGGGACTTTTATTAGAGACTATGGAACGACCTGGACACTCATGCGACTCTGACCTGAATTCATCAAACGTAAACCATGGCATCATGGAAACTCACTAACACTTCACTCCGTGACGTTTACTCCTAGTAATTTGCTAATTATTTCGGGCTAAGGAATATTTCCATTGGACCGAGTTCCAATAATTAAACAAATAATCGCAAAATCTAAAAATTTCTTAAAACGGGACGCTAAAACCAATTGTGCATACTCTAAAATTTATTACAGCAGCTATTGGAACTACACCATTGCCTTTGAGCCATCTTGAGCCATCCCAACCGAGTTCTACCAAGCCAATCAAAAATGGCTTATTTGTTCTGGAGAAAAAGTTAAGAAAAGTTTTTCAACTTTGTTGTTAAGGAAGTCAGACCATTAATAAGGGATCCGCTCCAAACAAATGTTCATTAGAGTTATTTCATATAAAACGGTTTTACGAAGTTTGATTAAAATTGTCTTAATCGTTTAAAATAAATGTTGTAAATAAGTTTTCCACCAGCTTGCTATTAAGGCCACGTCGTTGTTGTTGGAGACACACTAAACACGGCTTGTTTAAAGATCATGTGCATTCTTTTTAGTTTTATCAAAATTTACTTAACCGGTATTGTAAAGCTGAATATATATTGTCACTTGGTTGCTAGGGAATCCAAATTGTTGCTAGCGAAGTCACCCCAAAACAGTGGGACGTAATTTTTTTATAAAAAGATAGATAAATCAAATATACCAGGAAGCTGTTAATATTATTTTAGAACGTGCAACAGGGAATTTTTCATCTACTGACAAAGCCTACGCATACCCCCCCGCCACGCATAATACAATAAAAAATACTAAAGATTTTCAACATGTCTTAAATTTCTAATATATTTAGACCAATTCATTATAGAAGAGGATCTCATAATATGTTTTCAATATGTTGAGATTAAAAAAAATATAGACCTGATTTAAACAAAGGGGTTTGCAATAAATTTGAAATATGCTCGTTTTTCACCATTTTCTGGCCCCGGGCCACATTTGATAGAGCTTAACATTATACGCGGGAGCCAATGATCTGTTCAAACTCGTAATGTCTAAAAGTACATTTATATTATCTGACTGCATGCTGCTATGTTATCATACATTGATAATCATTTTACTTTCGCACGAATTTTACAGACTATTCTTTTTTAAACTCTGAGGACGGAAATCAGTCATGTAACCCACTCAGTAACATTTTTCAAGATCGATGATAGCCTGTATATATCCACACAACATGCCACGTCTGGTATCTGCACTTTCTGCTAACCACAAAGTGGTCAGGACTTTGTGAACCATAACCTAAGAATGTCGTTCTTTATAGTGTATTTTCGATCATAATGGAAAATAAGTGCAGATAATAACTGTTTCGTGCTTGATTTTATAATAACGGAACTGTTCTTTCTGCAATTATAGTTGGTTTCTTTTTGTTTTCTTTTTAAAACTTTTTGTAGTAAATTGTATCAGTTCAAATATTGAAGATACCCCTATTACCGCAAAACACTTCTATATTGTTCGGATGCATTAACTTACCTTGGACTGAATGCAATCGTTAGCTGTGTCCCCCTTCCCCTACGTTTTAAAGATTGTTCTAGATCGAAAACAAATCTGTTATTATCCAAACAACATGCAATGTTTGGTATCTTCTTTCAATAACCACAAAAGGGTTTGCAAACCTTAATTGTGAAATGTAGTTATTTTGGGAGTTTCGATATTAATGGAAAATAAGTGCAGGTAATAACTGTTTTTATATTCTGGTCCATGATAATTTTTGTTTCGGCATTTAGAGTGTTATTTTTTAACTTTCTGGAGCAAACTATATCATAACAAATACTGTATATTACTAATATTATTTCAGATAATTCGACTGTTTTTGACAAGATACCATTAAATGATGGTATTTAGATTTACCATCATGTTTAATTTATTGATTCAAACGATGCTTCAGACACAAATTGTCCAGTCTTTACCAAATATCACTACATTACAGTAATAAAGATTATTTATAAGAAACATGTGCAATAAACAATTCTGGGTGTGCTATCAACACACCTCGAAATATATTTCGAATGCTTTAATGGTCAAATATTCTTTTTTTATATACAAATTTTAAACAAAATCTTTGCAACGAAGTCCGTAGGATGATGTGTAACAAAGAGTCAGTTTCATAGTAGCAGGTATTGAAAGGTTAGAGTTTTTGAAAATGCCTATATGTTCCTTTAGTTATGGAGCTGGTCATAACTACAGGAGTCTACCGGAGCATTTTTTTTTATTTAAAAAAAATATTGAATGAATTCTCATATGATACACATTCATTTTTAAAACTATAAATCTACTGTCATAACAGCTGGCAGATATGTTCGTTAGATGCAATTCCTTTTAAACGGGTGACAACAGACAAAGTGACGATGAAAGAGGCTAACTTACAAAGTAATAGAAAACGATGTATATTTTTCGCTCGACCATCAAAAAATGTTATCACAGCCGAGACAGATGATACGTCGATATTCAGAGTAATTTAAATAAAAAGTCGCATAAGCCTACACAGGTAACTTCGCGCCTTTTGAAATCTGTTGCTTATAACGTGTTTAATTCTTTATATCATTTATTTATATGCTTGCACAGAAATATCTCGATGATTACAAGTTAATTACAAGACAAGAAAGATGATAAGTTCTTACCTATAAGACTGTAGAACTATTTATCTATCTTTATCTGTTCTTAGGATTAGACGAAACGAAGCTCACAATTTCCAGTTTAGGAGTGTCCAGCTACTCAACATATGACAAAAACTACGGCAATATTGACTATAGCAGTACTGATTCCTGGCAGACCACGACATCGGGCTCGCAATGGCTGGATGTCACGCTAAATGCCAACTATTACGTCACTGCAATAGAGACGAGAGGAGACCCTGGAACGATCTATTACGTTAAGACGTACACCATTGAGTACTACAACAGTACGTCCTTGGACTCGGTAAGATGACTCACATTAAAATAATTTAGTTTTACCTTAAAATAGAAGGGAAAAAACATATCCTTTTAAACAGTATATACTGTTTTATCAGTGGAAGGTAGGGTCCAAAATGTAAAGCAAATGCAAGCAAAAGAGGAGACAGATGACATATGGGTTCAAATTCCAATCAAATTATAAAGAGTCATTGTCATTTCCCACCTTTAGAGCAAAATATTGACCCGAGCTCAAATGTATCATGACGAGCTACATATTTTAACCATTGATCATTATAAAAGATGGTCATACAGAATACTTGCCATTTTCAAGCAACATTTAAAATTATCGCCTAACAAAAGAAAACGAGGATGTCAGACCTTGCTAAAAGTCCTTCTTACGTGTAAGACTTCTTTCCAAGCAGACATGTTAGTGGCTTGCATCTACCACTGCTATGGGACTAGCTTACTCACTAAGCATGCCAACAATCATTTTCAGATAGTCAATTCGCTTGTTTTACTTTAATCCAGTGGTACGCAAAAGTTTGCTGTCAGCCATCTTCGTAGTATAAGTTTTCTTCCGTTACTGTACTATATTCCATCCAGGATGTTATTCCAGTGAATATATGTTCCTTCACATGCATTTGCTATAAACACAGAAAGAAGTATTCCAATGTTAGACCAACAAGTAGGTCTCTGCTTTTTTATATCTGACAGCAGCAGATCTGCTGCTGTCAGATATAAAAAGCAGAGACCTACTTGTTGGTCTATTTCAATGTAAGTTAACGATAAATTTCTTAGTCAAACACACGCCAGTCTTATACATGTTTGAGTTAATTTTCTGAAGCATATCCTGAAAATTAATGTGACTTTGAAAAGGCGCATCATATGTCTCTCTGTGTGTCTGTCATGTGATACAAGCGGTCTTTGATGGAGTATAATATCATACAAAGCACTGAAGCCCATTATCATTCATATGCATTTGCCTGGTGTTTTACAGACTGTCCTGAGCAGCGAGAATGGAATTATGACGGGCAACACCGATTCAAGCTCCATAGTGAAGCAGAAGTTCTTCAGACCAGTTTATACCAATAGGCTGAGAGTTAAACCGTCCACGTTTAACGACCGCATAGGCCTCGCTGTCCGATTTTACGGTTACAGTCCATGTATGTACAACATTTGTGTTAAATACGTTACGGAAACATTTTGGAATTCTGCAGTCAAGGAACGTTTTTGTTTGCATGAAACTCGACTGTTTCCATGCTTGTTCAGAACAGTGAGATTTTACATATTTGTATAATTCATCAAGTTTCATTGGTATAAAGCCATAGATAAAAAATAAAATCTAATAGAGCATGAGGTATAAAGATTAGAAAGATTAACTATCAAAAGTATGTATGTGGGGGACGAAATTTGAAACGGAAATTAAAAAGCAGCTGGTGATTAATCCTGACCCCTTAATCTAGAAAGCCCGCAGTCCGAAAACTCAAACGTTTTGTAGCTTACGTAAGAATGAAGTCAGACTCATATAATTATTGGGGTGTTCCTAGTTTGTCCGTTTACAAGCAAGCAAAATTTAAATTATATAGGTTTATTCCAAGTATCATATCTGATTTTGGGGCTTTGAATTTGTATTCTTGCTTGTCAAACTTCATAATTAAGAAGCCTGTTCCTACTGATCTTCTTTCAGTTCCAAATTCATGGTATCCTAAAGGTGACTGTGGATCTCCCAGCCGAGGTAAGTGACTTTCATATTTCGGATAAATTTAAAGAGGATCCTCGTTTTCCTTTGATGTTTGTCGCAGATAATTAACAAGTGTATGCAAGCACACTAGTTGATCATTGCTTTATGTCAAAATATAACAGTAAACATTATGACAAGAGAACTATCTAACTGAAAAACAAATCCTTAGAAATAAACAGGCAATACTATTATAAGATTTTATGAATGATATCTTGTCTATTATGACGCATCGCGTTTTTACTTCAAAATACATTAGACTTTATTGACCTCAAAAAATGTAATACATAACAACACAGTCATTTTGTTTTCTCCAATCCGAAAATTGCATTATAAAATTCTCTTTATATGACAAACTTTGTTCATTAAACGTATCACAAAAAAGACGCTCATTACTGAACCTTTTACGGGTTCGGCGCAGAAGAATAGACCATGTATATTCTTATGTATATCGTTATTGTAGACTAATGGACACAACCAGTTTGTGGTTGGATGCGTTACGTGATCATATTCCAACTAGTTATTTTACTTTCATGATGCAAATTTACTTTTAGTTGAAGGAGATCTTGGCAATGCTTTATCCCTACAATATTATGATATTGCTACCTCTCAATCGCCATAATGTCTGATGTGTCATTATACCCTTTACATACATGTACGTACAAATGACTAAATGCACACTCAACGTCAATAACGTAATTAGTTACGTCAATTCTCAGGAGTATATTATTTCTGAGACTTAGTTTAAAGAGTAGATTTAGTTATCTTCTTCCTCACCTGCCTTGTCTCAAAAGCAAATACATTAATGAGCAAAAATGAAATGCTAGGAACATCAGCAAATGAAACAGAAAAAGAAACACTACAGGCATATATTGTATACTGTTATAACTTTCTATCTACAAGGCGGTGCAGGTGGCCCGGGAACCGTTTATTACAAGCAGAGAGATACAGGATCGTCAAGACTTATCGTTGACAACTTTGGAAAGAATCCACATATTGCCATGGACACCAGCTGTACTAAGCTGGATGCGATAAAGCAAGGTAAATTGCCAATACAATTTAATTAAAAGAGGTGAAGGTCAAGTATTTGTTTAGAGCTACTAGCTTTACCCTATTCAATAGGATGCCGCTCTTGTTTTTCATTATTTTCCGGTACCGATACGGCCATCAAGAGTTTTGGCAGAAATACATGCTATTGTACCTTGCATCTTTTTTCAATAATTATAAGACGCTACTTTGTATATGGAACTAGATAATGGAATAATATGCAATTGTTTCAATTCTGATATCAGGACTTTGCATTTTATTGAAAGTTATCGAACTTTTTATTTACATGTTGAATACCATGACCATTGAGCCAATTACAGGGGCATGCATGAAATCTGAAAATGTATTTATTACCTTGTGTCATTATTAATACGAAATGCTATAAAATTATTTACAGCATGATGTGACTAATCTTGTAATAACTTTCAAAGGATGCGTGTAGATGCAGATATTAACCACTCTTATCTCTTCCTATCATAGGTGCAGCAGCCTGGATTGACGACGGTTCAAATCTAGAGATCACAGACATCTTCTTGTATAACACAGCACATCTCATTATAGACTCAAACTTGACAGTTTCCGGTATTTATGGAGACAACAACAGTGTAATTCATGTTGCCACCGAGAAAGAACTTTCTTTAAATCGTACTTTAGATGTCAGTTCTTACGTCTATAGCGGCGCTAGTCTTCAACTTTCGGCAGCTGTGGATAAGATTTCTAAATGGCATTACATTGACGGAAGTCTGGCTTATGACAGACAAATTGATCTTCACATTCTAGGAAATATGACCCTTGCAGCGCAAAACATTTCAATGCTGTCACTCACAATCGAAGAAGGAGGGCGAATGACAGTGTTAGGAAACGAAACATTTCATCTGAATGTCACATCCTTAATATGCTGGGGTGCCCTTAGTGCTGGAAAAACCGATATTTATTGCCAAGACAAAGACCTGGACTGCATTCAAGAGTTCTTTGTTGGTCCTAAAGGCTTTGTCCATTTCGATCCCATAACAGCAGATGAATATCTAGGTAAGAAAATTACGATCCGAGGAAACGTCCAACTAGACAAAGAAATATCGGTGATTCAGCCCTGCACAAATTTCAACATTGATGGTGGGGTATTAGTGTGGCCAGGAATTCCCACGATTGTAATTGATTGTAAAGACATAGTCATCAACGGTGCATTTTCCCCTGGTTTTGTTCGCTTTGGAGATGGTATTGGGTCCCTTAGTGTCGGATCCACCGGGTACTTTAAGTTCCGTGCTGATAGTCCAATCATCGCCAATGCAATATCTATTGCAGGAAAAATGGAAGTTTTGAATCTGGCTGAATTTAGATCTACAAACGGAACAAATGGAGAAATATCCCTTTTTATAGTACATCCCCCTACTGGAAATTTGACGTTAAATATCGACAATGGAGCTTACCAAAATCACAGCACGGTCGATCGAACTATTGACTATAGCACTATCAGAGCCAAGAACTTGATAGTCAATGGAAAAATTAATGCAGGTGTTCTTAGTTTAGACAAAGGGGTTGATTATCTTTCAGTTGGAAGCTCTGGTAATTTCACATTTACTAGTAAGTCGGACTTTCAAATTTACGAGGCCTACATTAACGGAACTCTAATATCCACACATAACATTGTTCTCAGAGGTAAAGGTAAACCTCACATCCAGACTCTGCACATCCAGAGCAATGGATATGTTTCACTGGATTACTCTGCTCAGAAAAACCGCACTTGGACGAGCTTCTCACAACTTGGCGTGCATTCTTTCCAGATCGATGGCACTGTGTACGGAGGTTGGTTACAAACTTACTGGATGGTAGATGGAGGATGGGATGACCTCACTGTCAACTCGGGTGGAAAGTTGTATTTTGAACCGTATGGGGAATTCCGATGTGACTACACGAGCATTGCGGGGACATTCGAAGCTTATGTACCTTTATCTATTCAGTCACATACAGTGGCGAACAATGCGTATATGCACGTAACATCCGGAGCCCTTGTAACATTTGACTCTCGAGCCTCTAATATTCTGTATGGTCCCTGGACTGGTCAGAGCAATCTCACACTAAAGACCCTGGTAACAGAGTCAGGTAGCAACATTTACGCTGGACATACCAAGTTCAAGATTGCTAGTGCGACCATTGGAGGCACCCTTAAGTCGGATCCTGCTGGGGATGTAGAAATGACGTCAGTCAATATCACATACGGTGGCACGATTAATTTTGTTTCAGTTTCAAATATGGTTGGTAATAACTTGATAGTTCAAAGCAACGGTCTGTTAGACATTGCATGGAAGTTTAAACCAGACTACGTAGCTTTGGGATGTACGCAATCCAAGATTATTTACGCGTCCCTAGATGTAAGTGGGATGGTTCGTGCCGGTTCGCTGGACATACAGGTTGGTCAGATGGTCGTTGCAGGACAGATAGATACGTCCGAGGGAGGATATCTCACAGATACTGGACCTGGTAAGTCACTGAGTAATGGAAATTTCGATTTTCTTACAACATACATATCTTTGGTGTAATCACAAATGATAAAGGAAACACACCATTCCTTCTCTTAGTACATTATTTAAAAGGAAAATATTACGGGAGCCAATCTCATCTCACTCGTTTTCTTGCTTATGATAGAAGGTTACAATTTGTATCAATACCTACAATTTGGTCTCATGTTAACAATTATCTTTATTTTTTTTCTCAAAAGGAACATCAAATGATGACCCATTTCTTTAGATATGCAGTAAATTCAAAGTTTCATGATGTGTCCACTATGTCCAAGAAAAACTCAACACTATACCTGAACACTAAATATATTTTTGTTATTTCTGTGACTTTTTAAGGTGCTGGTGTGGCGTCAAGTCTGGGTGCAAGTGGAGGAAGTTACGGTGGGCGTGGTGGTCGAGGTGGGACGTCATCCTACACGGTAGCCGGTCAGCCGTATGGCGATATCTTTAGTAAAGGAACGTGGGGATCAGGAGGTGGCAAGTATGGAAGTTATCAAGGGGGACGAGGAGGTGGTGTAATGCATATCAAGGTAGAGGGTACCATGACTGTCACTGGTAGCATTTCTTCTAACGGAGGGGCCTCACAGGTACTAATGTTAATGATCTTACAGAACATAACTGCTGAATTTCGCCTACATTTAACTGTGCTTTGTCCTGCTATTTAATAATTTCATTTATACAGGTACCATAAATCTTGCATTCTAAAAGTTATTTTAATAAAATTTTGATCCACTGTAGCTTACTTACTTCATCATCACCATCATCATTCTCGTAATTATAATTACAATTATTATTATTATTATTATTATTATTATTATTATTATTATTATTATTATTATTATTATTATTATTATCAATATTATTATTATTATTATTATTATTATTATTATTATTATTATTATTATTATTATTATTATTATTATTATTATTATTATTATTATTCAGTCCTCGTATTCCGGCGGAGGGTCAGGGGGATCTATATACATCGACTGTAAACACTTCATATTAACGGGCTTTCTATATTGCAATGGCGGTGCCAGCTCCAGTCCAGGAGGTGGGGGATCCGGGGGTAGGATCATCGTCCACTTCCAGACCAGCAACTACATTAGTGGACACGTGCAGGCCAAAGGTGAGAAATACGTATCCTTCATCACGGGATTAAACTTGCTGTGATAAATTTAAACTGTTTTATATAATAGGAAATAAAAATGGAAAAAGCAGTAGAAACAAATCACCATATAACTAGCAATTGTGGTCGTCCGCAGCCCCCCTCATGGATTTAGACACACACACACACACACACACACACACACACACACACACACACACACACACTTTTGATTTTGCCCCTCTCCCCACACCGGACAATTTCTGCGGAAGCCTATGAAAGTAAAATTGTGAAATATTTGCATGAGTAAAGGTCGTAATGAAAAGCAGTTCAAATGTAGAATGGAGATAAAAGGGCTATACACGAGAATGCCACTTTCTTTTCAAGACGGACTCTCCGTTTGATATAAAGAATATTACATATCTTAAAAATGTCTCTGTCAGACATTAATGTGTTTACCAAAGGTATGTATGATGTAAATACCCTCTTTTTAGGTGGCGCTGGTGCAGAACCCGGTGGACCTGGGATCGCGTACTTTCAAGGAGATGACGTCAGACACCTGCGTGTTGACAACAAGTGTCAGAAACCATCTGTAAGAGAATTTGACATGACTGATGCGATGAGATTTTGAACACATCCGCATTCCTCTCTTCCTCAAATCTGTCGAAGTTAATCTGTCTGTTTTCCTACTTTTTTTGTTTTGAGACTTTTGATACGAATGAAGCGATAATAATTTATTAACAAGGAAAGAAAGAAATGATTGAATAAGAAACAAAAGCACATACATATGAATTTTAGAAACTTGGGTAATCATGGTCGAAAAAAATAATTTACGTCCATACAGAAAACAGTAATATATATTTTGTATATTAAACAAACAAACCAACAGACAAACTTAAACAAGATGAAACACGAGAATTAATGATAAATTTTCCATAATAATCAAAGTTAACAAAGTAAAAAGCATGAAAAAAAGTTAAAGAAATTCTATTGAATCCACTATCATTAAGAACAAAATGTTAGAAATTTGTAATGAATATTTAATTTTATAGTAGCAGTGTGCATTTATTAGAGAAAAGACAATGGATGGAAGATACTGTAATATATGATATATGATATCCTACATCTTTTTATTAATGCAACCAGGTGACAGAACCTAACAGTGACCATGCCAATCAGGTGGACTATAACACGTACATTGCCACAGGTAACTGTGATTTT
Organism: Potamilus streckersoni; assembly: GCA_016746295.1. Taxonomy (NCBI): domain Eukaryota; kingdom Metazoa; phylum Mollusca; class Bivalvia; order Unionida; family Unionidae; genus Potamilus; species Potamilus streckersoni. The sequence goes on from JAEAOA010000375.1 coordinate 474,147, forward strand.
ATGCGACATAAATCAAAGCAAAATAGTTAAATAATGGTTAAAATAGCATCTTTTAGTAATAGAAAACATAAACTTATTCTTTAGCAATTCATTCTAACTTTTCATTTGAAGCTGTTAAATTCCCAAAATGTAAAGATCTACTCAGATGCGTGTTCTTACATCATGCTCCTCGGAACACAGTAGAAATCAGCAAATTGAGTCTTCTCAGGAAATTTTGTACGCCATAAAAGCAATGTCTCATCAATTAACTGTTATTAAAGTAATCGCTTCCTATTGCTTATTTTATGCTTATTTTTATCAAAGAACAATTTAAACAAAATTTCTGATTTGTTTTGGATGCTTATACTTTTGTTAGACGTTCTTAAGTATCAGAATTTCACAGTCCAGTTGTTTACATGATCTTTCACTTTTGTACAACGTTCTCTGCTGGTATTCTAAAAAAAAATCATTTATTTGAAACTCATAAGAATAACCATTAGATACGATTTACAAAATTCAAAAGCTTGCATGAGTATTAGGAACAGATTTTGAAGTTTACGGCTAAAATATCCTTCGTAGATTGGAAAGCGTTTGCATGAGTACATATAATAGTTTTGACCCTGGTGCTATACTCTTCCCTCGTGTTTAGGCAAATGTTTGATCCTATTTAAACAGTGTTTGATCCATAAAATAACCGCGCTCTTAGAATTAGCTGACCATTTGAACGTACTACATACGTATGATTGATTGAATTATTATTATTATTATTATTATTATTATTATTATTATTATTATTATTATTAAAAATCAACACAACAGGTGCGATCGCTTACCTTCTTCCTGACAAAGACGACTTTGTGTACGATTTCACATTTGTGGAGGTGTACGGCAATGCGCATCTGACATTCGCCAAGAATAGGACCCGAGTGAAGACCGTTAGGATTGTGGGTGACGACACTGGTCATGTGCACGTGCCTCCGTTTCATATTCTAGAAATCACCGAGGTAACTTAAAACAACCAGTTTGAAAAAAGTGCATCGTAAACTGTCTATTTGATATTGCGCAGTCAAATGGAATTTTAGTCCTATACAGAAAGCACAAACAAAATCTAAACCTGTCGATGCTACTATTTGATACTGGATACACTTTGTGTGGGAGAATATTAACACCATTAAATCAGATAGTTTTACGCGGTTATTGCTTCAAACAAGATACATAACTGTAATTAAGTCATTTCATTCATTGATTTATAATTTTAACCTGATTTTCGTTAACAATATGTTCACCATTTTGCTTGGGACAGTATTTTTTTCAAGCAACAGATGTGATGTACTTACCGTCTTCGAAAATATCGACATATCCGTATATCTGGGATTTACATCTCTTTGAGCACATGACTACAAGAATTCCTCTTATTTTTTTGTTCGGTTTGTATTAGAAGCATTATAACTAGACACTGCAAATATTGGAAGCAGACGACAGTTTTTACTGAAATGGACTATCATAAAAACTTAAAAAGGACAGCGAACAATCAGCCAGCTTGTTGACATTGTTATATCTTCGCTACCAGTGATATAAGAAACAAAAAGGGGGAAGGCTATTTTATTGGTCTACAGCTTCCATTTGCCTTGAAATACCAATAGTCGAGTGTCAGGGACACCTTGGCGACAGTCACGTGAGACATTATATATAATAAAGGATTTGACTAATGTTTGTACATTTTCTTTAATAACTTTGATAGTTGTTTTAAAAAATAGGTACGGGGAATAAACAAAATGGAGGGGTATTCGAGTAATGGTGTTCTGACCTGCATTATTTCATTTCAAACGTCATTCCACAGAAGCCTTGCAATTTTAAGGCAATATGTTGATGTAAACTTTGATAATTTTGAAAAACACCAGGATAGCATATTCGTTTTCCTTACCAGTAACCGGGGACCTCTTCGGTGGCCTAAGTGGTTAGAGCGTCTGGCCTAGGATACGGGAGGTAGGGGTACGAACCCCGGCTGAATGAACAAAGACATATAAATTGTACTTGTAGCTACCTCGCTTGGCGCTCAACATTAAGAGGTTAGTGTTAGGACTTGTCGGTCTGCTGTCAGGATAATGTGACTGGGTGGGACATCATGCTACATGTCTACGGCATGAAGCCCCAGTACTAAACCTCACTATAAACTGCCACACTGCAGACACCGTAACGATCGATATGACTGAAAAATTGTTAAAGCTACGTTAAAAAGCCAAATCACACACACACACACACACACACACACACACACACACACACACACACACACACACACACACACGAGTACATTTCGGGTGTTAATGAAACCCAGGACAATGTTATGCGCGTTTTGTTAGAGCGACATCGTTTTATTTAGTCCGATTTTCCTCTCACCCTCGACACCCCATTTTTGATATTTAGATTTTTTATGTTGGCGGTTTATGGTCAGAGTCTATTCCCTATCAAAACGTTGGAATTTGCCGACACCCCAACATAAAATCCAAATATCAAAAATGGGGAGTCAACGGTCAGATTGGTGTCCAATAATAACCTCAACAAATTTAATTACTTGAGCAGGCATTCGGAAAATAGCAAGCGGTACAGGGAACAATAATAACTACTGATAGTCGGACCAGATTTCAATAGGTAAATTACATAAATTACATAAATAAATTACATAAATAAATTACATACATAAATTACATAAATAAAAAGTAACAGTCATAAACTTTATCTTTTGTAACGATTCGAAATCTTGATTGTTCAGGGACTTAACCATACCGGATACTTTTTCTCGCTGTCTTTTGTCTACTGAGTCATAAATTTCTCTATGATCTTTGTGCATATTATTATACCGACTGGAAATTCTGCTTACCGGCAAATTCAGAAAGCGTTTTCCACCAGGCAAACCAAGGCATCACATGAATTCTTACAAATAAAATTAAAAGTGTTAATCAATGGTTAGAGTGGTGGTGGTGGCGCGCGCGCGCGCGTGTGTGCGTGTGTGTGTGTGTGTGTGTGTGTGTGTGTGTGTGTGTGTGTTAAGACCTGTAACATACCTAGTCCTTAGCTACGATGTCGTAACCTCAACTTGTTTTGTTGTGTAGGACTTGAGGTACTATTACCAACCCAGCCCTCTATCCATCGACTGATACTCTTAATTAGAATCGAGCCCTTGTGGCTGAAGTCTGTTTAGCAAGGGCATAGTCCGATAAATCACACCACACCACGAAGCGGTGTTGATACTGATGGACGAAATATGGAAATTAATATAAATATTACCCCCCCAGTAGCACCTGCCTTTGACTCGTGCCACAACCCGCTATCTCAATTTTGAGAACTTTAACAATATCAACACTGCTTTTTTCATGTAGATTCATTTGTATATAATTTAATGCAGTTGGGTTTTAAAACTTATTTTAATCTTTAATAATGAATTATTTGTAGAAATTAAGTGATTTTCATTGAAAACGTGACGTTGATAAGAAATTTGTATGTGAAAAAAATCTGAGTATTTTTTATTTTAACACACAATTTGTTTCTAAAAAATCTAAGTCAAGTCATTTATTAAAAAAAATGAGATGACAACAAGCTATAAATTAACATTTCTTTTAAAATATTTGCTATGAAAACTAGATTATATTTTTTCCTGTTAAACCTTATGACCATTATATATGGAAAGGGTCTAACATATTTTTGTGGTAATTCATCAATGGATACTTCTAAAGAAAATATTATCATGGGAGTTTGTGGGATGCTCTGAGCTGCCTATATAATCCTTTACTATTCATGGCCTTTACATTCCAATTGTTTCTTAGTTCACCAAATATTTACATCTGATCATGCTACCGGAACATTTAAATCATTTTGTAAGGACCCAGGATTATGATAGAGAAAGAATATTATGAAAGTAATTAGAACAGTGCAGTCTGTTATATGAATGTTCCAACAGTGTTACCAGCATCTTGTGATACTGGACTGTACTTAGTCCAACAGGTCATTCTTCCACCATATTTTCATTATTTTATGACATTACTGGATATGACAGTACAGCTCTGAAAATTGCAGAAAGGAATTAGTGAGCCATCACAGTATAGTCCAGATCTACCTCCCTGTTTGTTTGTACCCCCAACTGATTTCAATAACAGAAATCTTTAATGTGATAAAAAGTGCACAGAGCTTAGTCAATTCATTCCTTGATTTATAATTTCTAACCTGATTGTAACCAGAGTGGTCCTAACACTGGCAGCATCTGCACCTTTCATGCTTAATGAACTTTCCATACCAACACAGTGCCATATTGGGTACACTTTGGAGGAGTCTACTTTCCTTAGATAACAGAGTGGCATAATTAGACCTATTTGGTAACTGCCAGATAATTCAATAAGTTACCATAATGTTGAGAGTTTAGAGTTATATCCATATGCACACATGAGCATAGAAATTACACCCCTTGCTAAATCCATTTTTAAGCCATATATGTGGATGTCATTCTTTTCCTTTGCTTGATTGAAATTGTAAATATTGGTAGCAGACAAAAAAGTATTTTCTTTCTATATTTGTACATGTGTACTCATGCATACACCAATATACCCCTTCACTGAAAATTGACTTGTTCAGGTACTGAAAATGACTGGTGAACAGGATTGTATTTTTCACAGAAAACCTTACGTTTGGAATGAAATGTGCAGACAATAAGGGTGTTAATCAGGTTTGAAATTATAAATCAATGAACAAAGTTCTGTGCATCTTTTATTTCAATTATACTTTTTGTTTTCTAAATGGGTTAAAGGGTACAAACAAAAATTGTAGGTATATTCAGACTATGGTAAGAAAATGGCAGAATATTAGAAAGTGGGAAAAATCCTATATATGCATATACATGTATATTATATATATATATATATATATATATATATATATATATATATATATATATATATATATATATATATATATATATATATATATATATATGACAGTAAAAAATTAGGAATGTTTCAAGTTAAGATATTAAGAATTGCATATTATTAAAACAATTGTAATGGTTAAGAATTAAAACTGAAAATTCTGTTGATGTTGGAAACTGAGTGGCCTCTATCTAATAATGCACACTCACTTATTGAAAAAACTTTGTTGATGCTAGAGGTTGAAATGGCACATTTTTATGTTATAATGATGTGATACCAGTTGTCTGTGATATCTTTTTTACTACAGGTCAATAAATATCAGAGATTAAATGTGACATACACACCCTACATCTATGAGAAAGCTACATGGATTTGGCCAGATGGTATCATTGAGTTTCGCCAAAGACTTGATGAAGTTGGTCTAGGCCTTAATCCAGGTGCATGTGGCAGTTCATCATTAGCCTCTAACACGGTCAGGACATGGGGGAAAATAATTGGAAATACAGCACATCTGCTAGTGGCTACTGGTAAGGAATAGTAATGAATAAAACATGAATAAAATTTATAGTTTTGGTCATGTTCATCACATGATAAAAATGTCAATCAGTTTTCTCTCTGTGACATATGAACAATCAGAGTTAGGACCATATATTTGTTTTTCTGAAATAGTGTTATATATTCAAAAATCAAATTAAGCTTATGTACATGGAGTTAATTGTATTAGGAATAGAAAAATGGTATATAAACATACTAGAGTGCAACCATCCATACATTGGTTTGTTTCTGCATCCATCCATCTGTCCCTCTGTGAAATATAAATGGTCGCAAGAGAACAGGGTCTTTTTTGTGATAAATACTCCAAGATAAAGATTTTTAAAAGAATTATTTCTAGATTCTGTATAAACAAGACAGCAATGTATTTCTCCTTCATTATAATATGATTCTAGAATTAATGCTATATATTGATTCCATTTTAGAAACATGAGAGAAACAGAAATGCCTCTTTGCCACTGTTTATGAGCTTTTTTAAAAGCATTATAAAACAATTTCATTCAAGTGTAGCATTGCAGAAATGTGTTGCTACAAACTGCCATTGTTTCTAATTAGCTACGAGTGCATTCATCCAGCATCAGTTGATGTATTCTTTCCTACCCAACGGACATCCGAAATTGCCTTTGGCAAACAGAAGAGGTGCTAAATTGGCAGGTTGGGAGACAGAGTTTTGCATCCATAGAATATAAATCAAGCCAATGTTTCAGAGCAATCATTAATTAATTCTCCATATGATCTCAAGCATCCTGTGTGCAATAAACAACTGCATATTAGATAAGCATGTCTTGAACAGGTCAAATTCTCTCTGAAGCATTATCATCCAAACATTCCATTATGTCCAGCCAGAAAACAGAGTTCATTTTCAGAGCTACCAATTTTCATTACTCTGAAATGAAGTAGATCAGCCATCATGAATTCTATATGTAGAGTGGCAGTATATGAGCACCTACATTTTACCCATCAGCCATCATGAATTCTATACGTAGAGTGGCAGTATATGTGCACCTACATTTTACCCATCAGCCATCATGAATACTATATGTAGAGTGGCAGTATATGTGCACCTACATTTTACCCATCAGCCATCATGAATTCTATATGTAGAGTGGCAGTATATGAGCACCTACATTTTACCCATCAGCCATCATGAATACTATATGTAGAGTGGCAGTATATGTGCACTTACATTTTACTCATCAGCCATCATGAATACTATATGTAGAGTGGCAGTATATGTGCACCTACATTTTACCCATCAGCCATCATGAATTCTATACGTAGAGAGGCAGTATATGTGCACCTACATTTTACCCATCAGCCATCATGAATACTATATGTAGAGTGGCAGTATATGTGCACCTACATTTTACCCATCAGCCATCATGAATACTATATGTAGAGTGGCAGTATATGTGCACCTACATTTTACCCATCAGCCATCATGAATACTATATGTAGAGTGGCAGTATATGTGCACCTACATTTTACCCATCAGCCATCATGAATACTATATGTAGAGTGGCAGTATATGTGCACCTACATTTTACCCATCAGCCATCATGAATTCTATATGTAGAGTGGCAGTATATGAGCACCTACATTTTACCCATCAGCCATCATGAATACTATATGTAGAGTGGCAGTATATGTGCACTTACATTTTACCCATCAGCCATCATGAATACTATATGTAGAGTGGCAGTATATGTGCACCTACATTTTACCCATCAGCCATCATGAATTCTATACGTAGAGAGGCAGTATATGTGCACCTACATTTTACCCATCAGCCATCATGAATACTATATGTAGAGTGGCAGTATATGTGCACCTACATTTTACCCATCAGCCATCATGAATTCTATATGTAGAGTGGCAGTATATGTGCACCTACATTTTACTGCCAGTGCATGTAGCTGACATACTGCTTAGAAGTCAAGTTTTATTAAAAATTCAGATTTCTTGCTTCATAACTAAAATTCATTAGAAGCCTAAGACCTACTTGTAGCTATGCACTGTTAATGAAGACTCATAATAGTGGTATCAAACCAAGTCAAATAGTGAAATCAATCCAAAATATACACTTATTTTGGGGAGTGATGAAATCCATAAAAAATATGCATATTTTTATTTTGGAAGCAAGAAAATTTCATCAGCCAGAGTCTTGCTATGCAAGGAAGGGCTCAGTAAAACCACTTATCCTGACTGGGCAGTTTTTTTATGTTACATACCTAGTTTAATTTTACCTAAGGAGCTGTCCTTTAGAAGATAATATTTTTGTGGTTTTGACCCAGTTTAGATTGTGTCAGGTACTGGTAGTTAAAGCATGAGCAGTGTAATTTAAAAAGTGTACTGGGAATATAACATGGACAGGGATGAGCAACTCCTGCACTTTAACTTGTCCAATTCTGATGAGCACTTGGGAAATTTTTTCCTGAGCCCTGCTTGTTATTTTTTTTGGTCTGTTTCTGCAAAGTGAATATCAACCATTTAGCATACAAGTTATCAGACTGAGTCTTGGTGATTGTCAATGGATTAGTGAAATTTGTTCACCAAATCTTCATAGATAAGATAAAAACACTTGTTAATTAATTGTTAGTTTCTTATCATTGCTTTGAACAAGAAGCTAATTACTCATGCATGTGTTTTGACATGCATTATGTATCACACTTGAGTTGATTGTACTGTAAATACTTTCACCATGTTTGGAAGACTTGTATTTCTGAATCTGATATTGTTTGTCAGAAAAATAAAAACTCATAGGTAATAATACCAGATCTGTTGCTTTTCTGTGTCATATACAGATATTGTTTTCTGTCAGTTTTGAAGTGTTTCTCCAATGGCAACATTACTTACTTTTTTGGTACCAAGTACAAAATAGATAATGAATCTAATTCTGATACAAAAAACCTTAAATTTTCTATGATATTCATGGTGTGAATCATGGAAATGGATGTCCCTGTGGGTTTCAAATGGAGAAAAGCAAATGCGGCATTATTAGTTATATACATATATTGTTCAACTGTGGAAAGAAAGTTAATTTACAGAATTACAAAATATAAATTGCAAATTCACAAAATCCTCAAATTATAAATAGAGATGAATGATACTAAAGTGAAGTCCAATTTATATTATAAATTCATCATATTCCCCCAAAGCAAATATTTGACAGTAATTGCAAAACAAACCCAATACAAACCATTTGCCAAAGCTGACACAGTTTTGCTTTGTTTCTTGTCTTTTATTAACACTGCATTGGAATGAACTTAATGTAATCTCTTAACACAAAAATCTCTAACATTACTGTTTTTATCTTTGAACATTATACAAAACAATTCTTGCATGGTGAATGACCTAATGAAGAACATATCAGTTGTAAAATTTTGACAAGGCATTAAAAAAATTTATCTGTATCATTACACAGTATGATGCACATTGATTCATCTAGCACAATGATGCAGATTATATGCCACAACTTGGTCGAGGTCACAAGGGTAACTCAATTTTTTTTCCCTCCAAGATTGATCACCTGGAGGGTTGGTTTCAGGGATAGTGCCTATTGGTATGATGTAAATTTATATATGATCAGAGTTTGTTCTTGAATGAAACTTGCTTTTAAGTGGCTTTCTAGTTTAGTAAAGTTTTTTTTCAGAAGAAAAGATTGTCTAATTAGAAAGAAAAATGCACTAGCATTTTAGCATTTGCAAATGTTACAAGCTGAATGCTTAACTGCCAATACTGTTAAAATAGTAACATTCATAGCTTCTTTTGAATGTGCCACTGGAAGTAAAATAAACATAGGTTGTGGGGGTAGCCAATAAAGCATCTCATTGATACAAATGTTACCTTAACACCATATGAATGTAAGTTTTGAAATGATGAAGGCCAGGGGAGAGCTCATGATATATATAAACTTGATTCTTCCATTGCTTATGCACCTTGTAAAGCAAGTAAACCAATGGAAAATTGGTGATTCTTACTGAATGTGAACCACAAAGGGCTTTCACTAACCTAAGCTAGTACTAGATTGTAGTTTATGTCAATGTGGTCATGTAGGCACATTGACTCAAATGTTAATTATTGTTCTGAAATTTAATGCTAATGCAGTTTAGCCAAAGTCTATTTAGTTCTGATTATTGAATGCTCTGCACCTTAACTATCAGTAACTTCCAGACAAATATATTTGATCGCAGTGGATATTTACAATGATTTTCAGGTACTAAACTATGTCAGGATTATCATGTTATTGGAATCATCACAATACACGGTAGCATCAATTTGTTTTCTAACATGTGTAGCTTTTATTGTGACATCACAGCATGAGACCATCAGTTTAGTTTGTACTGGGTGACACCTTTAGGTTGACCTCATCCAAAAATGTCCTTGTATTTTAACATACTGTTTAGCCATATGTGTTTGTTAGGGTATGTAAAGAATGGCCTTCCAAAGGAATTTGGATATATGAAGATGAAAATGTAAATAATTGCCATTTAAAGTTATGTGTAATTCAGTTCTACAAAATGACACCCATTTCTGAAATAGTTGATACTAAATGCATGCATAACCTGTATGACTTCTACTGTAATAAAGAACATCAGCTGACAGGTATTATGAAGACAAGCTGCCCTGGGTTCGAATGATCATCTTAAGATGTAAAAATACTCTATGCACAACATATTTATGTTCAAGAAACAGCACAATATTTAAATAGGTAATAATATTGTTCACACATGAGATTATTTGATCAATTTGACTTCATTCTTACTATTATGCGAGAGCTATATTTTTGTATGCAAAAATACTGTTATTATTTTATTTTGGCATTATTTAACTTTTCTCACCCATTTCAATACATATACATAATTTTTTGTTTTTCTTTCTTATATGTTTGTTCTGCACATAATACCGTCTGTATGTATGGAGCACCACTTATACATTATTGTGAGTGAGAGCTATATTTATATATTTATAGAAGACCAATTACACATCATAGTGATGGAGAGCTATATTTAAGTAACACAAATAACATCATAGTGAGGGAGAGCTGTATTTATGGAAATTAGTCGCCAATAACACATTATAGTGAGGGAAAGCTGTATTTATGGAAATTGAACCCCAATAACATGTTATAGTGAGAAGAGCTGTATTTATAGAAATTAAACCCCAATAACATGTTATAGTGAGGGATAGCTGAATTTATTTTGTCTCTTTTGTTTTCAGGCATGACCCTGATTATGGAATTACATGAACTCCGAGATGTGCAGTTTTCCAATGTCACTATTCAGGATGGAGCAGTATTGGAATTTAGGAGTTACTATGGAAATGTTTCAGACCAGTGGGAAATGAAAGTATGTATACATATATTCATGTCTTCAGAATTTGGATAATATGTATGTAGGGATAATATGCATGCAGAGCATAGTTGCTTTTTGTCTGTATACACTGTAGAATAGAACTTTGATAGGTTTATCCTTTCAGTTATCTAACCTAACAATTGTTATCTGATTTTCTCTTGATTTCTTGCTTATGCCTGTATTAAGCTTTTCTTTATTTTTTCATGCTTGTGTTCTACTCATTCCATTCCCATGCACAAATAATGAAATATATGCTGTATCTAATGCAGAGTATATTTCAAGTGCTTGATGTTCTCTGTGCTCAGAGTAATTTTAAAATGTTTTTCAGTTTTATCTCCAGTGTTAACAAAAGCAAAATGTATGCTCTGTATAAAGGTCTTGAATTTTTGTCATTCAGAGTTCAATTAGTTTGCCATTTTGGTGACAGGAAATATTTAATACAAATAATCAGTAAAGTTTAATTATTGTTGTTAAATGACATCATTGCTAATGTAATAAAGTTGAGACTTTTAATAGTGTCCATGCCATTTAATGTGAATTCATCATTTTTATGGGTATCAATTTCCTTGTTTACTGCTTTGGTGGCCTAGGTTGTTAGAGTGCCTACCTCAGATGCTGGAGGTTGCAGGTTCAAACCACAGCAGAGTCATACCAAAGACTTGTAAAAATGGTACTGCCAGCAGCCTTGCTTGGTGCTCAACATTAAGAGGTTACTGTTAGTACTGCTTGGCTGGTGTCAGAATAATGTGACTGGGTGGGACATGATACTATATTTCTGAAGCATGATGCCCCAGTGCTAGCCATCACTATAAACTTCCACACAGCATACATTGTAACAATATGACTTAAATTGTTAAAGGTACCGTAATAATTCAAAAACATAAAACATACAACTTTAATGGTTTAGGGAAGAATCACATTGTCATTACTTTTTAATTGTGGTGGTGATGCTGTTGTTTCATTAGAATAATCATTGTTTGTTTTTAATTTTATGGTTTGTAGCATACTAGAAATCTTTTTCCCCAAAATTGGTACTGCTTGAAAAATAGTAGATCCTCACTATTTTTTTTGTATTTATGAGTGGTGACTTTATCATACACATATACATATAATGTAAAATATGATGCAGTTAAACTTTACCATGGACATAACACTTAATGGGAAGTGGATGATTGAAGGAAACGTGAAAATTAATTTCAGATGATCAGGTATTGGCCATAAAAGAAAGGTGACTATTAAGAGAAGGTAGCCATTATATGAGTGTTTTTAAGATAATATTCTATATTTAATGGACACATTCATTATGAAATTCCTTGACAGGTTTTGAGAGAAGGCTATGTGGGTATGCTGACAGTTGAGGGTGGTGGGACCTTGCTTGCCTCAAATCTTCACATAACATCAGATATTGTAAAGGTTGATGCTGCTGGTTTGCTTAGTGTAAGTGGAGGTGGCCTTAAGGATGGCAGTGGAGTGGGTTCATTGAGTGGAGGGGCAGGATATGGAGGACAGGGAGGCCTTGGGGGAACCTCAGGTAAATAAATACATAAACAAATAACACCAGAACAGATCAAGTATTTTCAAAACTTCCTGGTTAAAGAGCAGCGAAATCAACAAGGATATTCAAAATACATTATTTAAATTTTGCATGAAAGAGATGAGTCCAATTAATAAGGTAGAATGTTTTATCAAAGTTCCTATTATACTTCAGAAATTGAAGGAATACATGGCCTGAATAGACTGTTTTCAAATTTTAATCACTGTTCTGTTTGAAGCTTACCTATGTTAATTTCTGACCATATGAGTTCACATTTGTCTGAAGTCAGACTGATTTACAGACAATCATGTTTTTGAATTATTGGAAATGAACTTACAAATATACAATGTCTTTGATGAGTATCTAATGTTATTTGAACAAGCTAATTTAGTATGAAGTATGCATGTGTTTACCATCTGATATCATCGGTGGACATTATTGGACATATGGTTGAGGAGGTTACAATGAATTCACTTGAGATGTCAGATATTGTGTACACAGCAACCTGCTTATTATACAATATAACTTAATTAACATTGATTAATAGACCTTCAAACCATTACTATACAAATAAATGCAAATATTTAGTTAAATTTGCTTCTTTTTTTTAAAATTTATTTTGTGAGGATCAAAATGTATCAAGCTGGTTAAAATCAGTTTTAAATAGTGGCTGATATAATGTTAACACATGTGTGATATCATAATGTTAACACATGTGTGATGTCATAATGTTAACATGTGTGATGTCATATTATCATTTTTGTCCTGATCAACAAGAAGTACTGCTTGCTGACAACCTATATTGGAAAGATATTAAATTACATTTTATGTTTGGTCACCAAACAAACATCAGTGTACATGTTGGTAGCCTAACACTCAGATCATCAGTGATGTTTAACTTAGTTCAAATGATTTTGACTATCTTTATGCAAGGAAAAGGGATGATGATCTATCATTAACTTGACTCGCTTTGACATTATTTTAACAGGGAGTCAGGCAGGAGGTGTATATGGATCTCTGTACATGCCAGATGAATTTGGCAGTGGGGGCAGTGGAGCCACTACCACTGTTGGAACAGGTAAAATGTGCTACAGTTACTACAGGGAAAGATCAGAACTGTTCATCAGGCAAAAATAGTTTGATTTGGTGTTCAGAATGTATAATGTATTAAATTATGTAAGTTATTTTCTGTATCATTCACATACTTTGGTGAAAAATGCAGTGAAACCTGTATTACCTGAACTGTGGGTACTCTGAATTGATTTATTGACAACTGTAATGTAATGGTGATCCTAATGGATCTCAACCAATAAGGGATTGAACCAGATGCAGTACATAATCGTAATACATTAAGAATCCTTCCACTACCTGACAAATCTATCACACGACAATTATAAAAAGATGTTAACCTCTTTTCATTTAGCTTTTGTTTTAGAAATAAAAATAATAAAACATGCTTACTTTCTGAGATGCAAGACATACCAGAGTTGTCTCCCTTCCATAGAGAGTGTGGTTTCAAATACAAATTCAACATTTGCTAACATTAGTTAGCCTAAAGGCCTTGTGAATGCCTTCCTTTTTGGGCCTTTTCAGACTAAATTTCATTCTGTTCTCATTTTAGATAAATATTTTACATCACTGTTGTCTGTGTTGTCATATTATAGGCTATCCAGTGCTTTTTGGTTTTACTTATTACATACCTTCCTTTCAGAAATGAGTTGTGTTTGGTCCCTTTAGGAGTATATCATGAAAATTAACCTTCAGGTCTGAAATATATATTGAATGCCTTTTGATCATGGCAGGAGATGTAATCTAGAAAGTGCATTCTGATTCTTTCTGATATCTCTGCTGTTGTCATTTATATTAGTGGCCCTTATCTTTTCCTTTTAGTTTGGGAATTTTTCCATTGGTATCATAAGTGACAAAACTACATATCATATCCCAGACTGACTTCTCATCATGTCAGATTTGTTGTTCATATTGCAATCTCACTATAGTTATGCCAGATTTATTGTTCATATTACAAGCTCACTATAGGTATGCCAGATTTATTGTTCATATTGCAAGCTCACTAAAGTTATGCCAGATTTGCTGTTCATATTGCAAGCTAACTATAGGTATGCCAGATTTGTTCATATTACAATCTCACTATAGGTATGCCAGCTTTGTTGTTCATATTGCAATCTCACTATAGGTATGCCAGATTTATTGTTCATATTACAAGCTCACTATAGGTATGCCAGATTTGCTGTTCATATTGCAAGCTCACTATAGGTATGCCAGATTTATTGTTCATATTACAAGCTCACTATAGGTATGCAAGATTTGTTGTTCATATTGCAAGCTCACTGTAAGTATGCCAAATTTGTTGTTCATATTACAAGCTCATTATAGGTATGCCAGATTTGCTGTTCATGTTGCAAGCTCACTCTAAGTATGCCAGATTTTTTGTTCATATTGCAAGCTCACTATAGGTATGCCAGATTGAAGCATGTGTAGTTTGTGGAAAACATATGCACTATACAGAATCTTTCACCAGTGATCTCTATTGCAGTGTTCAGACTTTTATGGCCATATGCTTATAAGCAGAATGAGATTTAGCTGCACTCTCAGCCATATTGGGACCACTCTAATCTAATAGGAAACAACTTTGTCTAATTAAAAAAGTAACCCAACACACTGTGAAAGCTATTATTTTTGTTTCAAGTCTTCACTTACCATACTCCTTGATGTATGATTTTTTAGAGATTAAGGGAGTTTTAAACATAAAGTCTGAGCAAAATTATTTGGTGTGACCATATATATGATTTGTTCATAAAGATATAATCATGTATGATAAGAACCCATATTTGTATGGGTAGAATATTGATATGGTTGTCCAGTTTAGGAAATGCATGTGTATTTACCTTATGAACTGTGTTATGGAGATTCATAAACCCATATCATATATTTTCAATATTACACACATATAAAAACATCATGTGACATTACAGATTATGTTATGACATTTTTAAAAGCATAGTCATAATGATAATGACATAAAAGTCATTCTTATTTAATATTCATTTTGGGCAGTTCCATTTAAAGAAACAGGGTAGGGAAGGCTGTATTTACTAAATATATGTGCAAGGTTATTTTGATATGAAAATGATACAAAAACTGCAATTGCATCTTAGGGAGACTTTTCCAAATTCACAGTGCCTTCCATGGGTACCAAGTGTGTTATGTTGGAACAACCAATAATATTTTTTATTGAACAAACATTAAAATTTTCATTTTGTAATTAATTTAATATTTTGTTTTCATTTCTTATTAAATGTATGAAACTTTGTTAAATAATTTGATGAGTTTTTGCTCACAGAGACTTGAAAAACATAAAACTAGCCAACTCATTTCATCTATTTAATTTGAAGACTTGTGTAAGATTCTTTTATTGTATTCTTAAGGTTGTGACAGCTAAAATCTGAATGCATTGTTTTGAATTATCCTTTTGGACTATATGATACATAGTAAGAAAAATGTTCGGCTGATAGGTGTAATGTTGATTCATTTAATTATATTCCCATTGTGAAGATCATAGTGAGTATCTATTGAGATGTAGCACAGTACAAGTCTATTCAAGTGAAACAAAGAGCAGAACAAGGTATGATAAGGGCCAGATTTGATCCCAAAAGAACAATGTATGATAAGGGGCATTTTTGGTCCCTATTTATATCTTACTCATGGTTTGGAAAACCGTAACAAAAACAAAATAAATAGTTTGAACACTGATTGTGTTTTGCTGATCCCTTCTGAGATTTCACTTTAATAATTAAATGCATAAAGAAAAATATTAAGCATAAAATAAAGATTGTCCATTGAAATCATGTATTTCTTTGAGTGTAAAAATAAGGTCTTGATGTGGAAATATAATTTTTAAAAAAGGACTAAAAATGATGATGATACAATTTATTAATTTTACAGCTAAGGAGGCCATAGACTTTAACCAACACACCACCATGGTACATGCTTTAGGAGGTTCTCAGTTTTTGCATAATTCTGGGATCAAACATTTTTTTAGTTCACTACTTATCCAGCAGCAGAATGAGTAGCTTGGAACTTTTTCTGTAGCTACTTGCTCATAAATCAAGTAAAGCAGCAAACTACAAAGATCAAGATCTCCCTTTGCATAATGTACCTGTAGGTCAGGGACTATATTCTTTGTTTTATTGATTGCTTCTAACAAACTGCACAAATGCAGATCTACAAGTGAACTATGCAATGGCAGACCTGGATCAGTTGGACTAATCTTATAAGTGAGTATATATGGTACTTGTTAGGTTTAATCATCTTACACTGTACATAATACTGAGCTTGCAAAAAAATGTGTCTTCTAATTTGAGAAATACCTTGAAAATGACTTTTTTTTCATTAGCTACTGCTTGTAAATAGGTGCAGATGAGTAGAATGTTTGCTTTTGCCTTTTTTTGTCTAAGTGTTACAGTAATAACTGCAGTTATAAAAACATCTAATATAAAATTGTTGAAACTAGAATCATATTTAACTACCTAAGAACATGTTTTCTGACAATAAAATAGCATTTTGCCAGTTGGAAAAATGTAATATTCAGGTGACCAAATGTAGCAATCATCTGATCTTTTACTTTGTACAAGAGTGTATATTCTGATCTGTGTATTTAAAAACTTCAAATGTCCAACAGGTGGTGGCATCCTGAAGCTGGATGTGTCTCAGTATTTGATTGTGGAGGGAACCATTGAATCTAATGGAAATCCAGGCAGTCTCAGCATTGGAGGGGGCAGTGGTGGTAGTATCTGGATCAAAACCCATAATCTGGAGGGATCAGGAACTATTCAGGTAATGTAATACTAAAATACCAAACTAGCATATTCATCTTTCTTTCCTGCTTGTTATTGTAACACTCATATCTGTGTTTTATGTATCGTCTCTAGAAACATGTGTTATACATCACAAATACTTGTGTACTTTTTCACTGACAACAGGAAATGGTTAAAGCATGCATGCACAGAAAAATTTGAAAAAAAAGTCATTGAAAATGAAACAGCTGATTTGAAAATCGATCGATAAAATGATGGACAACAACTCAGATGTGAACATGGATATTGATAGCGAAGATAGTTACATAGAAGTTGAAGATTTTGATGATTATTAAGATAATATTGACTTAATTGATGGTTTAGATGCAAATGAAGTTGATGAAAGAGATGGTGCATGACTGCATCCACTTTTCGACAGCGATTCGGACAATGACGCTAACTTTGAAGGATTTCAATAAGATTATGTCCTGTGTGATTTTTCTCCTTGGTTGCATCCACGATTTAAATTGATTGAGGGGCAACTGTTCAATACCCAGAAGAATACTGACCAAGTGATGATGTGGACTTCAAAATTTGGACAAAAATTTTAATGATTCAGTTTAAAGATTTCTATGATTTATTGGTGGATAAGTTTTTATCCGAGAAACTGCAGGCTGAAGTACATGTTCTAGATTGTGAACTCAACAAATTGTTCCTAGTATTTAGTTGTGCAGTTTTGGTAAAAATTATTATAATATTTGAACTAACAGTGCTATAAACTTCAAATTTGGACTAAAATATTAGAAATAGAATTCTTTTTTTTTATTCCCATACTATTTGGAGCATTTCATTCATCTTCATGAAGAAAATATTCACTGAAGTGCATGGTAAGTTTTTATTTTTATTTGAAGCAATATTTCAAAATACAGTTGTGAGCTTGTACATTAGTAAATTTTAACAAAACATATCACTGTGTTGCCAATTTTATTACTTTTTCAGAGATACATAGTTTTATATACTTTAAAAAATAAATAACAATTTTAAATACTAGGAACATGGTGAAGGTCATCACAATTTCTTCTGCTGCTGCTGTGTGATGCTCCATTTTACCACTGTATTTAGAATTGCTTCTCAGGATAGAGTGGGTTAAGACAGCTTAGGAGACAAGAATACTGTAATATTTGTACAAGCATTTACCATTAGTTTTTTACATTACATATTATCCCATTTTTATATGCACATATTGTACTGGTCAGTTTTAACTAGTCTTACTCATAATTTTGTATGCAGAGATTAGAAATGGTTACTTTTTGCACTTTTGCTGTTCAAGATTGAAATCCTATAACAGCATTCACTTTCCTTTTTAAAGTTTTAAATTTTAGATCTGTGTTATTATCAGCTATCTCCTGGCTGAGAGGTTGTTTACTTGTGAAGTCCAGTCAGCATCATTTAAAACATTTTAAAATTTGTTTTATTGCTAACTTTACCCATATGTGAACCTTTCATCTTTAGTCTGCTACTGATAAAACAATGAAATGTCTTTTACAAAATTCGCATTCCCATTTATTAGGTGCAAGGAGGAGCTGGTGGGACTAGTTCAGGAGCTGGAGGCGGAGGAAGGTTAGCCATATACTATGAAAGACAATGGTGGTGGAAAGGAAAGCTGAATGCCAAAGGAGGATCTGGCAGTAGAGGATATGCTGCGGCTGGGACCATCTATCTAGAAGTAAGTAAAAATCTCTGTCAGTCTTGGTTTGCATTCTTCTATTACCAACTCAAACAACAATTAATAATATTTTAATATTTTGAACTCATTTACCTAAGATCATCACTATAGCTGGTATAAAGTCAGTATAAAAATGTATCTATGGCAAAAACTTAAGATTTTCAGGTAAAAGATTTGATATCTAGGTGAATGTCCTTTGAAACCAAATGGTCAAAACTTCTTCATCCCTAGAGAATTTTTTAACGTTGTCATTATATACTAAAAATCCATGCAGATTAATGTAGGCCTTATTTAAAGAAAAGAAAACCAACAGCTCATTTGATTTTGAATTCATGTTTACACTAATATTTTGTGTAAACTACAGTTACCCTATTGATATATTAATTTGTTATTGTCTCAGATGTAATGTCTGTCAGGTCTACAACCAGATAATTTGTCAGGGTACAATGTGGGTAAACTTGTAGGGTCCAGTCTATCATGTTTCGGCATGTTTGTGTTACCAAGGACTCAAAATGCTACCCTTTTAAGAACTTTCAGGGTTAAACTTTGTTATGGTACAAGCTAAACAATGTACTTGGTATTGCAAAAAGTTATCTTACTTTGTATATGATAGAAGCTGATCATGTCGTAGACACCCATTGTATCCCATCACATGTAAAAGATGTACTTGGCATTGCAAAAAGTTATCTTACTTGTATATGATATAAGCTGATCCCCCATCACATGTAAAAGATTCTGCATCGGTCCTGATGACACATGTTTCATAGCTAAGAATTGGTTACTATCCCTGGCAACCAGAAAGTGGTCATCTGATTTCCTTCACCAGTAAACATTGAGAAAAGCAATGATGCAAAACCTGATTTGTGCTCTAAAGCAATACTTGAAACTCATGTAGAAATATCATGGGGACAGACAGTGTCTGTTTCTTTTGATGAAGGCTGGAAGTCAGGATATAACCCATCAGTCATTAATGTAATGGTTGAAGTGGTTCATGTACTCAGAGTACTCTGAGTTCTCAAGATGAGACACTTATCATAAAAGTTTCAACCTTTGAGATTAAAGTGATCTCTGCAATCTTGCATTTGAACTCCTTGTTTTGATGTGTGACATTATATAAACTATTAGCTGCCATGCACAGTCAACTTTTTTATTTTTTATTTCTGAGGTCTAGTGTTAAAGAGACAAGAATTGAATCTGGTGGGTCCATTAGCAAATATTCAAACAACCACCAGATCCAATTACATCAGCACAACCTCCTTGATGGATTTGGGTTTAGTGCTTTTGCTGTATTTGTCAAGATTTTTCAGACTAAGAAAATGTAATTTGTTTCTCATTGCCTTTGTATTTTTGATGTCACAAATTACATGACCATTGGCTCGGCTCTAGGGCTGTCATTAGGTACCAAGTTACCCGGGTACCCGACCGTATAGAAAAACCCAGGTATTGAAACATAAACACTGGTACCCGTAAAAAAAAATATATAAAAACCTCGCCACACTCGCCAACCACTTCAAACTGGTGTGACAGCTGCTATAGCTATAATTAGAAACCAGATCTCTGCTTAATGTAAAAAAAATATACGTCTGAGAGTCTGTTTGGATAAATAAAATTCATTGGCATTGTGCAACTGGACAAACCATTATCACCAAGGCATTATATACCAAGGTTAAAACATAGCATTGTTCTACAGGTAATAGGCCTCTTTGTAGACGATAAATATTGAATGTGGGTGCTAAATGATTGGTACATTGCATGCTCTTTTAAAGGAAATTCAGGAGGTTACCTTTGATTTCTGAACCCACATGTCAAAGAAATCCCATAATTTATATTATGAACAATTATCACCTAGACACCTTGAAATCTTTGTAATGCCTCAAAGTAATCTCTGAGCAGCTCATTGTTTTTCTAGTCGACTAGCTCTGCTAATTTTGAAAGTTAGCCATCATACATATACCGGTATTTCTATTTTTGATACTACTACTTTTTTACCATAACTATCTTAAGAATTATAATTCCAAAATAATAATACTTATGACACTGTGTGGTCACATGGTATAACTGGGGCACACATGTGTTGTTAATTCAAATCTGTTTTCAAAAGCAGATGAATAAACCTGGTTTGTTCTAAGAAGGACTTATACTTTAAAAAATGCGAGTGTTCTAAAGCTTTTAATGCGGCTGATCACAGTGATCATTAAAAGTTGGATTATACCTACCATCTGTGTACAAAGGTCATTCTAAATAAATTTATTAATTAACAGTGTGTGGTCAGACAATTTGCAGCTACGTCAGTGTGGACGAATCAGACCGAGTAGTACATGGTTAGCCTCTATTGCCATAGAAGAAATATTAAAGAAATGGAGATAAAAATTTGTTGGTCTATGGCTGTACATGTCATTCCTGTGCTAATGGATACCCGGGTACCCATTAAAATTTGCAACGGGTACCCAGGTTTTTTTTGTTGTGATTTTTGACAGCCCTACTTGGCTCAGTAAATGTTGATTGTTGTTGTTGTTGTTGGGACATAACACTATTTTTCAGCATACAATAGGCTATACATGGCAACCAGTATTAATGGTGGAGGAAGAAGCTGGGAAATCACAGTAAAGAACCACCTACCCACGAGAAGCTGCTGGCAAGCTTTCTTACATATCTGCATTCTCCGAATCTTAGACTCAAACCCACACAGACAGAGGTGAGATGGCAGTGATCTGTAATGGAGAGTGCTTTAGAACACTTGGCCACTCGGGGCCCCTTTATCAGTAAATGAATGATCAATAAATGAATGAATGAATTATTAAGTAAACCAATATATAAAATAGAATGCAGCAGTTGAGATTAAAAATATGTATAATTTGACATTGCAATAACTCAAACTAAATAAATGAAGAAATAAACATTGACATAAAGATTGAATAAATAAATAAATAGATGAGAAACCTGGAATAAATGAATATATTTGCTTAGTGATGTTGATGATGCAGTTTACATTGTACACAATAAAATTGCAAGTGTACACAATTAAATTACAGCTGTACACTAAAGTTACATCATTATGAAAAATTAAAAGTTCATGATTACAAACAAATTTGATTTTGTCTTGAACACTTAGCCTATATAATAAGTTTAATTTTTAATATTCATAAGTTATAGGAAATATTAATATTGTTTACATTGGTTTGTTGTCTTTTAGGATACACTTTCACATGGATCAAACCTCACCTTGATAATTGACAACTTTGGACAGATTCAACCCATCCCTTCCACCTCTGAATACTCACTGTCTGCCAGAATGGTCAGTGGAGGTACAACCTGGATACACAGTAACTTGACAGGGGAATTCCATCGCCTTAAAGTGGTGGGAGGTGCTCACTTAGGGCTTATGCCTTATCTCATAAGGTAGCTAATATTCAAAACCTTGGCTTGCAATATGTACTCAACTCTTTTATTCTTTAGCCAGAAAAAAAGTATTCTGTTAAAGTGTTAGTGTTAAAAGTAATCTGTTAAGGTGTTACAAGTAAACAATGAAAGTGTTAAAAGTAATCTGTTAAAATGCTACAAGTAATCAAT
Organism: Potamilus streckersoni; assembly: GCA_016746295.1. NCBI lineage: Eukaryota > Metazoa > Mollusca > Bivalvia > Unionida > Unionidae > Potamilus > Potamilus streckersoni. The sequence continues at coordinate 496,592 of JAEAOA010000375.1, forward strand.
TAAAGTGTTACAAGTAATCTGTTAAAATGTTACGAGTAATCAATTAAAGTGTTACAAGTAATCTGTTAATATGGTACAGTTAATCAATTAAAGTGTTACCAGTAATCAGTTAAGGTGTTACAAGTAATCAATTAAATTGTTGAAAGTAATCTTTTAAAATGTTACAGTTAATCAATTAAAGTGTTACCAGTAATCAGTTAAGGTGTTACAAGTAATCAGTTAAAGTGTTAAAAGTAATCTGTTAAAATGTTACAGTTAATTAAAGTGTTACCAGTATTCTGTTATAGTGTTAGAAGTAATCTGTTCAAATGTTACAAAGTTTTAGTCTGTCTCTTTATATCTAGGAATGCAGCACATGTATAAATATTCTTTAATGGACTTAATGGTTATGCAGTTGAAATGGAATTTCTTTTAACTTTTTTTTCCTTTTGAGCCAACACTTATTCAAGGAGATGGTATTATGCATTCATATTCAATACAGTAGTATTTCATCAGATGGAGGATCAGATTATAACAAGGTTACATATATGGACTAACAAATTCATAGTTGTTTTGTCTATCATGATCCACCTCCACCACCTCTTTCTCCTCCTCCTCCTCCTCCTCCTCTACCTTCGAGCCATTCCAATGTCTACTGATAATCAGATACTTTCTTGTAGAGTTTATCAAATGCCATTCCTGTGGAGGAAATATTTTTGATGAGAAAATCCCTTTAAATTAATGTAGTTTATATTATACATTTTGATCCTGTATTTTAGGGATTTTATATATATTTTACTTTTATCTTTTTTATATTCTTTTTAAAGATTTTTAGTGCCTAAGCAAAGCTGAAATTCAGCTCAGTTAAGCTGAAATTTGCAAGGTACATGCTCAAAGGCAAGACCAGAAATATTGAGAGAGAAGTTCATGTTCAGTTTGTATTGTCTTATTTTCAGAAAGAGTTATATTCTGGGATCTTGCTGTGGTACATATGTCAGCACCTTTATTTAGCATTTATATGTACAGCATGCTTCTGTTACATAAATACTCCCAGTTTCCTTGTCTGTTGACCCTTTATGTCAAACAATATGCTTTAAGAATCTTCCATCTTGTTATTGTTGTCAATGCCATACACTCATAATATAAGTGCTTATTATTTGAAGCAAGTTTTGACAAATAGAGAATATATTTGGAATAAGCTATGTTTTAATTGTAAAAACATGTAAATATAAAGTATTGGCTGACTTTCAAGTCCTAACATTCCCTTAGGCAGACTTGCCAAGCAGGTCTCATTGAAATGATCCTTAAATGTATTTACAGAATAATAGCAAAGATCTGAACATATGATATACATTAGTTTGATAAATTTAATTACTGGCATGTTTTTAATGTGTAAACTGGGTAAAAAAAGAAATATAAGCTATTTATCTTGTAAAGTAAATACAACACATAAATACAATCAATATTTTATTTTACCTTCATTGTGATATTATGTTGTCAGATTTTTGGGCAAGTTCAAATTTATCAAAAGCAAGTTCAGTTTTCAGTTACCTCGATCAGGGCAAGCCAACTTTTGTAAAAATATTCAGCTATTATATTTTTTTTGCTAGGTTAATTTGGGATCATACTTAAGGCAGTTATTCTCAATGTATTTAGTCTCTGATTAGGCATTTATATCAATAGTAAATACTAGCACAGATGTTTTGGTATGTGATGTAATATGTTGTTTATTTGTTTTGTAATAGTCCTTACCAGTTCCGAGTGTTTGAAATCATTGGAGATGAGACAGGTGTTATACATGTTGGTCCTTACCAGATGATTTTCCTCCAGCACCCAGTTGGGACTGAATTCCACATGAATATCTATGTATATCAAGGAGGCACTGTGATACTGCCACCAAGCTTTGAATGCTACAACATTGAGATACATGTGTGGTATGTCCAAAATCAGTATATAATGTGACTGGTCATGGTTGTAGATGTTTTTAAGTGGCATAAGCAAAGGATGGAGCATTACCAGTATCCATCAGTGTATCACAAATTAATTTCCACACAAAGAACTGAATGGATCAAAAACAAATTGTTCTATAACTTAGTATTTCAAAAACCTATGAAAGTTTGATGTTCGCTCAGCTATAATCAGTTTGACTTAGAAGTTTACCTTTGTATCATGAATTGTATTTCTGTTCAAACTACCTTTTAAATCTTTTTGAGTGAAAATGAAATCAAAATTGTTATGAGGCTTTATCTCAAGAAGACAATGGTCAAGTGTGAGTTTTATCTTTTTTGTCAAAATCTGAGACCATTTCTACCTTTAACTTAAGTTTATGTGAATTTTATAGTTTCTCTGCAGCTAGGACCTGATACTGATTAGTAATGATATTTTAAATATATGGTTTAGTAATGATATTTTGAATATATGGTTTAGTAGTGATATTTTGAATATATGGTTTAGTAATGATATTTTAAATATATGGTTTAATAATGATATTTTAAATATATGGTCTTTTATCTTTCATAGGATTTAGGTTCCACACCATCAGAATGTTTTATAATATTCTGAATATCTTATGAAAATGCATTGCCCAATTAAATACATTATGGAAAATGTCCAATACCTTGCACCACTAACCCTTCCTAGCAAATATATATATTAACAACATCTTTTGGCTTGTTTTGGTATGATCTGTGCTAAAACATGTGGTTGCTGTCATAGGTGGAAATTTGTCAAGACTTGTCTTCCCTTGGATGGATTTGCACCAAAGTCCATAATTTGTCATGTACTGCTTCCTTTTGTGCCATGTCAGCACACTTTCTATAGAGGCCTTGCAAATGCCCTCCATATCATGTTTGTCTCATGTTTGGGTGTTCATTTGGAGTTTTTCTTCAGTGGAACATATGCTTTTTTTTTCTTTAAAAGTTTTCCCTGTCATCATTGTATATGAATATTTTGCAACTCCGTTGTCTATTTCATTATTTGAAAAGCTAATGGGTACTATTTGTGTTTCTGCATCAGTAGTACTTAGAGTATCTCCCAGCACTTGATCTTATAGCATTTTATTCAATGCCATTGTTTTTTTTTCTTTAAAAAAAGGTGAGAAGATAGATATCCACCTTCATGACTTGTATGGTGTGTCATTCAGATCATTTATGAGATATCAATATTGAGGGTGTCAATGACAGATCAACAGTAGTGTCAGCAAAATAGCTTTCTTGGTGTTGTGAAAGAGCCAGAAAGCGGGCTTCAAAAGATGCAGGCATTATTAGCCTTTCCATCAATGCTACTCAGTGCAAACTTCTTACTGTCAAAGTCACTGGAGGCACAGATCAAGGCAAAATGGCATGCAATTTTTGCACTCATAATTCCCACATATGGCTAGAGCAACATGTCCGAGTCAGCAAATACTCATTTCTGGTCTTGTCAGGATTGAACAGACTACCGGGACAGTGCTTAATTGGTATGTTGGCCATCATAAGCCAGTGTTGGACATGCCATCACCACATGTACACCCTGGTACTTGTTATGGTGATCTATCCATTGATAACTGGGTACCAGACTTCGGGACCAAACAACAGTTGGTTAAATACGGTATAAACTTCAGTACCCCCATGTATAGCATCATCTCAACATAAGTGTCACTTGTGCTTGATATGACTGTCTTCCAGCACCAACTTTCTCATAGATACACAGTGCAGTCAGTACCAGATTTGGTGATAAAGCCTTTTATGATATCCAGTACCAGAATGCTGTAGGCATCACAGATTAAAATATTAGTCTATTCCATCACCAATCTAGGCTGCATCATGTTTTATGAACAGAACTGATTTTGGCAATTTTCCATTCCCAGATACAACTAACCATGTCACTATTGATTATGTTCAGAGACATTGCTTGGACATTACTATTTCATGACATGGATGAACAAAGTTCCAGATGACATGGATGAACAAAGTTCCAGTCTTATTTTTCATCCCTGCTTCCTCAACCAAGGTGTAGGGTTTTTTTTATTTCCCCAACACCTGACTTTGAGGACATACAATCACAAGAACGTGCATGTCTGATTGTTCCAGCAATTTCTAGAGAAGATATATCCAATTGTCCATAATTTGAAGAAGCTTTCCAGTCCTCTTCTTTCCTTCTGTGTCAATGGCCATTTTTAGAATTCTTAAATCCATCAACCTATTAACCAAGAACAACCAGCCTTTATTTAAACAGTTTTATTGCAGTCTGGGCAAATTGCTTACAATATGAATTGCATTGAGAGAAAAGATGTGAACAGGTCTTTTGTCTCACATCAGTGACATCAGTCTGGCCTTCTATATACAGCATATGAGATTCTTTACAATTCATAGCTTCAGAAATTGACTTGGGTATTGCCGGTCTGTGAATGTGTAATCCATCTTCTGTACAAATGGACTGTGAACCTTCCTCAACAAACATCAGCTGGTTCAAAATATTGTAGCTATTGACTCTACTTGATCTGATTGCCATGGCTATCTTTCAGCAAGCTGATCCAGTCATTGAGATTTCCACTTACATTAACACTTTTGAGTCAGACTTGTGCATGACTTAATTACATAATAGGGCAGGTCAAAAATCATTCTCCAGTTCCAAAACTGCCTCCATTTAACCTCCAGCTCACAGAGATTAATCATCTACACTGCTCTGAGATCACAAAGAGGCAATCTTCAAATCTCAACCTTTGTCTTCCATCTTCCAATTCCCCAGCCACACATAGAGGAGGCCAGGCTATGAAAGCTTCAGAGAGAGAGAGAGAGAGAGAGAGAGAGAGAGAGAGAGAGAGAGAGAGAGAGAGCTCAGAGAGAGAGAGAGCTCAGAGAGCTCAGAGAGAGCTCGCTCAGAGAGAGAGAGAGAGAGAGAGAGAGAGCTCAGAGAGAGAGAGAGAGAGAGAGAGAGCTCAGAGAGAGCTCGCTCAGAGAGAGAGAGAGAGAGAGAGAGAGAGAGAGAGAGAGAGAGAGAGAGAGAGAGAGAGAGAGAGAGAGAGAGAGAGAGAGAGAAAGAGTACAAGTATACAAGTAACAGCCTCCTCACACAGGAGTTGATGCAATGTGTATACTCCCCATATTTGACATCCATTGGGGAGAAGTCTTCAGTATTTCTCTGTCAAACACACATTACCCGACATCATTACAATAGTATAACTTTCTCAGCTAATTCTGAAGCCAGACCATTCATGAGATAAAAAAACACATTTTTGGTGGCTGTATATTTTATAGACAAAGGGAATCAATTCTTAGTGATTAAATTCCTTTCTATCCATTATGTGGCCAGCATTATACTCAGGTGACCAGTTTTTACTTTTACTGCCATACTGTAAAGATGTCCACAAAGAATCCACTTAACTTTGTATATAAATTTCATATCATTTATTTTTTATTTTCAGTGTTGTATTATGTCAAAATGTCAATTTATTTGGTGCATACAATATTTTTGTGAATATCAATTAATTTATTCATATTTTTCAATTATTGTATTGTTCTTTATGGCATATGCAATTTTAGTTGGTAACACACTTGTTAGTTTCTTGAGATGCCTCCTCCAGACCTCTTGCCGATGTAGAAATAATAGCGTCAGAACATACTGCATCCATATAGTTGAAATGTTGAATAGTCGGATGGGTAATGTTGAGATGCATCCCTTGAAGATACAAAATAGTGCCAGAACATACTTTATTTGTAGATACAGTAGAATCATCAATTAGTCTCATGGGTGATGATGTCATGATACCCAATTTATTGAACATGCAGACACAGAAATGTTGCCAGAACATACTGTATCTTTGATTACATTAGAAAGCACAAGTGATTCTGTTCAAGCATTGGAGTTACATATGATCAGTGTGACTCAAAAGGCTTTGTTGTCATTATGTTGACAAAACGAAATGCCATTAGCGGATGATTTGTACCAATATATTTAGAAATAACAGTCCATACTGACATACTGCATGAGCCTGCTTGACCCCAACTCATATAACATCTTGTTTTGACTGCCAGCCAGGTTGTCCATTGATATGAATGAGCTCCGTAAGTTTACAGTGGTTAGGAGTCTGTTATGTCCAGCTGTCAAGCCAGCCAACTGCATGTGATGATTATTGGCTAATGGAGGCTTCAAGAAAAGGCTTTTCATATCTACCTTTTGTAAAATTAAATCCATTCTCAATACCTTCCATATATGTGTGAAACATATCCATGGAGACACGGTCCACATAATGTTTGACAATTTGGTTGTGCTGGCATATCTTCACAAGGGGGAACAATCACTAGATCTTTTTGCTGCCATCTTTTTGCTGCTCATTGACTCGTTCATATAACACATGTTGCCGTGTCACTCTAGCTTTTTAACAGACAGAATCAGCAAAATTATTGCCTCTATTGGTCAATAACAGTGTTCAGTTTCTCTTATGACAGTCACTGGTTTCATCACTCAGCATAGGCTGTCGTTTATAGGAAATCAGTCTTGGGTTCTATATTCCATGGAACCTTTTCCATTAGGAGAGCTTCAAGACCTGTCCTAGAATTGAAGTGGTAATGCACAAACACAATCAGATGATAAAGATCTCATTTGGTCTTCTCACTTGAAGAAAGAAGTGCAATATTTCCACTTGGTCACATTCATCTTACATCCATTAGGTTATTGACTTGGCCTACAATGAATTAACCAAAGTGTTGATGAATTGTTTACTTACTGGCTCATGAAATTAGGTGATAACCATCAGTATTGCTTTAAGTGAAACTGTTCCCTAGCTGATACAGTACAATTCTGATATAAAATGGTTTGGGTCTGTCTGACAAATCATTTCTCCCAGATTATACTATTTGACCTGGTGGAAATATATCAGCATTGCTACTGGCTACCAGGTGGCTTAAATACATTTTAATGATTTGGGTTATTGTTTGCACAGGATTCACAGGAGGAAAAATATTTTCATTGATCAGTGCTAGCCAACTCTGTATCTCCCACAAAACTTGATTCTGCTTCTTACACTTTAGGAGATCAGAGCCAGGACCAACTCTGTGGTATGGTAGCAAGGGGCTGTAACTCTGTCCATCCTGTGCTTGTTCTCTTGATATATATTATGTTTGTTTAATGTAGTTAAAGAAGAAACCAATGTTTTGGTGTACAATATGTTTCTCTGATCCCTAAGAGGGCATTTGATTATACTTAAGTAACTGATGAATTATTGGATGTGTCACGCACCAATCCATCAATCCAAGCAGAGGTCACTCTTATCTAACTTAACATCTGAGTGATTTAGTAATATTAGGCACTGATATTGCAAAAAAATGCTAAGTGACATCAGCATCTTTTTTCTGATTGGATAGGTACTACTGGAAAAGCATTTTACTATAAAAATTGTTTTTGTAGAACAGGGTAAACTTTCTGTAATATGCAGATTGGAAGTGTTATTTTAGAGCTGTAAAATTATTAATTTCTGAATCATATGTTTTAAACATTTTGTGGGAAGCAGTAAAATATCAAACTTCCTATATATTTTCAGACTCTTTTAATAATAATGAGATAAGTACAGATTTAGAAGATTGCCTTATTTGTCTGTAAGTTATGAGTCAGACTTTGATGATGTTGGTATTAAATGATACATATCAATGTGGTAATTCTAAAATTTAGGACCAAAAATTCATTTATTTATGCCAATAATTTGAGAATATACATGCAACAGTTCAGTGGAGTTGATTGAAAATCATGCATATTTTGAAGGGGTACCATAGTACTAGAAGACATTACAGTTGGATATGGCTGCACCCTATACCTGGGAAGTACCGGAACCTCTAAAAGAAATGGGACAGAGGGAAAGAATGGCACCTTTTTCTTTGGTGAACTTATAGTGGGAGCAGAAGGAGAGATCACTGTTACAAAGGAGGTGTCACAACTAGAGAACAAAATAAATATTGAGGTATTGTTGTGTCATACTTGATGAGATTGGTATGGTTAATAATGCATTTCTTTTTAATCAATTCATGTTTAGGTTTACACTTTATTTAAGAAATAAATCTCATGCCTAAGACAGATATAAAGATGTTCCATTAACAGATCATGAATATGTACTTACGAGTGAAGTTGGCCCAATATTTATATGGTAAGAAACTGGTGTCAGCATTTCAATAAATACCAGATTTGTAGTAAAGACAGACTTTGATATAAGTTATAATAGCAAGCAACAATGTAATGAGTTATACTATGTCATAACCATTTTTGGGACTTGTAAGATCAGGAAATTTCTATTTTCAGTGATAAATTTATTAAATTGAACTACTTAATACCATAAATACATTATGGTTATGTATATCCCATGATATCAGAATGGTTGCATTTACAAGATGATGCATTAACTTAATAAATGGCAAAGATAAATAATATAATGTGAAAATTTTCGTCTGTAAATACATAAATTATCAATTTTCAGCTCATGTGTCTCTCATTTCAAAGCAATGAAGCATCAAAAGTTTTTTAAATACTGTCTATACTCACAGGGTGATTCAGCTATAAGTCATCCCTCCCTCTTTAGGGATACAAAAGTCAATTCTTCTTTGATCATTCTATAAGTGTAAAATGCAGGAATTTGTATTTTGCAAGTAAGATTCATCTTTGGAAAAAATAAAGAAACCCAACTGAATAGATATCAAAACTGAATAGATAGACCATGAAGAATAAATACAGAACCAATGTAAAGTATGATTATGTTATTGAGTGTACAGTGTCACAAATAAATTCACAACTGCAATTCTAATTAAATCCATTAAAATTATAATTCTTGACATTTTAAACCTATATTTCAAATCCATGAATTCACAATATATCCCAATAGGCCAATTCCACATGTCTTACAAATAAGCAGTGAAAGTTAAGTTCACATTTTTTTATTCACAGTATCCTTTAAATGTCACTGTCTAATGTTGTTTGGTACAAATTCCAAGAACGCACCATCATTGTCTGATAATATTCTGAAATCCTCCATTCTCATCTAGTCATTGTAAATTGTCATCATCTAGTCATTGTAAATTGTCATTATCTATTCATTGTAAATTGTTGTGGTCTTGGCATCATAAATATTGTCTGACTATTTCCTCAGCTTCACTGTCATATGTGGATGCTTATACAGAGACCGAGCTTGGGGTCTTTAAGTAAGACTTTGGTCATAGTCTGTGAAGTCTATTAAAGGATGGAACTGAACATGTATCACTTGTGTGGCAAGATCACTGGGAGTAATAACCACCCTACGTTAATTGGCACTGAGCAAGTAACAGACTCATGGCTTGATTGTGGATTGATCAAAGGGTTATTAAATGGGGAAAATAAGCAGGTGCTGCACTTACAAGCTAAAATAGATTAAGGCCAAACATTCCTTGCAAGATGTAGAATTCTACTTTGCACTGAACATGTACATCTACTAAATTTGTGGCTCAGTCAATAGGATTGTCATCTTGAAAACAAGTGATTATTACCTTTACATACCAAGGACTTATCATGACATGTGCACTGGTCTCCCAACTCCATTAAGAATTACAGAAAACTTTGTAACAGCCAGAAATGTGCTATATCAAATATGCTTCTTATTTTGTTAAACATTCCATTTGTGCACCAGTTGAATCAAACATGCATGCAATCTTTGATGACAAATAATGAACTTACCAGCCAGACGGAATCATTTATCCATCAACATTTTATTCCACAAGCAAATTTTCCTGTAGCAGATCTGACCATTACTAATAGCAACATTTGCCATATTTCCAAGACAGAAAATATAAATTTTCCAAGAAATCGTGAACTTCATCATGTGGCTATCAGCTAGGGTCTGTCTTTGGAGGGTCTTTCATACAGTGTGGCAATTTTGCAATCAGTAATAATTACAACACAAGTATGTCACAAACAGTTTCACCTCCTAGGAAGAAAAGGAGAATTATATATGATAGTGACATTGATCTCTAATTACCCTTGAATAACCCAAGCATGGACACTCATGCTACATGTAACTTAATAGCCTATACACTACAACACAGCTGTGGTTCCAGTATCAATTCATTATGTACAATATAATTTTCTAAATTGGAACTAATGAAAATGAAACATTTTCTTATAATAAATTTTAACTATTTATTGCTAATTTCATGTAACATACATTTATTTAATGTGATAATACCTCAATACTATGCAACATTTTGTTGTTATATTTTTTGGCTTACACATAAAATCTGTGTACTTCAGATGACATGGTCACGCCACAGTCCTCAGTAACATATTTGTATTAATGCACAGCATGTAAACATTTATGCATGAACTATATTGCACAAGTGATGAGTTCTTTTTTACTTTAAAGGAAAATATTGGATGGGGAAAGAATCTACATTGGGATTTGGACAGAGACAAGGAAATCCCAGTCACAGGGTTACATTATATGTCTCCCCACGAGGTTTGCAGAGTTGGAGGATATATAATGTAATCCCACAACTGGGATTTCCTTGTCTCGGTCCAAACCCCAACATTGATTCTATATGTCTAATAAACACCTTCATGTAATGGATAAACACAGTGCATACCGTATTTACATTTCTGAATGGGAATATTGGCATAGAAAAGTAAAGATACTTGAATTCATGAATTCACAGTATTTTTGTGTACTGCAAACTTATTGTGTTTCTAACATTACCCCTAGATTATTGAATATGACAACCCCTACTCTGCATGAATCAAATTTTCAGTAAAAAAGGCTTGACTTATAAGTGTGTATCAGTGGTATTGTATATTATAATAGAGTTTCTCAATAGATAAATAAATCATCTATTACTGAAACACTTGTTCTGACTTGATGAAATTTTTTCCAATCATGATTTTCTTCATAGCACTTAATCCAGTACTTTGGGACTATTCAGGAGACTACATTAATACAGCAGGTCCAACTTAAATCAGGCATTAGTGTGGCAAGTTGCCACCAATATGTTTTCACATCAAGGCTATGGCGTATAAGTAGGACATCTTAGCATTCAGTTAATTCACATCAAGGCTATGGCATATAAGTAGGACATCTTAGCATTCAGTTAATTCACATCAAGGCTATGGCATATAAGTAGGACATCTTAGCATTCAGTTAATTCACATCAAGGCTATGGCATATAAGTAGGACATCTTAGCATTCAGTTAATTCAGATCAAGGCTATGGCATATAAGTAGGACATCTTAGCATTCAGTTAATTCACATCAAGGCTATGGCATATAAGTAGGACATCTTAGCATTCAGTTAATTCACATCAAGGCTATGGCATATAAGTAGGACATCTTAGCATTCAGTTAATTCACAGTATAAAATGAGCTCTAGATGTGTTGCTGTCCTTTCATTTGGCAGTGTCACTTGTTTGCTCAGTTTCCTGTTGTAAGTGAAATTGAAATTGCATATACCATATATACTCATTTATAAGATGAGTTAAACTGCAAGCAACATAGTAAAAAGCACCAGTAGATAGGAATCTGTATTGTTTGTTCTACATTTAAGTCATAACAAACTTCAGAGATCCAGATCTGCAAATGCATTATGCAACGGCAGATATAAGTCTGCACAGATTGCAGTTGGGCTCATCCTGTGAGTATATATGGTAATTAGCTGGTAAATAGCCAAACATTAATCATGACAAGATTCTTGCACAATATTAAATGTCTTAAATATATCATTGTTGGAATGTCCATCACTTACCTTCGACACAGGCTGACATGATGAGAGTGCGAGGAGGAGGACATGTCCATGCAGTAAATGTAAGCATCAAAGCAAGTACACTGATCATTGATGACTTGGGGAAGATCATTGGTGACCTGCATACCATATCTTGTGTCAAAGGAGATGGGTTTTCTGCACTTAGCGGTTCAGGTAATAATATATTTCGATAAAGCATGTTTCATTGGTAATAGTATACGAGTGAGACCACCCTCATTAATGCATGTTTCATGGAAGTCATACAAGTGATTAAGTGTATAAGTGAGACTTATCACATTGTAACATATTGTGAGACATGCAAGTGCACTAGTGTATAAGCGAGATCACTCTTATTATAACATGGGAGCCATACACATGTTCTGTGATATAAGTAAGACCACCCTCATATCATGTTTTATGGGAGCCATACACATGTTCTGTGGTATAAGACCACCCTCATATCATGTTTTATGGGAGCCATACACATGTTCTGTGATATAAGTAAGACCACCCTCATATCATGTTTTATGGGAGCCATACACATGTTCTGTGGTATAAGACCACCCTCATATCATGTTTTATGGGAGCCACACACATGTTCTGTGATATAAGTAAGACCACCCTCATATCATGTTTTATGGGAGCCATACACATGTTCTGTGATATAAGTAAGACCACCCTCATATCATGTTTTATGGGAGCCATATACATGTTCTGTGATATAAGTAAGACCACCCTCATATCATGTTTTATGGGAGCCATACACATGTTTTGTGATATAAGTAAGACCACCCTCATATCATGTTTTATGGGAGCCATACACATGTTCTGTGGTATAAGTAAGACCACCCTCATATCATGTTTTATGGGAGCCATACACATGTTCTGTGATATAAGTAAGACCACCCTCATATCATGTTTTATGGGAGCCATACACATGTTCTGTGATATAAGTAAGACCACCCTCATATCATGTTTTATGGGAGCCATGCACATGTTCTGTGGTATAAGTAAGACCACCCTCATATCATGTTTTATGGGAGCCATACACATGTTCTGTGGTATAAGACCACCCTCATATCATGCTTTATGGGAGCCATACTGAGTGAGTATAACTGAGCAAACATGAGTGTGAACCACGTCATTATAGCATGGTTTGCAGGAGCAATACTGGGGTATAAGGGAGACCACCTAGGCTACAAGAAAGACCGTCTCCAAGAAAGACCGTCTCCATAAAGTATTTCATTGAAGTCATACAAGTATACTGTGGTATAAGTGAGACAACCAGATGTGTAAGTGAGACCACCTACTTCATAACATAATGTATGGGAGCATATAAGACTGCAGTGGGGTATAGTTGAGACCTCCCTCATAAGATTTTTAATGGGAATCACACAAGTGTGCTAGGGTATAAGTGAGACCTCTCATTAAAATTATGTCATGAGAACCATGCAAATGTTATTGGGCATGGAGACCACAGGATAATAAGGTATGTTACAAATAAGACTATTTTAATGTGAGTAAAATGGTACTCAAGACCTCAAATAAAAGTGTATTTAATGTTTTGATCTCACATTATACAATAAACTCTGATGTCCATATGACCCCTACAATTATGTGGTTAAATGCAATAATTGTTATTATGCATCTTTGACATAATAACGAATTGCACCATGCATTGTAAAGGCTGATGCAGCTACCTGTCATTATGAGTTGATATGAGAAATCTCTAGCATTACTGTGTTATATCCAGATTTGTGTATAATATAGGTGCTATGAGAAAGACAGCTAATAATATTAAAAGGATTTTACTGTACTCATTTCTCAACAGTCAGAAACTAAACTCAAAATAAATATCATGACAACAGTACTAAATTTATTTAATGAGATCACACTTGTATCCTTGAGAGTGGGTATGCATACATTGAAACTTGTCAGATGACTTTTCCAATTTTGTATGATATACTTGATTATTATGTAATGGCCAAATCAACAGTTTTGCATCATTGCAGCAAGTTGCCACCAGTATTTCTCTTGATTGAGGGTCTGCTCAGCAAAGTTACATAAATTGAAGAAGCAACCATACTGAGCTGAGCAATGTAGAGATGTTCAGACCTGTCAACCCATTTGATTTTAAATTAGGGCTGGCTGAAATGACTCTTAAATTATGGACTTATTCATCTTCGCTAGCCAAGGTTCCGATATGTTAACCCTATCTACACCTTGGTGGATTGAGCTTGTACTTCAGGTCTGTGAATTTCCTTACATATGGTGGCATGTCACTGCATCCAATCAAAATTAATTAGTTCAAATTTGAACATTGTTCCTACATAATTGAGACAAGTTGAGCACATAATTTGAATGGACTCATACACTTATAATGACTTATCTGGTATGTAGTTATACTTTAGATGTTAAACTTACAAAGTATCCTTTTTTAAGTCAATTTCCTCCACCATTTTTGGCCAATATACCATGCACCATTGGTTAGTTAACATTACATACTAAGGGAGGCAACTCATATATGCTACTAGAACACAACACTAAATTTATATTTACTTGATCCTTGAAGGTGTAGATAGGGTTAACATATAAAAACCTTGACTAGCAAAGATGTGACTTGTAGAACAATAGCTGAAACTTTGAAAATACAATCATTGCCACAATGTTAGGATGCTGGCTTGTCTTGGTTTGGCCAGGTTTTAGGTAATGGAGTTTGTAAGGGGACCAGACTAACCTTTCCATTATATAATAAGGTGGAAATGTCATCCATATAATTATAACATGTTGAAGGTGAAGGGGATAATCAATCTCTTAAAGATACAAGCAGTTGGCAGAGAAGTAAACAAAGCATATTCAGATACTTTGATAAGCTTGGAAAAAGCAGGAAAGTGACAGTTGCAATTATTGGACAAGTGTTGATTTTAGTATTGCTTATGATGGGAGATATGATTACTGCTGCTGAGATAATTTTTAAAAACCCCAAGAACATATGGTTATGTTTAGTTGAGAATTGAAGCTACAGTTTCAGAATTTAAACTGAAGGTCATTTAAGTCTGAAGTGTTTACAGTCTTTTTTGTTGAACATATTGCTGCCTTCTCTGCATCAAACCACATTTCTGAACTTTTCAGATGTTCCTTTTTCATATCAGCAATTACAGCATAAGGATTTTCATTGCACCTTACTAGAAATGGATCTTGTGCACATGTATTGACTGCCCTACCGAGATCTGTTTTGGGTTGGCAGGTCTGGAATTTACATTTGTTGAATGTCCTTGCACAATTTTGGTTACACAGTGCCATAAGGAGTGACTCTCTCTCTCTTTCTCTATTTCAATGCAGAAATAAACATGTGACATTTTTTTGTTTCCATTTTCCTGAATTATGTTTCTAATTTACTGTGGAGAAGTGTCATTTGGTTTTATGTGAAAACTATGCAACTAATAGTAAATAAACGAGGAAGAAGTTGTTATACTCGCAGAATTATAATCTCCTCTGTACTTTGTCTGAACTGCTGGTCATCATTGTATTTTTGTTGCCCCAAATCCAGGTCATTCTTGAAACACATACCTGCCACTAGTGGCACATTTCCTTAGACACAAAAAATGTTAAGCAACAGCATTCTTGGTTAAATGCATTGAAATTATATCTCTGTCACACACATACCATTTACAAAAGAATGCAAAAAAGGTGTAAGTAGTAAAATAAAGTGCAATTTAGAGTCAGTGTATCTTGCTTCTTGGGCAGGCCACACATGTGTCTCTGTTGAATATTGCAATCACTTGTTTGAATATCTTTTCTCTGATTGAATATGCAATGTCATAAAAGGGAGTAGAATTGGATGATCTTTATTTGTAAGGTTGATTATGAACTCGGGAATAATTGAATGACACTTGTATTTAGTTTTCATTGCCATCTTCCTGATAGTTATTGTTTTTGTTGCTGAATAGAAAAGAAGGTTGACTCTGTACCAGGAATTATGCAAAGAAATGTCAAGAGAGTTAAGAGGAATAAATTATCATAAATAAAAAAATTGTTGGTAGAAGAAAAAACAAAGCAAGATTGAATTGGGATAGGCATGAACAGATATTGTACAAAAAAAAAGTGTTTTGCCATTGCACAACATGTGGTAAACTGAGATAAGAAGACTATGATACAATGATACAAGCACAAACTGAGGATTTTATTTGCATTTATTTGCTCTTTTTCATATTTACTTTGTTCATCCTTTACAAAATTTACCCCATCCAGTTGGATAATATTGTTCAGACACCTGTGTTATTTAGGTACTAAAACATGTTATCTTCTGCTTAGTATTGAATATTACATAAACACAAGATACATGATATTAAAGTATACTAAACAAAATATGCTGTGTCTAAAAAGTTTTATTGACTGATTTCTAGTGTCAGTGAAGTGTCTTTCAACAAAGTACCATTTACCACTAGGTCAAAAGGCTGTACAAAGTCTTTGTATGTATGGGATGAATTAAACTGCTAATGCTTGCATCAGAATGGCAGACTTCTAAAATATGCATAACAAAATATGCATGTTGTGTCAAGATGTTTGATAATTTTGTGAAATATAAAATCCCTCACTATTGGAACCAATATTTGTATCCCATGTGTGCAGGTGCTGGTCATGGAGGGCGTGGTGGGCGTGGCAGTGATCAGCCTCTGACAGGATGGGCCATGAGTCAACTGTTTGAGCCAAGAGACAGAGGGTGTAGAGGAGGAGGTAGTACTGGTGGTAGAGGTGGTGGTACTATCAATCTGGAGGTGACTGATACTCTGCAAAATGATGGCTACATCACCTGTAATGGGGAGAATGCACAGGGGCCCAGTGGTGGAGGCAGTGGTGGATCTATTTACATGAAAGTCAATCTCATCAAGGTAACTCAAGTCTTATTTAGTTTTAATACTTTTTGCAAGGTTATCAACTTTTTTCAGTCATCTATTCATTTGCACCATTTTCCCACTGCTGCTGAATAACTTCCTTATCGGTTATGATGTTGTTTATTCAAGTCTTTTCAATATAAAATTGGTTTTTTTGTCTTTTCTACCTAAAATTGTTTGACAATTACCCTCTCCCCACTTCACCCGATATCATAGATTATAATAAACGACTTTTTCTGAAACAATCGTCTCCATTTACATGATGACATGTTAATGTTTGGTAATAATGTATTCAGATGTTGCTAACTGTATGCAATTTAATTATTCATATGAAACATTTGTTGAGTGTACAAAATGCCTTTTTCATAAAGGAAGCGATAAGTGTGTTGTCACATGATTTTTCAGTCTTTGGTTCCCTGCTTTGTTCTATTTTTATCCAATGCTGACCCTGTGATCTTGACAATTACATCTGGTTATAATTATACAATGTTGGAACTACAAGAAAGGTAAACAATTTTTTTCTGCATTTAAACAAGATGCCATGTGTTTTTAAAGGCAGTGATTGTCACGTGATTCATTACTCACAGTCTGGTACCCTATTGTTTTTACATTTCTTGACACTCATATTTGTTGGTGCCTTCGGATTTTGGCTGCAAGGAGCGGGTGGCCACTGGTGAGGGTGGGTCCATTCAAGAGGGGGACTATTGTATTGAATATGAATGTGTGATAATAATAAAACAGTTAATTTCAAAGTGGAATACTAGTATGAATTTACTGCAGTAATTTAAAGGAACTTGTTTTAAATGTTCATAATTGTGGTAATGTAATAAACAAGTAATAAGTCAGTAAAGAAAGACAGTAATAGACAGGTTCCCAGAAAGTGTATAGGCCCATAAACATTACCCACTGCACTTTGGGCCATTTTCTTCGAAGACAGGATAAACTGAATTGTGTGAAATGTTTTGTGATGAAGCTGAAAATAACTGCTGTGTAAGGAATTTAGCCTTAGTTCTGATCTCATAAAATATTTATGAAATGAACTTGAAAATTCCAATTTCTCACTATCCTTGGCAAGCAAGAGATTTAGTTGTTTCAGATTCTGAAGCAAATGAGTATGTATGGAAGATTTACTTTTCATATAACATTGATGCACTGCAAATAAGAAATAACTTTGAAAAAACCCAGAATTCTTCAAACAGTTTACTTTTGTGCCATCATAATGCCACTGTAATGTTTTGACAATTAGCATTAAAATATACAGTGTTATTTTGAAATGTAATATTAATGACATCATAACACAGAAAAATATTCAAATAAGTTTTCAACTCATATTGTGCCAAATCAATTTTTTTCAGCAGATCAAATATAGATAATAAACTTTATTTGTTTATTGATGGAAAAGCAGTACACTTTATTGTATATTATAGAAATATAGTCTCAATTTGTGATGCTTTTTTGCTGCTGAGAGCATTTAAAAGAATTGGCTCTAATGATTTTCAGTTTATTGATGATGGTTTGAAATATGTTCTAAAGTTAATATATTAACAAAGAAGAGTTAACTACTGTATTATTTTATGTTTAGTATATATTTGTGGTAATATCAGGTTTTGGTGCCATCTGAAAGGTAACTGAACAAAATGTGAAAGATAGCAAACTGCAAAATAAACCTTAATGATAAATCCTTCCATATAAACATTAACATACAATACTAGCTAAAATAAAAGGTTAAATTTTGTACATAGTAGTAGAGGTGGAGTAGATGTGTGTGTCTATATATATATATATATATATATATATATATATATATATATATATATATATATATATATTTATAACCAGTCACACATTCTACGTGTTGGTACTTATTGTTGGTACTAAATAGCCTAGTAATAGGCTATTTAGATGAATTTTAAAAAAATTATTTAAAATGTCAAGATGATCAGGTTGTTCTCAGCTTTGTGATGAAAAGGCTGGATTTACTCTTTGTAGAATTTCATACTTGGTAAAGCTTGTATTTCACAATTCTGTAAGTCTAATTATTCAGTGAATTGAACCCTGAGGTAAGAGCATAAATTAGGATGCTTCATCTGACATAGTACTTTTGTACCTCAGGGGTATGGAAGTTTCCAGGCATTTGGTGGGGATGGCTCCTATAAACATCTGTATGATGCAAGCGGCACTGTATTGAAAGCATCCTACTATGGTGGTGGTGGCTCTGGAGGTAGGATAGCTCTCTACTTTGCAGACAACAAGACCTTCTCTGGATCATGGGATGTCTTTGGTGGTCTTGCTGGGGGAGTCAGTGCTGGAAATGGAAGTTCTGGAACAGCCTTCTTTTATCATACTGGTAACTTGGCACTTATTTACTGTCTTTTTTTCTTGATGAGATTTTTTATGAAAAAATTGGTTTCCATTTTAATCAATATCCAAATATTGAATGGGTGACA
This sequence comes from Potamilus streckersoni, assembly GCA_016746295.1. Lineage (NCBI taxonomy): Eukaryota > Metazoa > Mollusca > Bivalvia > Unionida > Unionidae > Potamilus > Potamilus streckersoni. Next base: position 515,632 of record JAEAOA010000375.1, read on the forward strand.
TGCTGGAACTTATTTCAGATCTAGTTTGTAAATAATTTGTCAGACCCATCTAATTTCTAAAATCAAAAATGATTTTGATTAATATTTATAAGAAACATTCAATATAATTTGTAGTTACAAACTTATTGCAAGACAATCCATTTTCCATTCCTTTCTTAGTGTGTACATTGCAAAATTATTTTATAACAATCAATTTTGAGGAGTTTTGTTCTGAAATAATTATAAATGGAAATTTGTTTGTTATTAAACAGTAACCATATATTTTGGCTATTATGAAGGTATTTTAGCTGTGAGACAAAGTTACTAAATCTTTTGAAGTTTTGAAAGCTATATGAATAATTTAATTTATAAAGAGGCAATAAAATATTGATTTAGACAAATTTTAGGAGAAACAAGTATTTCAGGCTTTTTTGTATTTTTATTGCATGGAGAAAAGGAGACATCATTTTATTTTGTTTGTCTCAAATTACATTTCAGTATCAGCTTCTAACTATAGTGTAAACAAATCTGTGATATTTACTGTCAAGCTTGCATTAAATTTGAATGAATAAAGTGAAGAAACAATATTTGTTTGAGCCTGACATGACATAATACTTGATGTATTGATGACTTCACTGTCTGTACATGACCATATGCTTATCTACACCAAAGAGAAAGGACAATTAAAGTGTTTCTGATTAAAGCTCAGTGTTAAAGTGTTTTACTATTCCATCATATATCTTCAATGATTACATTAATAGTAGGAACTAAACTCCAATACCTCTTGAATCCAGCACTCTCAGAAAGATGAAGATTTTCCCTTTCCCTTCTTGATACATATTAACCAAGAAAAGATATATTTACAAAGTGGAGGATAAATAATCGATTCTAGAAACAAGTAACCTGTAGGAAGGTCAGTTTTGACAGCCTATACTGAAGCATCACTTATAATAAATACATTAATAAAATGGATTCCAAATAATCAAATCTTATAACTTACCAGCAGAATCTATACAGTAAAACAAGTTGTTATAGTATGCACAAAGCCTGAGCATAAACAGAAGCATCATTATTGATACTGATGAAGTAGATGCTACAATACCTATTATGAGACAGTGTTATCATAGAAAAGGCCCAATGACTTTCTATACAAGTAAAACCATTACTGTAGGAAAGGCCCAATGACTTTCTATACAAGTAAAACCATTACTGTAGGAAAGGCCCAATGACTTTCTATACAAGTAAAACCATTACTGTAGGAAAGGCCCAATAACTTTCTTTACAAGTAAAACCAGTAGAGTGTCACATATACAACTATTAAATGAAATGGTAAGACAAGATAATATACAAACTTAACAATATGTATCTTGGTTCATCGGAAATTATACAGCAATACTAAATCAGGTTTTTATATCATGCACCAGACATACACATATTAATATGGCTATAGTATTATGAGGAGAAACCATTGTGACCAGTCCAGGAATCTAGCAAAGGAGCTTAAGTGTGTATGTGAAGACAGCAACATAATAACAGATTGAAAGTTAGGAAACTTTGTTGTTGATAGGAAGAACAGAAAAGTTGGAAATTTATAGATGGAGTATACTTCCCTTCTAAGATAAAACTCCAACTCCAAACTGCTTGTATGGATTTTGTGAGGCCTCTGTCTGTAGAGGATGCTACATGGCATGAGTGGAAGTAGTCACAGACAAATTCATGGGATTTGCAACCAGTCGCAATATCAACAGATCAGTTACTACCACCTAGGTGGGCAGAAAACTTTTAGTTATTTATCTAAAACGTTTCAACCTGGTAGGGATGGTGTATGAGTTTATAGTTGTTTTAAGGGATTAATATTGAATAAATATTATCGAAGAAAATTTTTTTATAGAAAATATTGAAATCTTTTTTGTTACCTATTCTCCTAAATTTATGTGATTGAAGAATGCATTTGATGAAGTAAATCTATCGTAAATTAGGTTTCTCAAAGAATACTCATTACAGGTAAAGCCCCATACATGTCTTTGTATATGTGTGCATCTTTATTGATGTATTACTAGCTTAAACTGGGGAACATTCAGTTGATGGGTATACACCTAGTGGTGGCAAGGGGAGGTAAAAGATAAGAGTTTCTTCCCGTCGTTTATATTGTATATAGACTGGAAATATAGAATTTGCACCTTTCCTGAAAAGCTGGATTTGAGAAAGAGTGGAACTTATTTTTTAATGTTAATTTGATTGGGTAAATATCTTCAGAGAAAAATAATTGACTAAATATTTAGCATCTTAGCTTAATAAAAGACAGGCTGAAAGAAGGGGGTCTCTAGTTAATAACAGATGCTGGAATTAAGAAGCTTGATGGAAGGTGGATGAAGCTTCTGGAAAAGATGAATCGGCAGTATTGAAAATTCACTTGTTTCACAGCTAGAGTTGTTTTACCCATTTTCCCAGAAAAAAATAAAATTTGGGTGATGGCCTCTTTGGAAATTGTGCCTTCCGACCCAATTCGCTTTTTGTGGTTCTTTTAGAAATTTTTATTTCTCTTAGCTTCTAATGTAAGTTCATTATGACTTTATTTAAAGAGGGTAACTCAATTAGTTAAGAACTAATCTACCTTGAGGCCCTCATTCAAAGGAATTTATTTTTTTTTGCTGCATCTCTGAAGCCATTGTATATACTGGGTTTGGAAAGAGGAAATAGAGTGGGCATTTCTAATCTCAACTGGAATATTATTCCATAGCAAAGTTCCAGAGTATTGGAAACTTTTTTAAAATAATTCCTTATTTGGTTTGGGAATTTTGTAATGTTTGGTAGACATTGATCGCAGGTGGGGAGTAAAAGTTACGCTGATAAATGTTTTAAGTAAGATGTCCCAATCGACAGTTCACTGAAAAGCACACATCTCCATATGCATCCTGTATCCACATGAACAACACCAACAACCAACAATGCCTGATCACATGCTTCAAACTGAGTTATCTGACTGGCTAAACATGACATCACATCCAAATTTAGTACCAGTCCATTAATATTAATGATATCACGTCTGGTAGCAATAAACCTGGCAGACAATGAGGGGTCCAAAAAGGGGCTAGAGAAGGATGTACTGTGTATTATTCAAATTACATTTAATCACTTAATTACAATTTAAATAACACACAATACTCCAGGTTCAATAGACACTTTATTTTACATATAAAATAATCTTTTTGGCATAATGGAGGCAAATCCTGTCACAGCACACTGCACCAGCCTGTCTCTGAATTGTTTTAAAGGATACCTCAGGCCAGGAAGCATGTTGGAGTTTGTAGGGTTGTTAGAATTGTCCGATACCTGCAAGTGTTGGGCCGAAAGGGGCTGACAGGAGGTATATAGGGACAATGAGATCCGAAACATGACAAAAGTGAATTTTTGATTGTTCACTTAACTGCTCAGACTTGCCTATGTATATTATGTTTGAAAGCAAATCAGCATTCAAAGGCATCAAATAAAATTTTATAGTCACTTTTTATGATACTCCTACTTTATTTTAGCTTTGGAGGAGGCATGTAGTCGTATCTGTCTGCCTATGCAGTTCCATTCTTTCCCTTCACAAATTTTATTCTGGTGCTTTGCCAACTTTTGAAGGACTTCATAGATTCGAATAAAATTTAGATTGAGGTTTAAGAAGACCTAAGACAAGTTCAAATTTTACCTTTTATTGAAATATAATGCTGCAGAGGTATGGCCCGTGTATTTTTTACTTGGTAACTTTGCCTTCCAGTTGCAAAATATTGCCAGTGGCATCACTGTCACATTGTCCATATTATACATTTTTGGTCTTGTTGGTTTCATAATGTTTTCTATATGTATGAAGATGACAAGAATTTAATGATAGACATAACAAATTTATTGACAGAAGTAATTTTTTTTCGGTTCAATTTTTTCAGTATACAACCATACCACCCTTTTGATCAACAACATTAATCGGGGACCATCAGGGGACAAAGGTGTCATCCTGGATTACACAAATCTGTTGACAGATGAAGGGCATTCATGGTTTCTGCCAGATCATGGATCCCATCCTTTTGCAGGTATTTATGTACAAAAGGGATCTTACCTTTCACACTGCTAGAATACAAGGCAACAGACATTGCATATTACAACATTTATCCGAAGGAAATATGGAATAGAGGGACCATTATTCATTTTTTAAAATGCTACAAATGGTGATATTTTTTCCTTTTTTTAATGGTAATATTGAGAATTTTGCTGGGGTTTTGATCTTTATTGCAATGGGAGGATAAATGACCTTCAGTATATGTGGTGAGAAAAAAATTGACATTGGCATAATTACAGTATAGCAAAGTTCATTTAATGGTAAGTTTTGTTTTAATTTATTTTTCAGTCAGTTTATGATATTAGTTTCTAATCTGAATGACCTGCCAGAAGTAAACTATGTGAAATGTAAAATTTAAGTTGAAAACTACTTACAACAAAGGCCTACTAATACAAATCCATATGTGTATGATTGTGCTGTATATGTCAGTGTCTTTCTTTTCCTCAAATACTGCTTTTTCTGTACTTGTTTTCTCAATTAAAAAAATTACGTACTTTTAGGTAACAACAAGTACTATTTTAATGAAGTTCAAATATATGGGAAGGCCCAACTTGCTGTCCTGACAGATCCAGTCAATAGCACTGCTGAAATTTTTTTCGAGAATATGATTGGTGATAGAACAGGGGCAATTCATGTAGGTTCTAACCAGATGATGGACCTGCAGCGTGAGAGTATTGACCTTCCTTTCAGTGTCCATGTTTATAAGGGAGGTTATCTTGGTATGGCTCCTGATACTAATATTCATGGAGTTAACATCTTCCTTAATGGAACTCTTGCTAACATCAAAAACCTGACCATCCACCATGAAGGCAAGCTATGGTTGTTTAGAAATGGGCATACTCCATCTCAGTCTACAGGTTACTATGAGTTTGATTTTGTCCATGTGAAAGATGATGGCTACCTTCATATGATCACTGATCCAGTTAAGGAACCTGGAATCTCCTTCACCACTCGAGATCTCACTGTTGATGGGGGTGGTTTGGTACGAGGAACACATATCTACTTGTATTCTGTGAACATTACTATAGATGCAGGGGGAAAAATCAGTGCAGATGGTCTGGGCTATGAGAGTGCAGATGGAACAGGAACTGGACTTCATGGAGTAATTAATCCTGGACGTGGCTACTCTACTTCATCACTTGCATCTGGAGGAGGTCATGGAGGAAGTGGTGGACGTGGATATGGTCAGTCTTTGGTTTTTATTTTGTAAATCATTTGGATAAATTGAATGTTTTTGTGGAATTTTGTAGGTCCATTTCATAAAAAAGAAAAGAAAAGCTATGTTACTGAGCTTTATAATTTTTATGATACAGAATTATATCTAGGTCATGCCTAAAGAAAGTTTTGTTTCAGTTTTTGTTTTTCTTATAGGGATTCATAAAACAATGCCTCATTTATTATGATAACAATGAATGAGAAATGTTCATTTAAAGAAAGATATATACAAGGTCAAGTATCTTCTTTATCATGGTTATGGGATAGAGGTTCAATAGCTTTAACATGTCCTACAGTCACATTATCTTAGCCCTAAAACAGAACTCTGTTGGCTTCAAAATGAGAAATCTTGTTTAGAATATATGAATAGCAATCAAATTGTATGTAAAGCTAATAAGATTTTACAATTTTGACAATTCCTTCATTCAAAGTGATGTTTCAAAATATAACCAGAGAGCTTAAAATCCAGAAATTAGTTGTCTAGGAGACTTTCGATGACCATGTGGCCTCAAGTCCTGTAATCAGCAGTTCTTTGAAAGACTGTTTTTGAATATGGGGTCTCAAATTCTGTTATCAGTAGATTTCTAGGATCATGTATTTTTATTAGCCAGTTTTATAGATCTCAGTTTATAGCTTATATCTATGGAAATTTACCTCCTGATTCACTGATTTCACATTTAGCATCATATAGGCAGTATTGTGCTGACATGCTTTTAAACCCTGTAATTCACTAACTTGACTAATGCACCCAGATTTATTTTAATTTTTGCATACATATTATGGGATGTAAGTCATTCTGTCACTATTTTAGGTGTGGACTTTGGTGGACTGGCCTATGGAAACGTTTATGAGCCATTTCTATTTGGCAGTGCAGGAGGAGGGACAAATGGTGGAGCAGGAGGAGGGAGAATCTGGTTTAATGTAACTGACACACTCTTTATAGATGGACTTGTCACTGCTAGTGGGGACAATGGGCAGATATACAACAACAACAACATGGGTGGAGGCGGAAGTGGAGGCAGCATATGGATCCATTGTGATACCATCACAGGCTATGGCATGGTTCTTGCTGCAGGAGGCAATGGCTCAGTTTTGGGCAGTAACTATGGTGGAGGTGGAGGAGGAGGGAGAATTGCCATGTATTTTAGGGAGAACACTACTTTCAGTGAGTTCCGAATCGTGGCCCATGGAGGTTGGCCTGGGCTTAAATGTAGTTCCTGTGAGGGAGGAGGTCCCGGTACAGTATTCCTCTATCACATGGTGGAGGTTCACAGAACTCTTATCATTGACAACAATGACGTACCCAGTCCTAGGAACAAGTATGTCAATTGGGCAGATGTATCCAAAGATGGTGGGCGTGCATGGATTCTGCCTTTGTCTGGCTTACATGGCTTTGCATCGTATGCATATGTGTATGAGTTTGAAGAGCTTCAGGTTTATGGAAATGGTCATCTGGCAGTACTTCCTCCATCTAAAGTGAATGCTATAAACTATTATACAGATGCTTTGGCCCCAGGACTTGTCATTCATCCAGACAAGTACAATGTGACCATCTTTTTCAAGTACATGATAGGTGACAGAACTGGGTCAGTTCATGTTGCAGATGGACAAGAGATGGACTTGTTAAGAGAGGAAATTGATCTTCCCTTCAGCTGTTTTGTGTATCGTGGTGGTTTTCTGGGCCTTGCTCCTATTACTTTTGTCCATGGTGTGGAAATTCATATGAGTGGAGTGCTGGCCAACATCTTGAATATCACTCTACACCATGGTGGGTATATATGGTTGAAACATGGTGGACATACCCCGGATGAAGAGGAAAGTCATTACAAGTTTGACTTCATGAGGATCCAAGATGATGCTGTAGTTAATGCCATCACAGATCCAATAGCTGAACCAGGAATAACCTTCATAATGAAAGCACTCACTGTGGAGGGAGGTGGCATTATGTATGGTACATACCTCACCATGTTGATGGAGAACATCACTGTAGATGGTGGTGGGCAAATATCCACAGATGGTCAAGGTTATAACTCCTACCACAAACAGTCCAGTGATGGACACTTGTCAGTACATGGCTATGTGAACCCTGGATTTCCAGCTGGGACTTATGGAGTTGGTGGTGGTGCTGGGCATGGTGGCAGTGGTGGGAAGCAGTCTGGTATATCTGCCAGGGCAGGGTTTGCATATGGAGACATTTTTGAGCCAGATCGTATTGGATCTGCTGGTGGTTTTGGACTATTAGGAGCTGCTGGAGGAAATGGAGGTGGTGTCATCTGGCTAAATATCACCGGAGTGATTAGTATTTTTGGTATTGTCAGTGCCAATGGTGGAAATGGCAATACAAGTGCTGGTGGAGGCAGTGGTGGCAGTATTTGGATGTATTGTAATGTCATCAAGGGGTTTGGCAAGATCACAGCTCATGGAGGAGATGGCTTCAATGGAGCTTACTCAGGGAGTGGAGGTGCTGGTGGGAGGATTGCTATATACTACAATTACAATGAGACCATGTCCAGCTTCCGATACCAGGCCTACGGAGGCAGAGGAGGGAACCCTTCAGTCTCTGAGAATGGTGGTGGTGGTACAGTGTTCATATATAGCATGACCCAGAACCATACAACACTGATCATTGATAATGGCAACATGAAACCCAGAAACATTTACAACATCATCAGTAATTATAGCGATCTCACTTATGACAGCTGCAGAACTTGGATTCTTCCTGAGTCTGGTAGCCATTACTTTGCAAATGGTGGATATTTCTTTCACTTTGATGAGTTACAAATATATGGCACTGCTCATTTTGCAATCCTTCCTGATCCAGTGGACACTGATGTGGACATTTTCTTTTTGTATATGATAGGTGATCGTTCAGGGACTGTGCATCTTGGCAATAAACAAACATTAGATTTACAAAGGGATGAAATTGATCTCCCCTTCAGTGTCAGAGTTTATAATGGAGGTTATCTTGGCCTTGCTCCATTTACTATTGTCCATAATGTCAGCATCTGGTTGCATGGAACACTGGCCCATGTGGACAACATAACCCTTCACCAAAATGGTTTGCTATCATTAGAGTATGGTGGCAAAACTGAGTACCTTCTTGCAAATAGCTTTGAGTTCCAATATGTTAGAATTCAAGATAATTCCACAATTAGTGCAATCACGGATCCTGTCTTGCATCCAGGGATTAAATTTCAAGCACATAAAAACATTTTCATAGAAGGTGGAGGCACTTTTGTTGGAACTAATATGACAGTTCTAGCTGTGAATGTCACTATTGATGATGGCGGCAGTCTACATGCTGATGGACAAGGCTATCGGCCAGAGGATATCAAGTCTGGGAATATCAATGTAGGTCTTGGAATGACTAGCACATCAGGATCATCAGGTGCTGGCCATGGAGGGACCAGTGGCAGGGGAGCTGGTATGTTGCTAACTGGTCAGCCATATGGTCATTTGTATCAACCCTATGCTTATGGCAGTGGTGGTGGTGGTGGTAAGGACAATGGAGGCCAGGGGGGAGGCATTCTATGGCTGAATATCTCTAACAAGATAGAAAATGATGGGGAAATTAGAGCAGACGGTGGAGATGCAGTTGTTGGATATGGAGGAGGTGGGTCTGGAGGAAGCATCTGGATCTATTGCCATCTGTTTGCAGGTATGGGGAACATTACAGTCAATGGAGGCAGCCAGTATCCAGGAGGAACAGGTGGTGGAGGAGCTGCAGGTAGAATTGCTATCTATTTCAATATAAACCATACCTATTATGGGACCTACCAGGCTTATGGAGGGTATGCCCAGGGTAATGCTGAACCCGGGGGCCCAGGGACAGTAATTCTGTACCATCAACTTGAGAATCATACCACTCTCTATATCAACAACTACATGAGAGTAAGTCGTCATGTTAAGACCATCAGGAGCTATTCTGACCTCTCACAGGACAGCTTCAAAGCCTGGATCATGCCTGTCTCAGGGAGTCATCCCTTGGCATTCACCAATCAGAATTACAGATTTGATGAATTCCAGATACATGGAAATGCACATCTGGCCCTTTTGCCTCACCCTTTGAATGACGGCTGTAATCTCTATTTCAAAAATATGATAGGAGACAGAACTGGGTATGTACATGTTGGTCCATATCAAATCATGGATCTCCGAAGAACTTTCATTGACACTCCTTTCAGTTCATATGTGTACAAGGACGGCTACCTGGGGCTGGCTCCAGACACCAATCTTGAGAAGGTTTTTGTACATGTGGAGGGAACTGTAGACCACATTATCAACCTGACTCTGATTGCTGGTGGTGAGCTTCGCATGTTCCTTACTGGCTCAACAAACAAACGAGAGCGACTTAATTACTACATAAATGGAACTACTGTTATCAAGGCAAGGTCTTCAGTAAATGCTTCTAGTCCCAATGCCCACGCTGACCAGTACAACATTGTCCTGAACACTGTTATAGTCGAGGGAGGTGGTGCCATAAAGGGTAGTAATATGAAGATCACAGCCACAGATTTGACTATTGATGATGGGGGTGAGATAAGTGTGGCTGATGGAGGATTCATTGCTAACCAAGGGACTGGTATGTGCATTCTATTCATTATCTTTATTAATACTATATTTGTTTTGGTCTTACATTTGGTCAGACTGTCAGCATAGTTACTTCAGTTGTTGAGAGAAAAGTCTTTCCTTAAAATCTTTTTAAACTTGGAAACAAATAGTTGAATTTGAAATATAATGTCTAACTCTGTTACATTAACTTGTAAAGTAAATCAATTTCAGATGAAGTTTTAGTAACAGTTATTAGTGTTTTGGAGTTCAGATGTGAAATTAACTAGTTTTCATGTATATAATAATACATTTATGTTCTCTACCTTTAGTTTACAATGTTAGTGAGAGTTTAAAGTAGGTGATCAATAGTTGTATTCAGAAACACATTTTTTTCTACCCAATTTCAGGATGCTTATTTTTATAATCCACAGATTTATCACATTTGTCCATGTGGGTTCATTTCTCCTGCTAAAACTTTCCAGTATCTTCTCATGGGTTGTTGGTCATTGATATGGTGCTCCTCAGTTCTTCTTCAACTAGTGCCATGTATATCCTATCATGTGCAAAAATTGGTTTTAAGCTCACAACAACAACAACATTAATAACAACTATACATATTCAAATGAAAATAAAGATTAAATAGCAACCTACAAGATGATAAAAAGTGAATTAACAATTATACAAAATCCATGGCATGTGACCAGAGTAATGCCATAAGAATATTATACACTGTTGACAAAGTAGAAGATAATTTTAAAATGCCATTTTTATTTGTTTTATCACTCTGGTCTCAACAGGTGCTGGGACAGTGCATTCTCTTGGTAGCAGTGGGGCCTCCCATGGAGGATATGGTGGGCGTGGTGCCTGTGATAGTTTTGTAACCTGCCGACTTAAAAGGAATGTGCCTTATGGGAGCCTCTATCTGCCAAAAGCATATGGCAGTGGAGGGGGAGGAACATTTGGAGGAAGAGGTACATAAACTTCACATACCCTAGTAAACAAATTTACCTTAGTTCATGTGCTTAAAAGCTAACATGCTATACTTACAGAGCAATTAATGCAAAAGGTTATTGTCATTCTACAAATATACTTTAATAGGATCTCAGAGAAAAGTACTTATGACAGTAGATCTAAGGTTATGGTAATTTATTCAGATTAGAGTTAAATCTCAAAATGTATTAGAAGGAAAAGTTAGCAGTGCTCATACCTGGTGCATTTTCAGTATTTTTTAATCATTAATTAGTATAGTATACCTTCATTATCTAATTTTCCTTTTGCCAAATTGCTTTCATTTTAATAATATGATTATAACACAATGCATTTTGATAAAACACACCTGTATTTAAAACTTTTTGTAAGTATGTAATATCTTTGGTAGCAATTCCATCCCAACATTCAGAAAGTTTTATTAGGCTGACTCCCCAAGGCTTTTATTGAAAAAATACAGTCATTTTCCACTACTTGAATGAAAAAAAGTGATTGTTAAATTAAAATCATAATTTCATATGCTGAGTGGTATTTTTTTTATCTACTAATTTCAGATTATAAATAAATGATAAAATGGCAGTTTTCATTTGCTTACTATAAGGCAGAAGTTTTGTGTGCGTGTGTGTGTGTGTGTGATTTGGATATTTAATGTAGCTAACAATTGGAGTCATATTGCTATGAAGTTTGTAGTGTGGCAGTTTATAATGATGTCTAGCATTGGGGCATCATGCTACAGAAATGTGGAATCATGTCCCACCCAGTTACATTATCCTGACACCAGGCTGATCAGTCCTAGCACTGACCTCTTAATGCTGTGTGTCAAGTGAGGCAGCTGCTAGTACCATTTTTAAAAGTCTTTGGTATGACTTGGCTGGGGCTTGAACCCACAACTTCATGCATCTGAAGCAGATGCTTTGACCTCTTTGGCCACCGAGCAGTCTGTTATGTTTTGATGTCATCTGTCCATCTCTGGTTTTGTTTATGCAAAATAACTTGAGTTTTCCACCAACTACATTTACGAATCTTTGTGGATGGCTCACACTTGGGGTATGGAGAAACTGATGATTTGGGGGTTAAAATATCAAAGGTCAGAGTTACTGTGAGTGAAAAAAGAAAAATTGTTTTTACACAGTGACATTAGTTCTAAATTACTTACCTGGACAAAACTTTGTGGATGACTTTCATATAGGGTAAAGGGTAAGCCAATCAATTTTGATATAGAAAGGTAGAAGGTCAAGGTTACCATGACTAAAAGAAGAAAAATGGTTTATGAGCAATAACATTAATTCTGTAACACAGTTGCTTGTCTATTTAGGGTTGAAAAAGTCAAAGATCAAAATCACTGAAAAAAGTTTCTGCACACAGATTTCATTTGGTTGTCTCCGTACATTCAGCAGAGTTTGTCACTGATGTACTCATTAGGTAAGAAAGATGGATATTGAACTATTGGTCAAAAAAGCAAAGGGCAATGGCACTGTGACTGAAGAAGAAACGTCTTTTTTTGCATATACCTTTAGTTCTATACCATGTACAATCAAGGCTAGTGGAGGGTTTTCACTTAAGGTATGAAGAATGCCTGTTGATACTGTTCAAATATCAAGGTCACTACAGCTAAAGAAAAATATTTTACAGAATACCGTTTGTTCTGGAATAGGTTCCTTGACTAAACTTTGTGGATGGCTTGTATTTAAGGTAGTAAGGAAACAGAGATTCTGGAGTCTAAGGTAATAGGCGACATTTATGTTCATTCTAATGAGAAAATAATGGTTACTGCAGATAAGTTTTAGTTTTAGACTGCATACCTTTACCAAAAGGTCAGGGTCATTGAGATATTTTGGGTCCTTAATCTCCAGAGGCAATCACAGCCTACTAGTGCTTGCAATGGAGACTATTAAACTTGGTACATGCATACCTGTATAATGGGTCATTCTCTTTACTTTTGTAAAGTGTGTCATCTACAATCACTAATAGCAAGACATTCCAGTCACTAATTTGTCTTGGTGTCAACCCAAACAATATTAATACTTTGCATTCAGTTTCTTTTTTCTTTTGGATCAAATCATTTCAATGTTGTGTGTTTTGCATGCATGATGGTATACTGAAGAAAACCTTGTAAAGTAAAAAATACTTTTTATTGATTCTTTCTTCTAAGATTGGTGGCAAAACAAGTCTAAATGCTATAATACAAATAATCTATGTCAGCATCTGTTACAATTTGATGGTGGGAGAGAGCAAAGCATGTTCCACATCCTTTTTGTGTCTGTTTTTCAGGTGGTGGTATTCTGGAGCTGTCTGTTTCTCACACGCTAGCTGTAGATGGTTACATTAAGAGTAATAGCCTGGCTACCAATTCCTCCTATTTGGCCAGTGGAGGCAGTGGTGGCAGCATTCTTATCAACACCGTGAACTTCACAGGTAGGTCAATTTTATCCAGCTGTTTTCATTTATGATGCCTTGAAATTATTTTCTGTCTTCGTAATCAAAGTTTCCTGCTAAATTAAAATACGGTCTTCTTGAGTTTATCTGATATTAATAGTGCATATGAAACAGTTCTTTCTTAAAAATATAACTGTATCTGACTGTCTCATTTTCCTGCTCTGACATCTTTATATGGCCATGAAATGCTTACATATATGACTTATCAACTCAGTGAAACATTTTTACCCTTTGTCTATTTTTGAAAGCTATTTTACAAAAATTATATAGTTATTATCTCTTTGTTATTTTATTCATGGACACTTATCTCCACTGTGCTTGCACACATTTGACATTTTTTGGCTATATTTCTTTATCCACTATTCCAAATGAACTGACCAATTTTCAGGTAGTAGACTTTATCAGATAAACAAGAGTAATCTGTAATTGATGTCTGTGTGTAATATCTTAAAGAAAACTACATATAGTGGTGCTTTCTCAAAAAGACTGTGTACTTTGAAACTTTATGAGCTATTACACTAAAACAAAATTAATTTTATTTGGAAATGTCTGTAAAAGTCTTTAGTGTGAGTACTTGTTTTTGCCATTTGATATGTGTTGTTGTCTCTTTCTCTAATTTCTTTTCCCTGTTTTTGCTAATATAATTTTAGAGCTTATAGCTAAGTATGAACCCATCTCCCTTCTGTTTTAGGTAGCCACACTGGTCACATTCAAGCATTAGGTGGAGATGGAGACCCAGCAGGAGGAGGTGGTGGTTCAGGTGGACGTATTGCCCTGTACCACATGAGAAATGATACCATCCCTCCATTTCGTGGATCATTTGATGTTTATGGTGGTAAAGGCCAGGAAGGGTCAGAAGCTGGGGCTTCTGGAACTGCGTACATCAAGGACTTGCTAAGAAATCATGTGACACTGAAAGTGGACAATGATGCCCAAGAACAGATAGCCGAAGACACAGCTGTATGGAATGAGGGGTACCGTCTTGATTTGTCTGGAAGTGGAGGAAAATCTTCCACTCTAAGCACAAAGGGTGGTCACACTGTCACCTCCAGCAGTGGTATATATGACTGCTATGTCTATTACTGTCCATACTCCAATGATGCATCTTCATATCTTCTTTCTAACTTGTTTGATCAGACACTAAATAACGACCGTCATCAGTACTTCATGGCCTGGTCTGGCAGCACATCACTGACCTTTGTCTTGGCCCACAGCTACTTTATCAACAAGATTAAGGTCTTCCCTATAGCAGCTTTCAGGACACAATTTCAGGTAGATTTGATGTTTAGTTGGAATGAGATGGCTTGAATCAAAGTATTGTGCAACCAAATCTTGTTGATGATTTATGTTAGATGAATTTTTTTGTCTTAAGCAAAACTTTGGTTTATTCATTGATGAATATTTTCCAGTTCTTTTTTAATGTGCCTATAATTTTATGTTGTAAATTAAATGAAGCAATTAAACAAGCCATCACATACTATTCTGACCTTATTTTGCAATAAATCAAACATATCATCACTATTCTCAGACCTTATATTGTAAATAAATCAAACATACCGTCACATACTGTTATGATCTTTGTTTCTGGTATAATTATTAAATCAGACTGGATACTAGCTGTTGAATGAAGCTAGCTATAATGCAAGTAAAAAAACTCACAACTGTGTGTAGGTCTTACAATGGTCATTCTAAGTCATGTTAATAATTTTATCTTCCAGATTACAGGTTACCTGGCTTCTACTAGTTTCCCAGTGACTACAAATTATGTAATTCCCCCTAGTAGCATCAAGCAGGGTTCCTATCTAGATATACCAGTCATGCAAATGGCAGACAAGTTTGTTATTCAACTGCAAGGGCTGAACTCTTGGTATGGATATGCAGCACTTAGTGAGGTGGAAATTTTTGCTGATGGAAAAAATATTGATAACAGGTAAATCTTCGTTGACTTTGATTTGTTAATTTTCAATGGGATCTGTTAGGTCTTGGTGTCCAAGTGGTCTAAGGTGTACAGATCATTCATATCTCACCTCTGTGTCTAAATATGCGTGATGTGGACTTCCATTTATATGTGATGTGGGCAGGCATTTATGTGTGAATATGTGTAATGTTGGCTTGAATTTATGCTACAATATATGTGATGCATTTATGCCTCTTGAATGTGTGTAATGTGGGCATGCATTTAGGCCTGAATGTGTGTAATGTGGGCATGTATTTATGCCTCTTGAATGTGTGTAATGTGGGCATGCATTTATGCCTCTTGAATGTGTGTAATGTGGGCATGCATTTATGCCTCTTGTTTTTGTGTGTAATGTGGGCATGCATTTATGCCTCTGGAATGTGTGTAATGTGGGCATGCATTTATGCCTCTTGAATGTGTGTAATGTGGGCATGCATTTATGCATCTTGAATGTGTGTAATGTGGGCATATCACCCTCTTGATATAATCATGATTAATTTTGTGCACTGGTGACACTTGCTTTACACCAATTCAGTGTATGCGCTTTCATTTTAACATGACATACATTTGCACAATGTGCTTGTTTTTATGCCATCACTGGCACCATATGCTGTGACTCATGCACAGGTCACCTATATATTTTATTATTAATGTATTTGTTTAAAATTTTGAATAATCATTAATAGAAAATGTTAGTGGTATAATTTGCCCAAGAACTTACTTAATTTACAAGTATCCTATGGAATAATTACTTTTGATTTATGCCATAACCTCTGGAATGCATCTATAGCATAAATTAAGCATCACCTGTACATCATATATATTTTGAATTAGTATATATTATATATATTACTTTTGTTTACTGAGAGAGATAATTGTTTTTTTGTTACTGTGCTTAGACTCAATCTAAACTTAAAAGGTATCTAAACTTCAAAGATATGTCAGTTGTCCTTTCTGGAAAAGATGTTTAGAAGTTTTTTCTAGAAACTAAATTTCATAGAAATGTGTGGTAGATAAATCACTCCTAAATCAGCCGCTCTACTTGTATAGGTATGAACATGTTGATCTTGGTGGAGCGTCCACATGGATTTATACTGAATCCTCAGGCAGCAGTGACTTCCATTTTGATGAGCTGCAGATCTTAGGCAGTGGCCATTTGCTCTTCAAGTCACCTACATCACTCACAGACCATATCACAATCAAGGTTGATACACTGGTGGGAGACAGGACAGGTAGGCTAATAAATACAGGCGTGAGATCGATGATAATTATTGTCTTGTCCATGTTAACTGATAAATTACAGGCACAGTGCTCCACATTTTTAGTGTTTTTTATGAGAGTGAAAAAAGTGAACCCATTATAATTGAGTGAGCCTTATATTGACGGATACTTCAATATGGCTGTGTCTGGATAGTGCATTAAGACAAGGAAAAGGGATTCGTATGGCTATGTCTGGATAGTTCATTAAAACACAATATGTAGAGTTTTAATGAAGCAAAATTATCGTATAATTAGGTTCTTAGGAACCAAGAATAGAGAAAGGATAATGAAAGAAAATTTTTAATAAAACAAAATGGAAACAATTTATAGGAATTCAAGATCTTACCTGCATAAAAAGATGGGCAGCAGTATACTAAGGGGATTTGTAGTAAGAGACTACTGTAGCACTTTAGTAAGGGACTACTGTAGCACTTTAGTAAGGGACTACTGTAGCACTTTAGTAAGGGACTGCTGTAGCACTTTAGTAAGGGACTGCGGTAGCACTTTAGTAAGGGACTGCTGTAGCACTTTAGTAAGGGACTACTGTAGCACTTTAGTAAGGGACTGCTGTAGCACTTTAGTAAGGGACTGCTGTAGCACTTTCCTGGTAGTATTGCCAACATTTTTTCATCATAAATTATACGAGTTAGTATGAAAGATTTTGCAGGTCATACAGCTTGCATTATTGTGCTAATATCAGGTGAGATACAGTATTCATTATTATGCTGATTGCAGGTGAGCTGCAGCATTTTAAGGAAACCTTGTTATAACTTTTTCATTTACATGCTTTAGTTCACCATATTAAACAAGCTCTCTCTCTCTCTCTCTCTCTCTCTCTCTCTCTCTCTCTCTCTCTCTCTCTCTCTCTCTCTCTCTCTCTCTCTCTCTCTATATATATATATATATATATATATATATATAGAAAGGTGCTAGGTCAGTAAATAATCAGCAGTGACAAGAACAAGAGTAGTTCAAGGTGTCAGCATTCAAAATGTATAATCTTGTGTCAGAAATCGTAAGTAGTCTCATGTTATATTATTTTAAGTCATGGTGATCCAGAGTTTAACATGTAGAAAGAAGAAAATCTGCTATTGCTTGTAATGATTGTTGTAAACTTTAAATAGAAACTTAGATATTTATTAACATTTATCATTGCATACAAGCATCCATTTGTTACAGGATTTACAGGAATAAATTGTTTTTGCAGGCTATCTACATGTTGGATATAACCAGGAGCTGTTCATTAACAACACTGATTCAGACATTCCATTCAATTGCCATGTATATGAATCAGGCCATGCAGACTACCCACCTCGGGCCTTCTTTTACAAGACACACCTAGCTTCATCAGGCCAGGTCAGCTTTTAGTTGATATTTGTGCATATTCAGTTGGTTTTATTTTGTACATTATCTGAATCTTGTCATCTCAGGATGTTATTCTAACAAGTGCGAGCTTCTTGAATAATATGGGCAGTGTATGACTGTTTTTTTATTTCTGCAGTTTTACTTTATCTTGTTTAGGTTTGTATTCTATATGCATCATGATGCTTATGATAATAAACTGTTGAATATAAATCATACTTAACTGATGAATTTTAAGTTCAGGATATTTTTTGGCTAAAACAACTTAATTTGTATTCGGCCAGGTATCAAGACTATATGAGATTCTGCATCTCCTGCTCATGTGGACTAGTTAATATTAAAAAGTTTATGCTAAGTTGATTATCAGTTCTCCTTTGAATACCTACCATGATAGGGGCCCTGAGTGGCCTAGTGGTCTAAAGTGCTGACCATTACGGATAACTGTCATCTCACCTCTGCATGAGTTCAAGTCCAGACTCGGCTAAAGTGGGTAAGTGAGAAAGCCTGCCAGTAGCTTCTTGTGTGTCAGTGGTTCTTCCTTGGGTTTTCCAGGGTTTTTCCTCCACCAATAATACTGGCCACCATGTATTGCCTATATTGTGCTGAAAAATGGCATTAAACCCTATAACAACAACAACAACAACATTACATGATCACATTAACATGAACAAATACAAACTTCTGCTACTTCTGAAGTCCAACCCTCTGGAAACAGTTAAACAGTTGCTACAAAATTCAGTAAAGTGCAAAAAATTTAAAATTAATTATGGCATACATGAGCAGTACTTTGCTTGCATGAAGCATTCATGACCCTTAAGATAAAATGCATACATTTTGGTCAGAGACATCTGGTCCACTGTGTTGTGGGAAACATCATGAACAAGGATATGTTTGAAGTCTTGGATGGAATGCAGCATCTTGAGCCTTTGTCTAAAGATGGCAGCAATTGCTAGTGTAGTGGGAACCTCATGATTGTTCAATTCCACCATCCATGTGAGTTATGACCATGACTATAATATTCCTACATCATTAGCTCAACCAACACTAACTCAAGGCACAAATCCCTGTGGAAAAACTCCATTTGGTCTGGTGCTGCCAGCTAGAGATAACCCATTCAGATCAAACACATTCATACACAACATGTTTATATTAATAATATAAATAATGTTCTGTCTGAACCTGAAACAATTAGATGTGGAGTACCACAAGGCTCAATTCTGGGTCCATTACTGTTTATTTTATTTATTAATGACCTACCACTTGTATTAAAGGTTTCAGTATCATCTACAGATCTCTATACAGATGACACAACATTGTCAGACATCCAAAACACAAAACAAGAACTCAAAATTTCTTTACAGAATGCCTTAAACAAACTAGAATACTGGTGCACAGCAATGGCATGGTGGTTAATACTGGAAAACTAAAATATTACTTATCTCAACATGGAAAATAAGAACAAAACTTGATAGTGATGAACTATGTCTGACATGGAAGGATAAAAGGTTGCAAATGGTCTGTCACAATAGTGTACTTGGTGTTTTGGTAGATAATAACCTATCATGGACTGAACATATCAAACATATCAGTAAAAAAGTCAATTCAAGTTTATGGCTTCTCAGTAGGATAAGACACTTTCTCAAAAGCACAGAAAACTATTTTATAACAGTTACATACAACCCTATTTAGACTACTGTAATACAGTATGGGGTAATTCAAATGATAAAAATTTAGCAAAGCTGGCACATCTTCAAAAAAAAGCTTTTGATTTAATATCAATCCAGAAAGAAAGCAAGGAAAATTTAGCTGGTAAGTTAAAAATACTACCTATTAAAGACCAAATCTGTTTAAGAAAAGCCAAATTAATGTACAGGATAGCCAATAATAGTGCTCCTGAATATTTACAATCACTGTACAAGTATAGGCTACCTGGAAATACTCCCCACCTGCGATCAATGTCTACCAAACATTACAAAATTACCAAACCAAATAAGGAATTATTTAAAAAAAAGTTTCCAATACTCTGGAACTTTGCTATGGAATAATATTCCAGTTGAGATTAGAAATGCCCACTCTATTTCCTCTTTCCAAACCCAGTATATACAATGGCTTCAGAGATGCAGCAAAAATAAATAAATTCCTTTGAATGAGGGCCTCAAGGTAGATTAGTTCTTAGCTAATTGAGTTACCCTCTTTAAATAAAGTCATAATAATTAAAGACCACATCTGTTTAAGAAAAGCCAAATTAATGTACAGGATAGCCAATAATAGTGCTCCTGAATATTTACAATCACTGTACAAGTATAGGCTACCTGGAAATACTCCCCACCTGTGATCAATGTCTACCAAACATTACAAAATTCCCAAACTAAATAAGGAATTATTTAAAATAAGTTTCCAATACTCTGGAACTTTGCTCTGGAATAATATTCCAGTTGAGATTAGAAATGCCCACTCTATTTCCTCTTTCCAAACCAAATATATACAATGGCTTCACAGATGCAGCAAAAATAAATAAATGCCTTTGAATGAGGGCCTCAAGGAAGATTAGTTCTTAGCTAATTGAGTTACCCACTTTAAATAAAAAAAAATAATAATAATAATAATAATAATAATAATAATAATAATAATAATAATAATAGCAGGCTCAATGGCCTGGCTTTTGCACTGATAAGAATGGATGAGACCCTACATATTGTTCATTCAACAGTGAATATTTCATAAGAATTGTGTGTGTGGAGTGTCCAGTGATAAACAAGGTATCATCATAAAGTGCTTACCTTTGTCTCTTTGATCCAGGATCCATGGATGCTCAATCAGTCACTAAGGAATGGTTTTGGATCAATACCTACCCATTCTTGGTGATAAAAGTATACAGAAATTGAGAGGTCAAAGCTATAAAGTGATTCGGATAGCCCCTCTCAGGAACAAGCCCAGGGTGAAATATCTGCTCAGTCTAGCACAGTTTTGAAATTGACATTCTCAGGAAAATCCTACTTCAGCTGAATCTGCTTAAACTCAAAGGTGTTCCACTTATGCTTAGACACATTACTTCTTCTTGTCTGGCATGTGTCAGAAGAGCTTTCAGTATTCTGTTGTGAAGATTGTCTTATATTCTACAAGGCCTTCAAATTTGAAAATTGTATGTTTAGAGACTGCTTGCTGACATTTTTCTGTAACAAGCTCAGAGAGAACAAATTAGCTTCCATTACTATCAACACCTCCATGATACTGCTACTGCTACTTTCTGAATGAGATAAAGACCTGCTTTCCAGTTAAAGAGCCCTAAACCCTTATCATGTTTCCATGCTTGAATCTTTCATGTGTTTTAACATGTCTCAGATCTGATGAGTTTAATCTATTAGCTAGAACCTCATTAGAGCTGATATCATGCAAGATGCTGCTTTCTGGTATTTTTGCTTTGTAACCCAGAGTGAGTGAGTTGCATGCCCTTTCAGTGGACCTGAACTTCAATTTAGATCAGATGGTTTCATGGTCCTAAGAACACGACCAGGCTTTCTAGCTAAGCTCTTTCTTCCAGTGAAGGCTGGGATAAAGGATATAACTCCTTAAGCCAGCATTGTGGTTGAAGTGGATATTTCAGCATGCTCTGAAGTCTCAAAGCACCAGCTTTTCCTTTATATTATATATTAGAGTGATCTCAGCGAGCTTTGTATTAAAATATGTTGGCTGGCATGAACAGACAACCTGTTAACTATACCCTTAATGTGTTTGGGGATTGTATTTGAAGGGGTATCAAATTTTTTATTAGATTATATTTCTCTGAGAATACTTAGCTAGTCATATTACATTAAAAACTTACAACATATCAGCATGTTTGCAAACAACGGAGCTGATTTACCACATTGCTTAAATTCTGGAGCCACCTATCAGTGGTAAGGAGGAGGTAATGGGTAAGAGTTTCTACCCTTGGTTTATATGGTATATACTAGGAAAAGATGACATTTTTATGCTTTTGGGAGGTCTGGATTTGGAAGATAGCAGAATATATTTTCTAAATGTAAATGTGTTCAGGTAAATATTCTTCAAGAAGTACAATAACTAACATGTAAAAAATTTGCTTTTATCATGCAAGTCTTTGTCTTGTATTTAAAGTGTTTTGAATAAAAGAAAGAAATTCTTAGAAATACATGTAGGTGTGAAAACATGATACAAACATGCATGCATGCATACATACATACATACATACACACAAACACACACACACACACACACATACATACATACATACATACATACATACATACATACATACATACATACATACATACATACATACATACATACATACATACATACATACATACATACATACATACATACATACATACATACATACATACATACATACATACATACAGCAAATACAGTACATACAGTACAAGCTGATGAGACAGAGGTGGCACTTCTTTTAAGACTACAGTAGTCCCCCTCTTGAACGGCCCCCTCACCAGCGGCCACCCGCTCTTTATGGCCAGAATCTGAAGGCACCAACGAATTTGTGTTCAAAATTACCCCTCACGAAAGGCCACCCAGCTAACGCGACCAGCGGCCAGCATATTTTTGCAAAAATATAAAATTTACCCCTCACAAGCAGCCGCATTTTATTTTGTAATATGTATCTAGAACAATTTTTTTTCTAATTGTGTTAAGTAATCTGATTTCAGTTTCCCAACGTCAGATTTTCGTTCTTCAAAAAACTGTTCTACAGGTACCACTAAGGTTAATGTTATATCCTTTACACCTCACAAGAAGCCACATTTATTCCTTAAAGCTGAGAAAGACTCGTATTTTATTCCTGACCTAAAGGTAATCTGTATATCCTTATTGCGTGTTATCATAAGATGTCTGGTTTATCCACTGATAATTGTTAAGATTACACTTAGTAATAGTAGTAACATCGGAGAAGTGGCAATATTGATGGACAAGACCAAAGTCTGCGCTGAAAAGGGTTTCATAGCCTTTATGGCTTCCATTTGCAAGATGTTGAAATTACATAATTAATGGCTATTACTCCACAATTGTAAAGTTTAACTGCCGCGAGGTGCTATTGTTCAGATCAAATCGGTGTACTTAATCAAGCCATTTTTCGCACTTAGAGTAAAAAACTAAAAAATAAATATAAAAACAATAGGGTACCAGACTGCGACTAATGAATCACGTGACAATCGCTGCCTTTAAAAATATACAGCAACTGTTTAAAGGCATAAAAAAAAATTGATTTATCAGTCTTGTAGTTGCAACATTGATGATTATAACTGGACGTAATGTCAAGATCACACGGTCAGCATTGGCTAAAAGAGAAACAGGGTACTAGACAAAGACAGAAAAATCATGTGACAACACAACTTGTCGCTTCTTTACGAAGAAAGAATTTCGTCCGCTCCACAAATGTGTCGTCTGCATAATTAAATCTCATACAGTTAGCAACATCGGAATAACTCATTACCAAACATTAACATGTCATCACGTAAACGAAGATGATTATTTCAGAAAACGTTGGTTATTATAGTCTACGATATCGGGAGAGGTGGGGGAGGGGGACTGGTCAAACAAATTTAGGTAGAAAAGACTCGAATAAAGCAATTTTATGTTGAAAAGACTCGAATAAATAACATCGTAACTGATAAGTTATTTAGCAGCAGTGGGAAAATGGAGCAAATGGAAAGAGAATTGCATATGTACCAAGATTCAAATGACGTTTTAGAATGGTTCTGCAATGTGCATGACAACACCCGCTCGCATATCACGCTTACGCCAAGAATAAGAACTATTAATTCAGTTGAAATAAGTCAACTATTATAGCACAAGAACTGTTCAATATTTAATGTTGCTTTTAAACAAAGATATTAAATGCTCTGAAAAATTAAGCTTTCTTACTACGTACGTATACTTCTCACAAAATATTTAGTCCCCCTCTGGAAAGGCCACCCACCTTATAAGGCCACTTTCCCGGTGCAGAAGGGGTGGCGGTATAAGAGGGGAACTACTGTATATGCTGTTTAAGTTTATGTATTTATTGCTGTCTTGTGTTATGAGTGAAACTATTTTTTAAAGATTCTATTCTGTTGATTTATAATTTTTTTTTTTGTATGCTATCATGTGGTATGAGTAAAACTTTTATCAGATTTTTTAAAAATTGTTTTATAAGTTTTTCTAATCTTTGTATCTCAGGTCTCTGGACTGGAGGATGTCTATGTGTATGGTGGAGGATCAGTATCAGTGGACACAAATGGCAGTATTGGACTGACCCATGTACCAGGCACAATATCTTTGAAGACTCTCCATGTGCAGGATAAAGGGACATTCAAGCTGTTTGCTTACAGTGTTGACCACACCTTTTCTGTCGATGCTACTAATATCACGGTATAGAAATTGTACAAACTTTTTTCAAGCTTCAGTAAGGGTTACTTAGAGTCAACATTTTTTTTTCAACAATTATGGAGTTACAAATCATGTGCTTGGGTTAATCCAGCTAATTCTTAATTAACATCTTAAATGCCTAGTAGAAATTAGGGCATATTTCAGTGTTATGAATCAGAATTTTCACAAAGAAAATTGATAAATGTGATAACTGTCTGATCATCAGATACCCTGATTCTACTTTTTCAATTTGACTCAAAAATATATAGAGTCAATACACAGTCAATACACAGTCAATACACAGTCAATACACAGTCAATACATAGTCAATACACAGTCAATACACAGTCAATATACAGTCAATACACAGTCAATACACAGTAAAACCTGTCAGTAGCAGCCACTCATGGAAGAAGGTGAATCTTTTCTTTGTATACAGGTAATCTCTGTACACAGGTTCATTTTTTAAAAAAATTATTTTTTGAGCAAGTATCATTCACCAATTATTATTATTATTATTATTGTTACTATTGTTATTATTATTATTATTATTATTATTATTATTATTATTATTATTATTATTATTATTATTATTATTATTATTATTATTATTATTAGATTGTTAGTATGCACTATTCAACAAAATCATACTCAGATATGTTGTTCTCTTCCTAAATTATGTTTCCCATGAGATTACTGCTCACTTTAATCCATCTTATAAATCAAATCATCACTTACTTAAAATACTCACCAGTCTTTGTTGTTTGCACAATGACAAAATGTTAGTTCACTACTGATTAAAAGTTTAGATATGACACTATAAGAAAGACTGACCTTTGTTTGGTCAGTTTCTGTAAGTGTCACTGCAAACAGCTTTTCATGCTTCAAAATGATATCTGGATAAGCCATTTGTTCCACTCATCAAGATCAAAATACATTTGGCTTATGCGAGAAGCCTCTGATGAATAGTAGCTATATATGATTAGTTTTTGTGACTCATCAGCTTAAACATCACTTGCCATTACTTACAAGTTTTAAGTATTTAATGACCCCAGAACCAAATGAAAATTAATGTATAGCTTTTTTTATTGATGGCTTCTATTCACAGGCAATTATAAAAGCTGCCTCGGTTTTGAATTTATACCTTTTGAGACCTTTGAGTCTCTTGAACACCCTCCCTCACCAGCGGCCACCTCCACCTTACAGCTAGAATCCAAAAACACCAACGAATTTGTGTTCAAAATTACCCCTCACAAAAGGCCAGCCGGCAGAATATAAGTGTAGTTACATGTAGTTTATAAAACATTTACAATTTTTTCAGGCAGTTGTTACCAGTTACTTATTGTTCATGTGATATGATATGAAATGCCATTATTCATTGTTGCATTGTTTGCTGGTTATTTCTTTGTTCTTAGGACAACTCGGGAATGCATCTTCACCAAACTGAATATTATATATAAAATATTTGATATTTTGTACTTGTTCATAATTTTTCATGCAATAAGATTGGTAACTGCAGTATTCACTGCAGCATTGATTGCAGCTATTTTGAGAACAAAGTCGGAAACAATCTTTTTATACTTGCACTTGATTGTTTCTTTTTCATTAGTCAAATATAATGTCATCAACAGATACTGCTATTTTGTAAAGTCATTGAGGACAACCATGAGTCATGTTTGTGGTGTATTTATGTTCATTCATGCACATAGTATGTGTGCCCTTTGGATTGAGGCTGTCTCATCCAATGTCCTAAAGAAACAGCTTAAGCATGGAGAGGAAAGGAACAGGTCAAAGGCCACTGACCAAAATATACCTTGTATTCACCTTAGTTCAGAATCACTGACCAGCTTTTTTGAAAACACAGCAATGTCATCCCCTGCACCAGCTAAAATAGCCAAACTGACTTCCATGACTATTACAACACTCAAACCTTGCTGTTAGAGTTAAGTTGGGTCCTTAAAATCAAAAATGATTATAATCAATCAGAAAAGTCTGTCAGTGAGTGAATTTGGTGATTATTAGTCCTCTATTTTAGACCTTATTGGCTGTCATATGCCTGTAGGAGTTTCATCATACCCTGTACACTATCCCAGCTGCTCTCATCCAAGATTGGAAAATGAATACACCTTTACCCATGATGACATTGCAGAATATACCACCCAAACCAGCCTTCCACTTGTCCAGCTAGCCATTAAGCTTTGCTTGTGAAGCCAGTAATCTAGTCATCCATTTTTTCCTCCCCTAAGCCTCTCACCTACATTCCCTGACAGGCTGCTTACTGCACCCACTTGCAACCTTCCAGTGGGTGCTAGACCATCTCTGTTTGACAACACTTGGATAAAGTTATTCCAAGACAATCATTAGTTGATCCAATTAGATTGGAGGAGGTTCTAATCACATTCACTGAACATTCTCCACTTTTTTGTTTCCTATATGATGGATATTAAAAATGACCTGATTAAAGTTGTCACATTACAGAAGGAGAATGAAACTTGACCAACAAAGCAATCAGTAGATATAATTCAAATACCAAATTTTACAGGTTTGTATTTCTGGTTGTTGCTTGTTATGATATCTGGTTAAGACCTGTGAAAGAATTGAGCAAACTCAATTCATAAAGGCCCCAAATTTTATGATGAAAACTGCAATGTCTGGCCTTTGTACATTGGTTTGTCTTTCTCTCAAGTGCATCAACAGTATTGTGCAAGTGTCATTATGGCAATGGAATTTCTTCAACTCCTTGGCCTATTCACAGTGGCAGTGGACCTCTTATACTTGGCTCCCTTTTACACCTTTACATGCTTACACTGCTGATGGTTATCCTCTCTCAAGGACACCATATATCAGGTATCTAAATCACCAGATGGTGATCACAGTTGAAATGAAACACTTCCTGTCTCAATGGCAAAACAGGGAATGAATGGCAGCAGAAATACTGCTAGAAGTCCCACACTAACAGTGCACAATCTGTCAGTTTGCTTTGTCCCACTTGCTGCCAGACCTTGTCACATCAGTGGCAAGTAGAGACAACAAGAGAAGGCTCTTTATATTATCTCCTCCTTTTAGAAATAAGCGCTATTTATAACACTTTATATGCCCGGCAGATCACATTTAAAGAAAGATGGGTTTTTACTGTCAGACAACTTGGTCAAAGTGACTTACCACTTGACACAAGGGAGGAGTGAAGTCACTGACTCTTTGCATTATATGTGCTATTTTTTGTCGCTGTGCCCAATGTCTGCTATTCCAGCAATCAACTGAATCTGGAAAATTATATTGTCCCTGATGCAGCTCAAACAGTCGGGATCACAAGTACTTCATCAGTGTTTAGAGTAATGCATCATTATGCATGGCTCTTGTTTGGAATGCCTTGTGCTGAAAGAAGTTCTGCACTTCAATTGTGAAGAGGTTCACAACAGCCAGATGGCCCTTATTTCAGGAAGTATATAATAGGAAATGGCCAGTTTTCAATGACAAGTGTCTCTTGAATGATGGAACATCACCATCAGCTTCCATTCCCCAACTATCTGGCTGACTACTTTCTATTTCTTTTTAAAAAAAAGAAGCTAGCATCTGTAACAATCAAGGGGTATCATTTCATGATTTCTACTTCCTTCAGACATCATGGACAAGACAAAATTGATCACAACAAGGACATTTCAGACTTGTTGACCAAATTTGACATATCAAGGCAATGCTTACTTGTTCCCAAAGTGGAGCCTCTTGGGTCTAGATGTAGATAAATTGATCAAAGCTTGAGCCTGTCTGCCATCTCACTGTAACAGTTATCATAGAGGACCTACTTCCTGATAGCCTTAGCTTCAGCATCCAGTGTGCAATAAATAGGCTGCCATAGTCCAGCAACCAAAATATAACCCTTCTCCTCAATTAGTTCCATGAGAGAGACAAGGTTGTAGGTCTGGTTATGTTCTCAGATACTACTTGAAACTCAGAGAGAATATCTGGATACCTAAGATTTTTATATCACTCAAAATAGGAAACCAAGAAAAAACACCACAAGTACATGTCACTTCTTCTGTCGGAGTTATTAAGTATGCATACCAGATACGATTTATGAAGATTTCAGCTCATGAAATATGAGTATTTTCTGTAAGCCTGTTTTTTAAATGCAATTTCTCAATTTAACATATAGTTTAGTCACTTGGACGTCATGCCTAGTCTATGTTTTTTAGTTTATGCTTGTGTGACACTGCCTTGAAATGGATAGCTGAGTCTTGTTGGATCTCAGGTTGCTGCTGAGAAAGGTTGTTACCAAGCTATGCAAGTGAGAGAACAACTGCTGGGTATGACCTGTCAGCTTTGGCTTGATTTGTCTGGGAAATGTTTGAGTGTAAAGCAGTTGCTATACATAATGAGATGGTTTCAGTGTCCCCAGTTGGCCAAGTGGTATTTGACATTTGCTATTACAGTTTATTCACACATCTCACCTCTGTTTAGATGAGTTTGACTCTTGGCTTAATCACTGTGGGTATGTGAGAAAGCTGGCTTTCTGTGGGTCAGTGATTCTTCCCATAGTCTTCCTGGGTTCTTCCTAACACCAGATATACTGGCTGCAGTGTGTAGCTTATCATGTGCTGAAAAATAATGTTAAACTCCATAAACTAAACCAAACATAATTTTGCTTTTGCTAATTAACATTTGGAGAATTTCATCCTTTTAGTAGTCTCTCATTAAACTACTGCAGGTTGAACCTGGTGAGGTTTTATGCTCAACATTTCCTCATCCTACCCTTTTTCTTATCTTTACTGTGATCAGGTAATATATTTGATGGTGAAGAAGTTACGCTGCAGTGCAAACATTTTGACTCGTGGATCACTCAACTTTAAATTGGGTTCATTTGAGTTATGGGTCATTACCTTGCAGGATAAGTGGAGCTAATATGTAAAACTTGCTTCCCTTTGTCTGGATGAGGCTAAGGCAGAAAAATGTTTTTACATTTAATAGATGGCTGGATTCTGAGGTATAAGAAAATCTGTTCTAACAATAATGTTAATGTTAAGTATTTTCAGATAAACATAATTTGCTACAAAATTTCTTTATTTGAATCTATATGCAGGTGGATAGTATAATATCTCATACTGATCAAAAGGTTCATTGAGTTTTGAAAATTTATTCCATAAAATTTTATCTTCTTTACTTGCAATAGACCCATAATCTTAGCTTTGACTAAGACACTGATAAGTAATTCTTACTGTGTTTTCAGATCTATGGTGGCGGTCATTTTGCCATTGATTCAGGCCTGAATCTGATTGTCCACCATTTACTAGCCATTTACTCCATGGGACTGATCAATGTAGATGGGGCAGGGTACCAGCCCAACACCGCTATCAAAGCTCCAGGGCCTGGCACAGGTGAAATTAATGGAATCTGTCATGTGCATATATAGAAAATAGGAAATCTCACTAAGAGGCTGAATTGATGAGCAAGTTTAGATCAAAAGAGCATTACATCTGCATCTAGAGATGAGCTCAAGCATACTTGTACTCTTCTTTATTCAGATATGTCTAGAATCAGCACAACTAAGATCTGTTTATCTTTCATACCATGATTTAGATTAAACATTATGTTTGTCTGAAAAGGCTTAAGTTCTGCCTCACAAAATAGGTCATGGTTTAAAATACGTTCGCAGGAGGTTCATGTTCCTGGTCACAGAAATATGCACAGTTCGATCATTGTGGTAAGAATTGGTAAATAAGCATACAGTTGCTCCATGTTCTAAGCTAAAATCAATATCACTGTGTACCAGGAAGGTAGCTCTTTACTTAATTTCTGAATAAAATACATCACCAAATAAAAAATAATGATTCCTGACTTTAACAACTAGAGAGTTCAGTTATCCTTTTAAGATCATTAAATTCCAGTTTCTTTTAGACATTTATATTGCAGCAGCTGGCAGCAAATGCAGCAAAACTTCCTGTATAGATTGAGACCAGTTTTGCAAGCCATTGTGGTTGATTTTCTGCATATCATTTTGGTGGTTGGTGTTGGACTGTTCATAGTGAACCATTAGTTGCCATCCATTTAGTATGTATGCAAAATTTAGCCATTTTCAACCCTCCTCTTCTAGTTGCATGGCATACTTTTTCGACACCACCACCCCTGTGTGAATGTATACTTTTGCTTAGTACCCCACACTTCATAAATTTTATAGTTTAAAAAGCACTAGGTTGCAAACTGGAATGTTTATTCTTTACAAACATGGATCCCATATTTTTATGTGTGAGTTTGTTTTCAAGCAGCAAATGTGTTGTTCACTGTCTTTGATAATCTCAATAATACATTTAGGAATTAAATCTCTGAACAAATGTATACAAGAGATCCTCCTTTCTATTGATCAAATTTTAAAAAAACAACTCAACATTGCAAATACTGGATGCAGATGGCACAGTTTTGTACAGTGGATTGTTCAGGAAACCAGAAAAGGACAGTGAGCAGTTTGTATGCTTGTTTGCTCTCAATGCAAGCCATTTGATCTACTCAGTTTTATTCAGAATGATATTAGTTCTGGCACTTTGATACCAATTGTCCGTCTTTTTTCATCTTATAGTTTTGCAGGGAGAATCGGTTCAAAATTAAGCACTTATTACAAAGATCTAGGTTTTAAATTAAATACCTTAATTTAGTGAGCTATTTGCAGATAAAATACTGGATTAAACTGTCATCAATTGCACAAAATCTTAAAAAATTCTTGTTCAAATCTCAGATGTATTTCCAAATTAAGAGGTAATTGTTCTACACATAACATTGTTTATTTACTCTAATATGTATGTGAGATGAAATATATTCAAGTAATAAAAAAACATCTCAGAGAGATATACTCAAAAAGAAGAATACTCGGGTACCTAAACACTTCAACCACCTGACCACAACATAATGTTCATTATCAAATATTAGAAATTGTTTTGTCTGATCCTGACTTATCAGATAGCAACATTAAGTGTAAAGATAGAGAATACCCTAATATCACTCCTTAACTCCAGGGTCTGCATCAGGAGGGAGCGGGGGAGGTCATGGTGGCAGTGGAGGTAGAGGTTCTGCATTGACCAAAGTTGGTCAGGGATATGACTCCATCTTCAAGCCTCTCAAGTATGGCAGTCCAGGAGGTTATGGCAAGGACTATGGTAATCTGTCACAATTATTTTACATTTAAAGCTACAGGTTGTCTGTACTTGAAGATAATGACAAGATTATCTTCATGTTGCATCACTTTATTTTTGGCATTAAATCACCTTCTTCTCAAAGTGGTAAAGATAGCAATGTAAACGATTGCATACGGTAAATATGTACTCTGAAAATTTCATACTTTTTATGCTTTTTAATTTTTAAAATTCTATACATTATTCCAATATTGTCTTTACTAGGAAAATGATTTTTGAATTAATTTGCTTGGCTCTCTTTTTGAAAATTTTGTGAACACTTTATAATTCTGTTAATGTTCCATGTAGTCCTAGTTACAGTATCCAGATTTTACATTATCTCACCTTGAATGTGCCAACTTAATGTTTTATTTAGCTGTTACTAAATGTTCTGAAAACTTCATCTTTAGGTTCCCTTTATTTTGGGGATGAGGCTACCAGGAATACATTAGTTCCAATGGGTCTAGGAGGATCTGGTGGTGGACAGGTCAGAATCAATAGTAGGCATGTTGAGATTGATGGAGAAATAACTGCTGATGGATTAACCCCTGACAGAAGATTTGATGATGGAGCAGGTGGGTTTTGGTCAAAGTTTAACGTTTATTTTGAGATTACTAAATTGCCACGTTCATGCTTTGCAAGGAAATAGTTAGAATTTAGTGATTGATATATTTGTGTTCTTCATTCATGTTGTGCTGTTGATAAATGCCAGTTTTACCCCAATAATAGAGTTTTAACTTATTAGGAATATGATTCTCATAGGTGTATTTAACAGATTTGGAATCTTGTTTTATTTTCATTTGAGCAGATTTGAGTGGATGGAATTACTGGATGAAATACAGTGGTCCCTCTCTTATATGGCCATCCCTTTTACACCAAAAAAGTGGCCTTTCCAGAGGAGGGACTAAATTTTTTTAACGCCATTTTTTTAGCACAAGATAGGCTATACATGGCGGCCAGTATTAATGGTGGAGGAAGAACCCTGGAAAACCCAGGGAAGAACCACTGACCCATGAGAAGCTACTAGCAGGCTTTCTCACTTACATACATACATACTTCAAAGCATTTAATATCTTTAATTAATATCTTCATTAAAAAGTAACATCTTGTTATAACATTAGACTTATTTCAGCTGAATATACATTAATAGTTCTTATTCTTGGCGTAAGCATGATATGCATGTGGGTGTTGTCATGCACATTCCATAACATTCAAAAACATCATTAAATGTCGGTACATACATAATTCTCTTTCAATTTGCTTCATTTTCCCATTGCTGCTGAATAACTTCCATATTGGTTACAACATTATTTATTCAAGTCTTTTCTACATAAAATTGTTCTACAAGTCCCTCCTCCCCACCCCACCCAATATCGTTGAGTAGAATAACCAACTTTGTTCTTAAATAATGTCTCCTTTTATGTGATGACCTGTTATTGTTTGGTAATGATTTATTCAGATATTGCTAACCGTATGCAATTTAATTGTGCAGATGAAACTTTTGTAGAGTGAACAATGTGCCTTCTTCATAAAGGAAGCAATAAATGTTTTATCATGTGATTTTTTTTTTGTCTTTGTCTGATACCCTGTTTTGTTCAAGGTTAAGTTATGTGTGTGTGTGCTAATACACAAGATATATTTTTAGCCTATGCTGACGTTGTTATGATCTTGACAATTACGGCCAGTTTTAATCATTAAAAGAGAAGAACTCGACGTGTCAAGCCCAAAACTCTATCATAACATTGTTGGGTCAATTTCCTGTTAACGTCAGCTTTTATAGACAATGATATAATATTAATCTTAGTGTTGCATGTACATTAGTCAACACTTCTTTCAGAAATGGAAACTTGACATTGAGAGAAATGTATCTATGATATCGAGACTCTGATTACTTACCTTACTTAATGACATGAATTAATTATTGGTTCTGGATTCATTTGAAAGAAAAAGTGGCCACTTTTGAGGGGGACATTTTACATTTTTGTACTAATATGCTAACCACTGGTTGTGTTAGATGGATGGCCATTTTTGATGTTACTTTTGAATACAAATTCGTCTGTGCCAAGGGATTCTGGCCATAAGAAGCAGGTGGCCACTAGTTAGTGGGGCTGTTCAAGAGGAGAACTACTGTATATAATTTACGAAAAACCCAGCAAAATTGGGACATTTTTTTCTTGCTACATTTGATACATATTTCATATGAAAAAGAACACAATTTAAAGGTACAATTAGAGTTAAAGAATAATTGTTCCTTCCATAAATCTAGATGAACATCTAGTCATTTTTCTGTATGAATATCACTGTTACCTAAGCAGAATCCATTTGCCAATGCAAGTCTTTCAGTAGCACTAGTTTACACTATATATCTTGTAATCAAAATTTGAAAGAACATAGGATATATGCCTAAATATAAATCAGATTAATAACTGTACCATACTTAATATTATTTAATGGCCTCCAAATAAAGTGCCTGAACTGAATACTCTCACCTTTAGATCCATATTTGCTGGAATTTTTCCAATTATATAAATTTGATTTCAATTAGGAGGAGGGGCTGGTGGCAGTATCTGGATTCAGTGTGAGGACATATATGGACATGGTCAAATGACAGCGAATGGAGCAAATGGAGGTGCAGGGACTGTAGCTGGAGGGGGTGGTGCAGGAGGAAGAATCTCTGTGGAGTGTGACAACATTAACAAACTTAATGTCACCATGCAGGCTTTTGGAGGTTAGATGTTAGGCTGCTAAACTGGTTGATTTATTTCAATAGTAATGACTTTGTCTAGAATTAGGTAACTCATAATTTTCTTCAACCTGGTGTCATTATCAGGGCTGTTCCATTTAAACATACATGGTACCCAGGGAAAGAATTTTTAAAAAATTATGCCAGGGTACTTTGATAGCACAGATTAAAATGATAAGAAAATTCTAAATTGCATCTATGGGTGAGTACCCCACTCTAAAAGTGCCTTCCCTGGATCCAATGTATGTTTTATTGGCACGGCTCTCAGTTTAATAGATGTTATTTTACACTCTATCAATGATTGTTTTGTTTATGTCCTGTATTCCTGTATGTGACAGCCCAAAAGTGTCAAAGCGGGAGATATTGTTTGCCAAATTTGACCAGGAGACCATATCAAGGTTTGATTTATCAGTTTTATTCTATGCATTGAAATGGACAAAAACAACAATGCTGAAAACAAAGTTCTGCAAGTATGTTTAAATATGCCAAGGAATAAAACAAATACATAGTTTTTAGCTAAATGTGTAACTGCCCTTTGACAGTAAAGCACAAAACAACATTAGTTCCTGCTGTTATCAATCAAACATGCTTGCATCACTACTGCAAAGTAAATAACATGATTCACTCGCCACTTTTCTCAGTAGTTTATCGATTTCGTTTTAAGAATGAATGAACATTTAGATTTTCAAAGGCATTCAAACACTAAAAGGAAATTGTTGTTTGGTTTTTCCCAACCCATCACCATTTCTGGAACTTCCAGTGCATGATTTGTTTTAATTTTCAATTATGTTTAATTATGATTAAGTTTTATTATGGTAATGTTGATTAAGTTTTATTATGGTAATGTTTTATTATGGTTATCTTTTATTATGGTTATATTTTATTGGTTGTCATATGTTGACTGCAGATTGTACAGCAGCAAACTGACTTGGTTAGTGTTGGAAAAATATTTTGAAATCTAATCACCAATACATTTGAAATAATTCTGATTGCCAATAAATTTAAAATAATTCTGATCACTAATAGATTTAAAAGAATTCCAACAACAATTATATATAACATCAGCAATAATCTTGTTGTTTGTAAGCTTTGCTGATTATAAACAAGAAGTGGTTATACAGTGGTGTTATCAAATGTTTGTTATTGTTGCTTCTCCTTAGCTAATGGGAGGACTGCATCAAACTTTACAGACACATTCATCCCATGGTGGGTTGGTCCTAAATAAAACTGGTGACAATCTGATAATATAGCCACCATGAAAATCTAATATATTCTAGTGCTGAATGGATGGGCTTATGAACCAAGACTTTCACTGCATGACTCTCCTTGGTCCTAAACTAAAATGGTGCCTATTTGACATCCAGTAGAGCCCTCATGGTGGATATCACAAAAGTCTTATCATTACTCATGAATGGA
This sequence comes from Potamilus streckersoni, assembly GCA_016746295.1. NCBI lineage: Eukaryota > Metazoa > Mollusca > Bivalvia > Unionida > Unionidae > Potamilus > Potamilus streckersoni. Next base: position 551,178 of record JAEAOA010000375.1, read on the forward strand.
AATTCATATCATCACCAGAAGATTCTCTTTGGTGATTAGTTAGTCTTGAATGAAAATGATACAGACCTGATATCCAGTATGACAACCATGGTGGCCATCCTAAAAATCTTGTTATTGCTAATGAATGGATGGTCATATGGACATGAAGTTTTCACCAAAGTTTTTTTTTTTATGATATCTTGTTGGTACAGAATGAAAATTTTGTTGACCTTACATACAATATGTCAATCTGTTGGCTATCTTCTTATTGCCATTTCCTCAGATTGGATGGTCATATTGACATTTTCACCAAATGACTTATACGGATGTCCTGAAAGAAATTGGTGCTTATCTTACATTCAGTATGGCCTCCAGATGATATAAATTCTCAGCCGTTAAGAGTAAGAAAAGGTCTGAATTTTGATTGCTGAAATTATTTTCTTTTAACAGGAGAATGTCAGTCCCTTAGAGGGTTTTCCACATCTGATAAACACAAAGCTGTTGCAAGGCAATTAATAGACCATAACTGTTGATAAAGTTACAATAAAATGAATTATCAGTCACCTTGATCATTTTGTATTTTCTCCATCAAATACATTACTTCAGTACATTCACAATAGAGAAATGACCTCTGCTACCCATGAATCAAGCCCTTCCTGAAAGAAGAAAAAAAAAAATCATCTTTTTATTTATATATCAAATTGAAGAATGGCAGAAACTCTTATGGATTAAATCACTTTGCCCCAACTTATTGGCAACTGATATGCCAGATGTTTACCTGTTTAAACTTTAATTAATCTATTTGCTACACTTCCAAGAATCCATTGTAACGTTTGGTCATTTTAGATCATACAACATTTTTTCATTGGAGCGGTAAGTCTAAAGTTTTTTTACCTATACAGTGTGACCTCACTATAACATGGTAGTTGGGGTCCCAATAATCCATCCATGTTATAGACTGAACCATGTTATAACCAACAAAGTCTTTTAGTTTAAGAAAATGATGTAGTTACCTAAAATATGGTGAGCAGAGGTGGGTAATAAAAGTATGTGCAAAAACTAATCTGAAAAACACTAGTGCATTGACAACTTACATTTGTGCATTACAGTCTATAATCTGTTAAGTACTGTACATGTATATAATTAATTCATAAATTCCAGTATAGATCACATGTTATAAACTTCATGTATGACTCACATCCCATTAGAAAATGCCAATAACATGTATTTATAAAAAAAGTGGTAGGCCTTGCTTTGATCTATATCCATTTGCCTATTAACAATTCACTACATTTGTCACAAGTAGCTATAGCTGTTTATATGCTACATGTACAAGTACTTAAATTGGCCTAGATTTTGGTCAGCTGGAGACAGTATCATCTTGCCAAGTCTACCCAGGGGATGAGGCTATTCATAGGGAAATGAAAACTTGAACAAATTAAAAACTTTAACAAACATTTTTGCAAGATACCCCATCTTTAATTAACTTGATGGCCATCTATCTCTAGTTTCAAAAGATTGGAAATATAATTTGCATTTTATGTTGCTATTGGAAGTGACTGTAAGCATATTTTCTTTTGCTGCAAAAATTCAACTTTCATGGCACAATTAAAGTGTTTTTGTCTCTATGGAGAATGTAACAATTTCAGATTTAATTGGTTTTATTTTATGTTTTGTGCTGATTTCCTTTGATGAAAGGTTATTTGTTTTTATGGAAGATTGTAGTCACCTTTTTTGAAGGGTGCATGTGTTATTGAAGCTACTATTAAAGGACAACTTTAGAGCGACAAGCAGGTGTATATTTCTTATTGTAGTGGTAACATCAAAAAAAATTTAGAACATTGATTGAGACTGAATGTGTTTTTGTTTAGTATTTATACAGAACAATTGGTGCTTCAAAGGTGATCAGTTTTCTTTGAAGTTTCAGCAAAACTATTTTTTTTTTTGTTGTACATTTTAAAAACAAAAGGGATTAGCTGTTGTTTGGGCGATTGTAGCAGTTACTTTTCCTGCCTTCAAAAGATGGTCAATTGTAGCTTGTCCAGGTAGTATAGACAGACCAACAAGTAGATTTCTGTTTTTATTTGGTTTTATTTTATTGTGACATTTCTGGTGATGGAATGATGCTGCCTTCCAAGCATGCTTCAGAATTTATAAAACAAGGCCAACAGACAATGAATACATAGGTGTTCTGTTCTGCTCTGATAGGGATTGCTACAGAAAAATATAAGTGTTCTGAATGTTTTAGTTCCACATATAGAGGTCAATCAAATAAATATGTTAATTTCTTCATTCCAAACCTAAGCTTGTGTATACAAGATTAAATGGTAAATAATGTCAGAAAAAAATTAACAGATGGTATATTTTGTCACCAGTTAGAAAGATAAATCACAATTTGCAATATTGGTAAAGCCCAGTGTGATTCCTGAATAAATGTTTTACACATTATTTTTATTCTTTTAAGAAGAAAAAAAGTTTGTTTGGAGTATGAGAAAAAAAAAATATATATATATATATATATATATATATATATATATATATATATATGAAATTGCAGGAGCTATTCCATGATTTTTTTGTATTATAATTGATATGTGATCTCTTCTTCAAAAGGGATAATAAACTTTTCACACATTACTTTCCATACTTTTTGTGTATAAGAAAAGTACATGTATATGATATTTTGGGAGCCATGCCACAACTGTGTTTTATCTGAATCTGTGTTATACTGGGACATACTACAGTAGGATCACATTGTTCCTAGTTCATATAGTTTTTCTGTTTTCTCTTTTGAATTTTTTGTGTTTTATGCATATTTATTTTTGGTTATTATTGTCCAGTTTCTTGCAAATTAGATCTGATAGGAAGAGACACTGTCTTGTGATAGTTTTTTAAATCCCATCATGCAGCAACCTTATGCACCCTCTCTTGACCCCTTCCGCCTTTTGTGTTTGGAAGCTGAAATGAGGAAGTGAGAAAGCAGGTGGCACATGAGTTGCCACTTCAACTGTCCTTGCTTAGAGGAGGTGAGAAAGCACATAACACATAAGGTGCCACAAAAGTGTCCTTACCATCCCCAATCTCCTTGTGATCTCATGTGCCCCTGGGCTTTGCTGGATTGAAATGACTTTGTCTAAAAAACTTCAGTTTTTATCTGGCAATTAAAATATATGGGGAAGTGAAGGATATAATTTTTTAAAATTCAAAGACAAATGAGTTGGACATTAAAACCATGTTATAACTTAGTGAAATAAAGAATACTGTGCAAGTATATGTACTTCTCATATATACCATTGACATGAATTTTCTTGCTTTTATGATAATGTGCTTTTTAAAAACATGTCATGATGCTAATGCATGCTTACCCTAATGGTATGACAAATTTCAGGGAAGATCACTGAAAGTATCTTGCATCTGTTATTTAAAATAATTACTACAGCACATTAAGATGGATTCATCCCTCAGATATTTGTGGTAGCTCTCTACAGTTCCCTATTTTGCATAGGGTTAGAATTTTAAAGAAAAAGAATTTCCCTAGGTTCCCTTGCTGGTTATACTGGCTATTTAAAAAAAGAACTTAAACACCAATCCCTCGATAACTCACACCCAGATAACTCGTGAACCCACTTATAACGTGGTGTTCTGCATGGCTCCTGATTTTTTCCATAAAATATATATTTTAAATTGTGCTGAATGTGAAACAAATCACGATAACAATTGGTAAATTGAACCTTGATACATATCATATTTTATGTAAATTTTTGTGCACAAAAATAATTATTAATCATTAATTTTTTTAAAAACAAAATGGGAATACAGTATTTTCGATCTTTATTGCAAATGTAAATTTTCTTAGTAGAAAATGTTATGCCCGATAATTTAACAAATTTTTCAAATAATACAATGTGATATGTGTGAAAACTTATGATAACATTTAAATAAATATTATTTTTATAACTAAATTGTGTACAAAAATAAAATGGTACAAAAAATATACATGAAATATAGTAGCTCATTTTATCATCAGAAGTCCATAAAGATAGAATCCATATTTTTAAATTTGCAAGCACTAAAAAGATATCACATATTATGTTTGTTTTTTTTTGAGAGAGAAATAGTTGTCAATGCACTGTAAGTAAATAGCCTGGTAAAACAGCGATCAACAAAATCTTCCGGTAAATGCTAACAGGTGGCAACAGAGAATGACCCCCCCCATAAATTAAATGTCTTGCTATGTGAAATTCATGTTCTAATCCATTAATTTCACTTCACTGTAAACAGTATAATTGAAACATATTCTCTTCTATGAAAACATGAAAAGAGTCAATCGACCATTTCATCAAGACTCATGAGTATTTCTGTGAGAACCTAATTACACGCCGGCTTTGTTTTGATCAACAACTTGGGGAAGTGTTTGTTGCATTTAAAAAATCAATTAAAATAGACCCCATGTTGTTTTATCACTTTGTATATGTCTTTTGTATCAAATCAAGCAAGGGAAGTACAATTAAAACAAAATTCAAATGTATGCCAATAGCAGCATAAGTTCTTGTGGTCATTACCGTTCTCAAAATTTTATTTGACCAATCAAAAATGGTTTCACATTTTTATGTATTTAACATCACTAAAGTATGTAATATCAGTAATGTATTATAATCATTTGTAAATGTGACCATGAAGAGAAAAAGAAGTAAGCGAAATGTGTAAACGGTGCCTGAAAAGCTGTGCATCATAGCTAGGGTTCATAATGGCAAAGTGAGATCCAATGCTTGCATTGAACTATTGATGAGTCGACATTTACAGGTTGACTTAAGGATAAGCAGAAACTACAGGATTATCTACATGCTGTTGATTCAGATAATGAGATAAAACAAAAATGAGTACAGACTTGCAAACAATACTGAATTAGATGATGCTGTGTATGAATGGTTCACACAGCAACTTGAACAAGGTCTTCCCATCTCTGGAACAATTCTGAATGCTCAAGCAGAAAAAAATGGCAAAAAGTATGGAGAATGAATCTCGTTTTAGGGCAAGCCATGGATGGCTTTGGAGATTTCAGTGCCAACAAAGAATTAAACAAAATTCATTGTTGGGAGAAATATGCTCAGCAAATCAGGAAGCCGCACATAATTATCCATACTAGCTCAAGGAAATGGCCATCCGTGAATAATGCACAGAAGTGGCAGAGAAAGCAAAGAGTAACACACAAAATGAACAGATGATTTCAAAATGTGAAGTGACATTTGTTAAACATGTTACAAACTGCAAGTATTATCGTGTTCTAATTTACATTATTTTAAATTTGTAGACCCAATAAATTAATGTTGTTAATGGCTAACCCTTCTAAATTTTTTTTCATTTTACTTCTATCACAATCAAATCTACTGATTGTTCGATTAACATTGTTTTTTTTTCACAATGAGTGTTTGTCTTTTTTTAAAAAAAAAAAAGTCTGCTTTGGATCAAACAAAACAAATAGAATTTATCCAATTCAGCACAAAAGCGTGTGATGTAGTACACAATGTGGGAAGTTTACATGATTTAAGCAAATGGAAACCATGTGGAATAATGTTTTGATGATCTTCTCAATATACTGTAAGTTATTCTGAAATTGATGTTACTCTATGAGGTAAAAGGTAAACAAAAAAAAAACTGCTATGAAGAGATATTTATTCGCAGTTAATCTTAGCACAACTATTGAGTATTCAGCAATGACATAACAGCCCAACCCACGCACCCCCTTTTGCCTCTATGTTGATTCCATTGTTAGTTTTGTTGTTTGTTATAGGTCCTTCAATAACTCGCGCCCTCTCTTATAATGCAGTAGATGATTTTGGACCTCGTTGTGTGCGAGTTATCAAGGGAGTGGTGAATATCTTAGGTATTGTTCAAAGAACCTTTGATTCCCTTTATTTTGGTGTATAATTGATGGGTGTAATATGGGTTATAGAGTATACAGCTTGGCCTTACTCCAGATGCACAGCTTTCAAAATCCTACTAGCTCCACTTAGTCATTTTCACTTTCTAAACTTCAGAAGTAAATTATAAAACAAAGAGCCAGTAACTTTTTTGTACAGTTTATATATTTGGTAATTCATTGATTGCTTTTTTCAGAAGCTGGTATTGTCTAGTCTGGCAAAATTCAGTTTCCATATTTTAATAGTTGCGAAAGACATACTCAGGCTGATTTTTTAAGCACAAGGGAGCATTCATTTTAGTTAGCAGTGTGCTTAGGTCATGTACAATTTACACAAGTGCAATATCCAAAGAAATGTCAGCCACATTACATCAAAGTAACAGAGAGGTATGACAACATTCTATTCACTGTTCATGTTTCAAATGCAAACAACTTCACCTTACATACATCACTCTCTCAAAAGTACATAATGACTGGTGAGCACACCCGGTTGATTGGAACTAATAAACACACAATATGATGGTTAAAATTACCAACACAGATAATGCATACCAGGGGAACTGGACATTGGGGTGGTGGAGGTGGGCATGGGGGAGGAGGAACATAAGTTTTCAAAGATGGATGGATGAGAAGCATAGCTGCAATTGGGGGAATTATTGTCTTGCTCTGTTGTATTGTACATAAACATAGCAATGGGAGAACGTTTCTTTGACTTTTCAATGATTAGGTATCTGAGTGTAATTAAACAAAGCTTCATATATCAATAGCACTGCATTTGTATCTGAGTGTAATTAAACAAAGCTTCATATATCAATAGCACTGCATTTGTATCTGAGTGTAATTAAACTAAGCCTCAAATTGCAATAGCACTGCATTTGTATCTGAGTGTAATTAAACTAAGCTTCATATATCAATATCACTGCATTTGTATCTGAGTGTAATTAAACTAAGCTTCATATATCAATAGCACTGCATTTGTATCTGAGTGTAATTAAACTAAGCTTCATATATCAATATCACTGCATTTGTATCTGAGTGTAATTAAACTAAGCTTCATATATCAATATCACTGCATTTGTATCTGAGTGTAATTAAACTAAGCTTCATATATCAATAGCACTGCATTTGTATCTGAGTGTAATTAAACTAAGCTTCATATATCAATATCACTGCATTTGTATCTGAGTGTAATTAAACTAAGCTTCATATATCAATATCACTGCATTTGTATCTGAGTGTAATTAAACTAAGCTTCATAAATCAATAGCACTGCATTTGTATCTGAGTGTAATTAAACTAAGCCTCAAATTGCAATAACACTGCATTTGTATCTGAGTGTAATTAAACTAAGCTTCATATATCAATATCACTGCATTTGTATCTGAGTGTAATTAAACTAAGCTTCATATATCAATAGCACTGCATTTGTATCATTTGTTGGTTTAAGTTAGTGATCAGTTTTAAAATTTTGCCATTGCTGCTTGGGTGCCTCTAGAATGATCAGCAAGGTTACAAAATTCTATGTGCTCTTCCCCAATTCTTTTAAGTCTTTCATTTCCATTTATGTTCAAATCTATTAATTGATTTTACTGTAGTCATAAATATCTCATTTTCTTGCAGGAACAAGCCCCATGGAATCAGGTGGAGCAGGGACTGTGTTTGTTATATCAGGAAATACTACCAAGAAGCTTACAGTGGATAATAATGGCAACCCCTATCCCCATGCTCCCGACATTTCACATGGAGACCTGCATAATCTGTTGAATGGGGAGTACAAAGATATCAGCTTTGCTGGAGGAATTACATGGCTTTACAGTGAAAATAGCGATTATACCTTCATAGACCTGAACATTGCAGGGAATGCACATGTGGCCATCCTGAGCAATACTTCCAGTGAAATCATAAATATTCGTGTTGGCACATTGTGGGGAGACAGGACTGGTGTGCTACATGCTGGAAAACAACAGACCTTTGGCTTCATTGATGTGGATGTGTACCTGCCTATCAACCTCATGGCATACAGGTCAAGCATTTGTTATGATTTTAGAGGTTGTGAAACATTGCTTTGAAGATTTAATATATTTAAATTATTTGATCACATGACATCTGTATTATTTAGGTGTATAAATCCATATTTTTTTCTTCAATGATAATCATGTATGATAACACCTAATGACATCACATGTCAAAACATCAAGTTAGTACAAGGCATAAAATCAAACAGAGGCATTCAGATGTACTTAAAAGTCATAATCTCTTTGCACAGACAAATATTGTATTTCCATACATACATACATACATACATACATACATACATACATACATACATACATACATACATACATACATACATACATACATACATACATACATACATACATACATACATACATACATACATACATACATACATACATACATACATACATACATACATACATACATACATACATACATACATACATATATAGACACACAAACACACACACATATATACACATTGATGAATGGAAGTAACTCCTACAAATTACCTTTTTTTGTTCCAGTTGGTGGCTGACTGCATGCTGCATGTTTAACACTTTAAGCTTTTGCTCTGGATTGCAACAACATATCAGTGTGCATACTAAATTTATTTGCATATATTTACTAATTCAAGCTATTCATTTATATTTTTGGGCAGTTCACTTTTAGTGTTGATATACTGTGTGTATACATCATTTGTGGAATACAGGGGGAAATTTACCAGCCCCACCCCACCCCACCCCTTTGCAGCTTGCTGGGCATAATTTTCCCCACCTACCTGCATATGTGCATATGGCCCTAGTGCCAGTAAGACCAGGATGATGTGGTTACAGTCAGTCTTCGCTATTATAGTTTGAAAGACACTGTATGCTGTCCAATCACCTTAGTCTTCTGAGTTGCCTGACCTGGTTATGGGTATATTCATCAAAAGTCAATGACAGACAGTAAAACAGTTGTCTTGTTTGATGTGCTGGTACAACATAACTTGGTGACCTTACATACAATACTGGCTACATGTAGTGTGCTAACCATCTACTGACCAGCTTGTCCTATTCTGCTGTCTTGGCACAACACTCACCATCTGGACTCATTCCATTTTGAATACAGCAGGTCAGTATTAGGACTGCTTACTGCTTGGCCTGGTGTCGGGATAATGTGACTGGGTGGGACATCATGCCACATGTCTGGGGCATGATGCCCCAGTGCTAGGCATCACTATAAACGTCACACTTTAGACATCATAGCCATATACTGAAAAATTAATAAAGCTACATTGAAAATCTAAATCATGCATACTCGCACACACACACACACCAGTAATTGATTGACAGTGACTCCCCATCTCTCATGCCCAATAGCAACTTTCCATAGATTAGGCTCTTTCTCTTTTGGCAGACTTGGATCAATCTCTTCCTGTAGAGATTTTTGTGATCATAATTGTTTTGATGGAACTGCAGATCTCAATTGTTGGCCCTCTCCTTTCATCATCCCTATTCAGGGATGTCCTGACCATAAAGGCAGAGGTTTTGCCAAAGAAAAGGCTTTTACTCTCAAAGCAGGCAATGGCTATAGTTTGGAAGCTACACCCTCCTAGAAGTCAGCTTTAGGTACAATGCAATGAGTACATGATCAGCCTTGATCTGACTGATGTTTATTTCTATGTTCCAATTCCATGCTCTTCAAATTTTCTTGGACCTCAGTTCTTTGGTCTTCAGCAAGACATTTAAATTACATGATTTCCCATTTCAGGATGTCCTCTTCCATGGCAAGAAAGATATACCTAAGCAACATAATGCAGAAACATTTTGTTACTTCTGTTTTAGTTTTTGACGTCACCAACTTCTTGCCCTCCTTTAGAACATCAACAGGGACAAATTGGATATTGTGCCCTTCATCATTTTGTTCAACTCAGTAATAAGTTTCCAACTCATATCAACTTTGTTTGACTTCTGCCAAAGTGCATTGACTGGGTCATCTTGGAGTTGATTTTTGCCAAGATGGGTACATTTTGGTGAGAAGTTTTGTTTCAGTCTCAATGCAGTGGCAATATGCTTATCTTGGCTTATTTCATATGTTCCCCCTGGCTTATGCTGCACAGTGGTTGTTTAGATCAAGATCTTGGTCAAATCAAGAAGAGACACTGCTTCATATGGAGTGGTCTTTATCTTTTTTTGCTGTCTGTCTTTATTGCTACATCCTGTGGGATTGCCAGTTGATATACCTCTTTTCGACAAGCTGGAACCACAAGCTGATGACCTTCGTCTCCCAAAGCCTGGATAGAAAGGCTGTTGATGCTCTGTTGATAGCTGGGAATGAATGTGGGCCTTTTGTTTTTCCCAGTGGTCATGATACTAAAGACCATTCAAAATGTGAAGGGGCTGACTTGCAGACTAGTTCTTGCTCCTCTCCATTTGGACTGGATGAACAGTCTACTTGATAATGCAGTAGATGTTTCCAGGAAGATTACAGTGCCCTTCGCATTGGTCAAGCAGCTGAAATTATTCCATCAATATCCAGACAAGCTATCTTTGCATGAAAAGCAGGTCAGAACTTAAATTGTGGAGAGGCTTTTGACTGCTTGAAAGCCATCCATTTTAAAATCATATGATTGTAAGTTCCTCATTTTTATCAACTGGTTTCAGGACAGTTATATAATGCTCTTCTTAGTTTCATTTCCTCAACTAAGTTTCCTAAAGAAACATTTGTCATTAGGGTAAAAGAAACATTTGTCATTAGGGTAACAATAATGTATAGAACCTGGATTTGCTTGCACAGTATTATGGTCATGCTTTAGAAGTTTTGTTGCCTTCACATTCAGCCTAAGTTCATCCTTTTTTCAAGTGTGCAGTCATAATGGAAGTGACGGGTGAAAGTGGTAGGTGTTGGATGCTGTTGCATTTTCTATTTGTCATACCAATTTCTCCTAATGTTGATGTGATAGGCAGTTTATTCAATGGAGAAAAATATTTTAGTAAATTATGTTTATTCATTAATACTTTGCTGATCACCTTACTATTAATACATTGTACTCTTTCTTGCAAATGTGAACATGCACTTGTTGGTTTTGTAAACATCTAGAATACAAGTGTCCATTTAGTGGGTGCAATGGGAGGTGATTAGTGAGAGAAGACTCCCTTTGTCTGTATGCAATATATATTAAAATAAGATTTTTTTGTTGTCTTTTCTAGTGGGGCTTATTAGGTAGAGGAGCTTTTCTTAATGTTGATGTAATTTCATAAGTATTCTCAAATAAACATAATTTACTAAAATATGTGGTATAATTGAATGAATACTGTATTTTTCATCATGTGCTTAAAAAATATACATGTATGCTCTTTTAAATGAAATTTATGAAACTTGTGCAATTATTTAATCTTTTTGCACATAAGGGCAGTTCAATCTCACAAAATACATAAATTATTTGACACATTTCTTAAGTTCATTTAAAATGAGCCATACTGTGAGAATCTGTAGATATTAAACTTACAGAATGTATAGCAGGCATACAGTAGAAAGAATTTCACATTTAAAATTTTATAGGCAACATAACTGGCTTGCTTTTTATGCATTGGGTATCACAGGAGTTGCTTACTTAATGCATACTTCTTAGAATAATTTTACTAAGATAAAGCTTTGGTTTTGAACAGATCTTGTTTGTTGTTATACAGATACAGTAGGTTGGAAGTACCTAAGCGTGTTACACTGCGTGAAGTGTGGGCAGAGATTAATGCAACCATTAAGGGTATGGATGACATTGCTGTGGAAAACAAAGGTGAACTGTATATCTGGTCATATGCTAATACAGATGGCATGTCAGAGGGAACAGTTATGGCTACAAATATCACAGTGCGAGCTGGAGGAAAGTTTGAACCTCTCACGGCCGAGAAGAGGATGATGATCAATGTGACTAGGATCGTTGTCAATGGAAATGGATACATCAGGACAAATGATCTTGTTCTACATGCAGTCAATGTTACCATTGATTTGTCTGGTAAGAAAAAAATGTAGAAACCAAGGAGCAGTTATAAGTGGTATAAGTGCTTAGTAGGTGATAGTAAAATTATACCAGTTCGAAAAAGAAGTCAGCACCTTTGGCACAATGCCAATTTATTCCTCCAAAAACTGAAAGCAACAGTTTTTTTGCAAAAGTGTAATGGAGTTCATTGCTAGATGCAGATTTGATTTCTTTTAATACTTAAATCTATAACTAGTGTATTTGCAATGGATAATTTACACATTGTTCAACAACTCAGATTTTCTTGAGGGATGTTTTACTCTTACACCAGCATCTAGAACACAAAATGTGTTAGATTGCTTATTTATATAATGTTGCATCACTTTCAAAAGATTTGTCAATTTTTAGCTTCAGACTATTATCAATAGATTATCAATCTATTTGCATTTATTTTGTCAAAATGCTTTTCAATTGCACACTTTATATACAGCTATTAGACCATATGACTGTACTTGTCTGGACATAGTATTAAACCATATGACTGTTCTTGTATTGACATAGTATTGAACCTTATCACTACTGTACTTATGTGGTCATAGTGTGAACCATATGACCATATTTATGTGGTCATTGTATTGAATCATATGAGTAATTGAATTGACAAAGAATTGAACCATAAAGGTGTACTCATTTGGATATAGTATTGAACCATATGGCTTTGTGTGGACATAGTATCGAACCATATGGCTTTGTGTGGACATAGTATTGAACCATATGGCTTTGTGTGGACATAGTATTGAACCATATGGCTTTGTGTGAACATAGTATTGATCCATATGGCTTTGTGTGGACATAGTATTGAACCATATGGCTTTGTGTGGACATAGTATTGAACCTTATGGCTTTGTTGGACATAGTATTGAACCATATGACTATACTTATGTGGACACAAAATGGTACACATATTTTTTTCAGATTCTGTGGACACCAGTATACAGTTTTTTAAATAACAATTCTTTAATTTTGTATGTGAGTAAAAGGAAAGGAAACATTATTGATAATAAATTTCCTTTGTTTTTTTTCTGTGTAGGTGACTTCCATGCAGACTACACTGGTTACCCTGCTGACAAGGGTCCTGGCTCCGGTCTGACTGCAACCTCAAACCATCAGGGTGGATCAGGAGGAGGCCATGGTGGCCGAGGGGGTAGGTCCACAGGAGGATACTATTCAGCATATGCCTATGACTCTGTCTACCACCCAAGGCAGATGGGAAGTGGAGGTGGCACTGGCAGGCTCACGTCTGCTGCTGGTGGCAGGGGAGGTGGTAAGTATTGAATTATTTGTAGTTTGTGAGTCACTTGGATGGTAAATTATGGTTGAGTCTCTATTCTTTAAATTAATTCAAAACAGTAATACATTCCTTATTGTTAATTGATTGCTTACCTTTCCCAGGATGCTAAGTCCACTGTCTAATTAAAATATTCTCTCTACTAAGCAGTAAGTAGAGATCCAGACTTGCTTAGGCAGAGCCAACAAACAGAATAACTTCTTTTTTTTTGTTTAAACTTTATGCATGTGATACATGTACCAGATTGATCATCTAAGCTTGGCATCATTATCATTTTGGACATCATTTCAGCCAATCACATACCTTTTTCTGTTCACAATATTTTCTCCCCAGTCCTTGCACTATTTTTGTGTTTTGGGTATTCATTTAGCTTACTTTGAAAGGTTTTTGCACCTTGTTCAGCAGGCATTGCTTTTGTTCATTGTTTCCCTTTCTAGTAACTGGTTATTCCAGGTTATCTTGTTTTCAGTATGTTTTTCTATTTCAGAGATTAAAATGTCACATGTTGTGGGTAAGAGTCAGACACAAGAAAGCTATGTGGGATACACAGACCACCTACCTTTTATGCATTTTTTGTGCTTGCACAAACAGATGTTTGATATATTGTTTTTAGACTGATCAAGTGTGGTATGTTGAGTAATATAGCCACACCTATAGGGGATGGAGAAAATATCCTACTTTCTCTTTGTCATTACAAGACAAACCCTCAATTCTTAGGAGGGGTCTAGATCCCTTCCAGGTTTAGAAAAAATTTTCACTCTGTGGGGTAGAAACAAGTAGCAAGCCTCATGGTTTCAAAATTGCCAGAAGTTCAAAGATGTTGGCATCAAAGAATCAAATCAACATCCCCATCTTTCTGTTTAATCCCTGCATTATTTTGGAACTCCCCGTTATCTATTAGCGACACTTCTTTCCCAAAACTTGATAGCATTATGGATATCACTACCTTGGTTTTAAGGTAAGCTAAATGTGACAGGTCAGTGATGTGGTCAGCCACCTCTGGTCTTGTTCAAACAGAAGGACTCAGGCTGCAATCCTCTTCTATGAGTATTGAGAAGGAACTAGTAATACCAATCATATAGGAGAATAACTAATAGGGTTAAACTTATTACCTGACCTCCATGAGTTGTTACAGGATGACAAATTCTAATTTGACATCTCCCTTTATGGAGATGGATGCCAAGGAGAATAGTCATTTCTAGCTTTCAGAAGTGGATTTGGGGTTATGATTCCCTTTCCATTCCGGTTCATTCATTTGAGTTAGTAGAAGAGCTGGTCATAACAGGACCTTCCCTCCCATTCAGGAGAACACTAAGATTCTCTCCAGTCTGAGGAGGCTTTCTGGGTCCTACACTTGTTCTGATTTTTTCTTGCTCCTGCACTCTGTTATGGTTTGTGAACTTGCACATTTTTCCCTGGAGAATAGTCCTCCTTTGTCACCAAACCCCATTTTCTTTCACCAGTCAAAAGGAAGAAGTATACTGTTTTACAGAAGCAAGGAGTCATGAGACTTTGAAATGACCAAACAAAGTGTTTTTATTCCTTTATATTGATCTTTCTATCCAAACCAAATAATTGTGGGAGGAACTGCAGGATGCATACCTTCACAGCCCCTTCTTCTTGCCTCAAAGGAGGTACCTTTGGTTTTTGTCTGGGTCGGGATGTATTTCAATGTGATTCAGGTGATTGTGACTCACTTGAGGTATACCTATTCTCCTATTTAACAAATTTTTGATGCACATCATTCCTGAAGGAACAATCTCTGACAGTGACTTGTCTGGGTCCAGTTCTCAACCTCATTCCTTCTCTGGACTTTGTGTACTTGCGAATGAATTTCCTTACCAATTAAGGAAGGGTTTACATGCTACTAGACAGGTTGGCTCAGATTCTGTTCCTCATAGCAGGTTTTATAGCCAAGGCTTCATTGTTAGCTCACATTTATATCTTTCTCCTAGGAAGACTGAACACAATGTTGCAGATCTAGTTCTTCTAGGGAGACTTCACTTAACACCTTATCCAGCTCCTGCTTCTTGTAAACTGGAAACTACATGGGGACCACAATTGGCATGGATTCCTCTGGGCTTTAAAGTTTGTCACCACCAGAGTTACTGGCTAGATCAAGGTCATTCCTAACTTAAGTCCTGATTCACCTGGAGCCAGAGATGTGGTTCTTTAGGGACTTTAGTCTCTATATAAAGAGACCCTTCATATAAAATAACATTACATGCAGGCAGTGTTTCCAGCCTACAGGAGTCTGTTGACCTTAGAAGGCATCATTGTATTATGGTTATCTTGGACAACATGTCATGATGAACAATAAATTTCCATTTTATGTCTCACTAGTGCTGGTTTGGAGAGCCTGGGCAGTGGATGCTTTTGATCTGAAGTGGGATTGTCTGTATGTTCATGCCATCCCACCTTTTAAAATAATTCAGCAGGGTCTCCACCAAGTAGCGATCTCAACATTTGGCTGTTCCTGATGGCACCTCCTATGGCCCCAATGATCATGGTTTGGCGACTAACTTTACCTTGTGGTAGACAAGTCCAAAAACTACCACAGAGGAGGGACCTGCTGTTACAGCAAGAGGGTCCTTTCTAAATAGCAACCTGCAAATTTTGCACTTTTTTGCTTGGCTTATTCCAAATTGTCAGTCTGTCAAGACCAGTTTTTGAGCAAGGTTGCTAACTGCATTTCCCAGACAAGGAGGCAATCCACTTCCAAACTTTATGATGCAAAGTGGAGAATTTTGATTAATTGTGCAGTAGAAATTGCATTGATCCTGACTGGTCCTTCTATATGTAGCTACAGACTTTCTTACTTTTTTTGAAAAGAGGATGCTCTTTTTCTATTGTTAAGGTAGCATGTTCAGTGGAGCAGTTGTTAAGATTAATGTATTTTGACACTACTATGTATTGTCTTTGTGAAGGGGATGAGCAACCATGAATATTTTGAAGGTATTTTTTCTGATCTATTGAAGTCCATTATATGATCAGGATATGCACATGTCCGCATCTTTTAATATAGTGGAAATTTAGTTTGAATGCAGAAGTGTGTTGATTACTTTGACTAAGGATTCATCAAGGTCAAGAATACTTATGATGATTCTATGACAGGCATAGGCAACTTCTTCCAGGGCATGTGCTGGATTTTTAATGCCAGACCCTATGATATAAAAATTAACAGATATACCAGGTCACAGGCTGTATCCAGCCTGCAGGCCATATTTTACCCACCCCTGTTCTATGGCATGGACCTTGATCAGTTTATTGTACAGCCCTGTCAATGTAATACAAATAGTTATATAAATATAAACATAGATTCTTCACAAAAATTGAATTTTCAAGGGTAAATAACCACACAGAAAAATTTCAACTTAAGAAATTAATTTTCAATTATTGCACAGTTGGTACAGTTTTTTGTTTAAGTGATATATTGACTCTTAGACATTTTATTCTAGGAGTCATCTACTTGTATATTGGGGATGATCTGCGGGTGGAGGGAAGGCTACATGCAAATGGAGAGCAAGGTACATCCACAGGGGGTGGTGGAGCAGGTGGGACGCTCTATATTTATGTGGGACACCTGGATGGAGCAGGAAGTCTGGAGGCCACAGGAGGGGCAGGTATGAGTCATAGACTTTTGAATATAGAACTGCTGAACAATTATTTTTGAGACTGATATGTAATTATGTAATACTTTGGAGAACAGCTAATATAAATTTTCACTAATAGTGTTGTAATGTTAAAGGAAAACTGACTTATTTTTATTAATTTTTCTTTATTGTCATTTGTTCTCACAAATGAAAAAACATCAAAGATGCATGAAGAACAAAATACACAAAGCATTAAATATGAAATATCACAAGGACAGATATTCAGGTTTTTGAGGTATTGAGTCAAGGAGGACGTTTTTCTTCTCAATCAGTTTTTCTGCCCATAAACTTTTGTTTTAAAGTAGATTCCATTTGAAAGCTTGTCAGATATGAGTGCTCTGTAGTTGTATTTAAAAGCATTTGAAATTATTCACTGTTTATTTCTGCAACAGCTGGAAATTCGAATGGTGGTGGAGGAGGTGGTGGTAGGATAGCAATATACCATACGAGGGAAAACCACTTCACAGGTGAATATCTAGTCCATGGTGGATATGGATCCTCTCAATATGGGGGGGCAGGTACTGCCTACATCGAGGACAAATCCAACAGTTCTGACATCTACCGCAAACTCATCACAGACAATGGGGGCAGGACAAGCTGCCAGCGGATTGAGGAAGTAGAGAAAATGTCCCTGGCAGGCTTCTCACAGAACTGGTATTCAGGTGTCTTCTACAGCTACCACAATGTCAACATCACCACCAGTACACCCATATATTATCCCCATCCACTTCAGGATCTGACATCAGGAAGTTACTCTGACCGTTTTATGGCATCATCCAAGCATTCCACACTTGAGATTAATTTCCCGTTTGTCACCTATGTAGACCATCTGCGGATCTATCCTTACTGCAGGTATGGCTTAAAGTTTTCCTTCAACTGAAGTTGAACCCTGATAGATTTTTTTTAGAAATAGTAACCAAAAAGCATTTAGCTGTTGAAGTGTAACTTATTCTGTTATCCTGATACATTGGTGTCAGACTTAAAAGTTATTTTAAAGAGCCATATTGTTTCCATGGTATAGTGCATTGTACTTTTTGCAAAATCAGTAAGCTTTGTGAATCAGAACATTTGTGAACACAACATAATATACGGTGAATTGTGGACACAATCAGTACTGTGAAATATGGATACAATATGTATTGTGAATTGTGGATACAATAAGTACTATGAATTGTGGATATAATTACTGAATTGTGGACACAGTAAGTACTGTAAATTGCAGATACAATAAATACTGTAAATAAGAACCTTTGTGAACACTATAAGTACTTTGAATTGTGGACACAGTAAATACTTTGAATCAGAAGTATGAGCCCCTGTTTTTAGTTTGAATGTTCTTAGACCAGAAGAGCTTATGGGATGGTATTTTGTCATTTAGCTAGTATTTTTTTGTTATCATTGCTCTGATGATTGCCATGATTCTTTACATGCACAGTCATCTCAGGGTCTGGTTGGTCACAAATAAAAATAGTCCCACTTTGACCTTAAAAATGACTGCCATGGTTGACAGCTTGAAAATCTTGTTATCACTGTTCTTCCTGAATCAACATTGGATTTTCAATGAAAGATTTTATGTCTAGTTGGTCCTAAATAAAAATAATGTAACCATGGCAGTCATCTTGAAAGTTGTCTTATTGCTGCTTTGCATAATTGGAAATATCAACCTGCTGTTTTCACCAGAAATACTTTTCATTTGTTTAGTTGCTCCTATCTGAAAATGATTGCCAATATGACATCCATTATAGCTACTGTGGGGTCCATCTTTAATCTCTTTGTATTGCTGCTCGTCCTGAATTGATGGTATTAATGTCATGATGTTTCCACCAAAAGACATCTTATGCTATCTGGTCATTTCTAAATGAAATTAGTGCCAATCTAATATCCAATTTATTCATCATTTTGGCTGTTTTGAAAATCCTGTTTTTGCTGCTCCCAAAATGAATGAAATATTCAGTAAACATGGGGTTTTCATCATGTGACTTCTTATGATATATGGTTGAATGGAAATTATGCCTTTCATCAATCCAACACTTGATTGTGAATTGATTCTTTATTGCATTAATATGAAACTGTCTAATAACTTGTGAATCAATGTTTTTATTGATCAATTTAATCAGAGAATAAAGTTTCACGTTTTCATTTTTATCATTTATATGAATTGTGCTAAAGTATTGTTCATGTGTTTGTTTCATATTGTGTTTATGTTTTTGCTTGGTTGTTTGTTTCTTCTCTGATTTCCATGTCTGCATTTTGTGTATCATAACTTGTTTGAAATGTATTGGGTTTAAAATACATTATTTAGTCAATTCGTTATTGAATATAAATGATTATTTGCAGTGAGCCTTCCTGGATTACATCCTACCAAGTTAGCAGTTATGATACATCTGGCACTCAGCTGAATCACACTAACTTCATCACAACTGCTGGATGCAGAACACAGAATGAAGATGATCAGTATGGCATGGTAGTCATCAGCCGCAATGTACAAAAGGTACTTTGGTCTTGGTGTTTTCTCTAAGTTTCAACTTGCATTTAATTTGACTGTATTATGAAGCAAAAAGTTTAGAGCTGGCTCATCAGTATATGTGGTTGATTAGTATTTTGTCACCTTTACAGTAGTAATAATCATTTAAAGGCTTTGTGACTTTTATATACTTACTTGCTCTTTTTCTGTCAACTCCACATTAGTGGGTAGTCAGGCATAGCAGTCACATTTTCTGGAAGCACTGGCATTGTCATCAAATGTCTAGGTTTTATTTAATGTTTGGTGTATATTTCCTTCGGTCTTTGATGGATTCTCATTGTACTTGGAATGAATTATTATGATGCTAAGAACATTAATTCTGTGGAACTCTCACTAACCATTTGATTTTGAGGTGAAGGTCATAGTCAGAAAATTTGCATTAAGGTTTTGGTTAAAGTTTTTATTTGCTTTTATTTCCTATAACCCTTTATGGATTTTGTTCATACATGGGAAAGATCTATATTAAGCTGTACCGTCTGATGGTCTAAAGTATTTTTTACTGAAATAGCCCTTATATGAAGACCATGATTAACAGTGTCAGGCTAAAAAACTGTTGTGGAACACTTGCTTTTCAAGGTTAAAACAACCACAAAACTCTCTAATGAATGGAAGCCTGTGTGGTTTATATGCCAACTTAATGAATTGAAGCACAAGTGGTTTGTATGCCAATCTAATAAATGGAAGCACAAGTGGTTTGTATGTCAATCAAATAAATGGAGGCACATGTGGTTTATTTGTCAATCAAATGATTGGAAGCATGTGTAGTTTGTATGCCAATCTAATGCAGATATTATTTTATCTTTTGATTTATCACATAGTCTGTACACTTTGCCCACAGTGTGTGTAGCTTCATTTTTTTGATATTATTCAAGTGAAAATAACACTTTTGTGATTCTGATCGGTCCTAATAAGCCCATGAAATTATTGTGCAATAATATCATTGCTGATTTGCTGTGATCGTGGAAATCTTTTGTAACCCTGCCTTCTGGAATTTTTTGTTTTCATTGAACATTTTTGGCCGCCATTGTTTGATTCAACTTGTGAAAGTTAATTGGGAAAGAAATGGTCTTGTCTGTTTCAATATTGCTAATTGACCCCCATAGGGTTTTATGTTGTGTATAACATATCATCACATGAAAAATGGTAAGATTACCTAGACAAGAACAATAACATTAAGTAAAACTACCATTATTGTTTAAATGATAACAAGAGTGGATGGCTGGGTGCTATATCTGTAACATGGAATCCACCCTATATATTGATTGATTGGTTTTTTTTTTACGGCGCACCAGCACTATGTGGCTATTTAGCACCAAACATTAGGTTATAGCCTTTTACATTTAAAACTGGTAAAATAATTTTATCGACCAGCGATTGGGGTCCAAACAGTTAAAGGTAAAGCGATAAAAATGTGAACGATGGTAAAGTATTAAAAGTTTCCCGATCAACGGGGTGTGCAAAAGTATGATAATGAAAACATATGATTGGCAATTAAAATCTATTGACTACATAAATATAACACAAAACTGAACAAGGTGATAAAATAAAAGCTATAACTTATGATAGATATTTGCTTCCTTAAGGAAGTCTATAATGTTGGTAATGTTAACTGTATCAAAGAGCTCCCTCATGTCTTGCACAACGTAGAAATGATTACGCGTAGGTTGAAGATCGAAGCATTCCACCCTATATATAAGCTTGGTTTAAATGTGAACTTTCTGAAGTAAATAAACTCACCTTTGTTCACAGAAGAATGTAGACATAAACCAGTCTCCCCAACTGACAGATCTTTATCCAACCACAGCATATTTACATGGTAAATATGTGATGCAAATCCAACTCACAAAGAGATTTGTTTACATCTTCTGTACAGTCTAATGTTCCAAATCAAACACTGTAAATATCCTGGTAATAAATACATTACAGTAAATACGTATATTACAATGCAGTAATCTTCTTTTCGAAAAAATATTGCAAGAATGTAATGTTTAGTTGTGGTGTAGAATTTCAATGCAAACACCGTCACTGTTGTATAGATCAATTCAAACTGGTACTGTGCACCGTATCAAACAATGCGACATCACATGCATTGGACATTTTGTGTTGATAAATGTTTTTGTCTTTTGTAACATGTTCTGTTTATTTGGATGGATGCTTGTTCTTTTATTTATAGTTATCAAATATGTATAATACACTGTTACTACTTCAACTTTGTTTGGGACTATTTTTGTATGCACAACAACTGAAAGGTACAGTATCCATCAGAATGAATGAAATTATTTGTTCTTGTTTTTATCTAAATGTAATTAAAAGAATCTCAAATGGGTAATGATTTAATATTTAATTTATGAAACATGTTAAATAATGTCCAGTTTTTGCTCAGCAAGGCTCGCAAAAGCTGGAATATTATTCAATTCGTTTCATAAATTCAATATTAAATTGTTACCCCTTTGAGATCCTCTATATATTAACATTAAGTTCTATGGAAAATGAAGTAATAGTAGGATTTCAATCAAGTAGACTTTCACGGCCATTTTTGTACTAAAATATGTAATGTATGTGCATTTAATTACATCTTGCTGTTGTTTTTTTATCAATCCCATTTGCAAACAATTTTTTCCAGCCATTGTCTTGGTTAAGCTTTTAAAGAGATTGAATGATAGATCTTGAATCAAAGTTCTGTATTTTGTATTTAGATTGTAATAGAGTTGGAAGGAGTCAATTCTGTGGCTGTTCTCAGTGAGTTGGAAGTGTATGTCCGTGAGGACCCAGCAAGCCCACTGCAAACCCCATACAGTAATGGTCAAGGTGCTTCTTACATCATACAGGCAGATGAAGATACAAGTGTCTATGAATTTGATGAGGTAATCTTTAAGTGTGTTGTATATCATATAGTGCATAATTTTTGCATACTTAAGGAAGAAGATAACTGTTTGGATGTGGAGGAAAACCCTTCCATCGGCTGAGATGTCCTAGTCACCCCCTATCCTGACCGGTTTCATTGGAACTCATCAGAGGGAATAATATAGTTTGATTCGGTTGTTTAGCTGTTCACTGTTTTATGTCAGTGTGTGATTTATTTATCCCTTTGTTGCTGATGTCAAATAGTTACTTGTAAGGTCATGTGACTAGTTTTGTCGCAACTTATAATTTTTGCATCTGGGTTTAGAAATAAACCATTATCTTGTAGCTGTGTTTTTGGATACATTAAGATATATGATTTAAAGAAGGGTATAAAAAAAACGAAGGACTTGTAAACTCTATAGAATAATGTTCTTGCTTTTATCTACACAAACTTTTTTTTTTGTGCCACAAGTTTAATTCTGAAAAGCAAACCATAGAACTGCCATCTTATTGTATAAATCATCAGTAGAAGTGAAGTCTGCCAGAGTATCAAATTATTGATTAAAATTCCTTGCAGAATCTTGAGGTTACCAATAGGAGTTGGTGTATGATTTCATCTAACTCTAGACTTACCTTATTGTTCTGTATATTGATCCGTGCCCTAGATGATTGTCGGAGTCAAGATGTCTGCAATGTTCATTAATTAATCTGATTCTTTTATGTTACCTTTTTGATTCATGTGGAGTTAGATGTAGAGCATTTTAATGTTTGATAAGAATGATCTTCTTTTCTTTCAAAGATTTTCCACAGTTACTGCAAGTTGCTCTGATGTCAATACGGGTGATCTTTCTTCACATGTCATGCTAAAGATTGATTAAATTTGGCATTGCAGCACATTGGTAATTCATTTTGCTGTGTAGCAGTAGTGTCACTAAGTGATTGCATTATAATTTGTGATGCAATCCGAAACTGGGGCAGTATTTTGTGGTTAGTGAGTTCCTCAGAAGAGTGGGACATTTTAGTTCACATGGGTTGGAAAATAATAATAAATTGAAGT
The DNA here is from genome assembly GCA_016746295.1 of Potamilus streckersoni. NCBI lineage: Eukaryota > Metazoa > Mollusca > Bivalvia > Unionida > Unionidae > Potamilus > Potamilus streckersoni. The sequence goes on from JAEAOA010000375.1 coordinate 574,480, forward strand.
AACAGTAATTGAACTCCCATTTAGACCAGGATGTTAATTATCCCTGATGTAGAGTATATAACTGGTATATCCAATAAAGTTCTCTGATCTTTCTAGAGAGCTGTGGATCAGATTTAATAATTTCTTTTATTTCCAAAAAGAAGGATAAGTTGTGGATTTGGAGCAAAAAGGGCCAGGACATGAAAATGATTGGTCCAATAAGCAAAAAAAAAAAATCTGATGAAAACTGATGTTTTTAATGCAACTAGGCATTAGGTTAAACAAAATTCTCTTGGAAGCAGATTTTTTTGGATATATTCAGTAGCAGCCTCCAAATATGTTTTCTACTTACATTTCAGGCAAAAATGACAAAAATCTCTAGGGGTTAATGAGTTCATAGATTTGTTTTTCATAAGGGATTGGCAAGAACTGTTTTGAAGTTGTTACACTATATTAGCACAGCTTCACTTGATGTACACGTACGTCCACATTGAGAAGAACTCAGGGTCATGCACCCACCAGCATCTGGTATGAAATAATAAGAAACTAATTTAAAAGCCTATTAAATACTAATTGAAGCTCAGTGGCATGTCAGCACATTTTTTTTTTTAATTTTTTAAAACTCCATTTATCCATCATTTCAAGTGAAATTATTGTTTAAAATATAAATATTCATTGGTTGCTTTTAATATTTTTAAAAAATTAATTATTATACCCCAAGATTCACATTATTGGTGGAGCATCCTTGAATATGGAAACAGACCGGACCAATTCAGAAACAGTGATGCTACGAGTACATAATAAAAATGGTGACAACACTGGACGTCTTACTGTTCGACGAGGTCAGGTGTACAAGTCCACCCAGTTACGAGTCCTACAGCAGTTTGCCATCTTATCACAGAGAGAATCCAGCATTACATTGCCACCAGAACTGGATTGTAGAAAAATTGACTTGTATATCAAAGGTACATTTTGATACCAGTTAAAGTTGACAAAAAGATAGCTAAAGTAAGATGATCCTTGTAATACTGGCCATGGTACTTTACATATTCTGGGCAAAAAGAAAGATATTGACCGCATTTTTAGTGTTCTAATTGAATTTTTCAAATCAATGAATAATTAATTTGACTTTTCTTAAGCATATATAGCCTTTAATTATTACATTTGTTTTGTCAGATCCTTGTTATGTCTTCCTGTTAGGACAATGAATTTTATTCCAACATTAATATTACAAACTTTTTTTTCACTCACACACACTTTATTCATGTTTCAGGTGATTTTGATTCAATGGACAATGTGACAATCAATGCATACTGTAAATTTACCATTGACCACCCCTACCCAATGCAGACTGGCATTGACCACTTGGATATTAAAACCTTTGGTTCAGTCCAGGTCCTTACTGATAGGAAGGCAATCACCACTCTATATGGAACCACATTGACAGTCCGCAGTGGTGCAGAGGTTAGCATACTCTTTGATTTTGTAACTCGGATCTCTACCTGATCATAAGGGAAACTCTGATTCAGACTCCAAAATTTGTTTAAGGGATGATGATATAAATTGGAATGGAAATCTGCATGAAAATAATCAAGAAGACTTTTAATTATAGAACTATGAAATATATGTAGTCTATTAACTATTAATGTTCATTATAGATCTTAAACATTTTTTAAAACAGGAGTGCATTAAGAAGTTTTATAGGTTACACTTTCTTCATTGCTTATGTTTGTAGATGAATTTGATTTAATTGGATCTGTATTGTACATGAATTTAAAGTATATAGTGGTAAAATGATGAAAGGATATGTTCAGGTTTAAGGATTTTACAAAGTTGCATATTAATTTTTGTTGCACTTAATTGTCCTTTACTTGTTTGCATATTTAAAGCTGTTTTCCAATGATCTGGACCTCTCCTACACAAACATTACTATAGAACCTTATGGAAAGCTGTACGTAGATGAAGGAGTACCTGAGAGAGAACAAAACACAGGTAGTTATAATTATAAATATGCCTTTTTTAGTCAAATTTAAGAAAAAAAATCCAGGCTTTGTGGCACTTTTGAGAGAAACATTCTTATTTCTTATTCCAGGTATAATAGTTCCTTATCACATAATCATCCTTCACAAATTTCTTTCATAGATCTTGAAGTTAAATTGAGTTACAGAATTTTGTGATATTATAACATCCTTATTGTACTTTTATTTACCCATGCTAGAGAATTTAACCTGGCAAATAAGGACAAATGTTCTGCATGTACTGTCTATTCTTCCTGACTTTAGAATATTAGGTTAATTAATTTTACAAAGATATGCACCAGCATGATATCCAGATTAAAGATTTAAAATAATGCTCCACTTTGAAAATTCTGTTCAGGTATTGGAGTAGGTCACTCTGGCAATGGTTGCTCAGGGGGAGGACATGGTGGTAATGGGGGTCAAGGTCAAGGTCAGCTTCTGTCTGGAGGAAGTCATGGCTCCTTCCTTGATCCAGACACCTTTGGTAAAAATGGTGGCCACTCCACATTCCCACATCTAGGAGGTCGAGGAGGTGGGCGACTTAACCTCAGAGTGAACCACACCCTGACAATGGATGGTGAGGTTACTGCCAGAGGAGGGAATTGGAGATCTGTGAGTGCTGGAGGAGGTAGTGGTGGCACCATTATGATACACACCTACACCATTGATGGCAGTGGAATCATTGATGCCTCGGGTGGAGATGGTTATGGAGGAGTGTATGCCTCACATGGAGGTGGTGGAGGAGGAGGCAGGATTACTTTGTATTACAATTATAATTACTATGTTGGTAAGTAAAGTAACAGCATTATTAATTGTTTTGTTAACAATTCAGGGTGGTCGTTTGTCAAATGACTGAGTATTTAATTGTTCAAAAAATTGATCTTTTACATACATGTAATTCCAGAGTTACTTTAAAATTTATAGGTTGCCATGCATTTCTTGCACTACTCTTACATCAATATTTATCCCCAATTAAGGGTTCAATACATAGAAAACTTTGGAAATAGGGTACCCAGTTGCTCATTGTCCATGAAATAATATAAATAATGCATCCTATAATATATATTTAAAAGTTCATAAAATTTGCACATGTTGAGCATCATAAACTGCTTGTATAAAATTTATAAGGGCCATTCCATTTAATCTACATGGTACCCAGGAAAGGCAATTTTGTAATAATCTGATTCTTGAAAGAGTTCATATGAAAATGATACAGAATTTTATATTGAATCTATTGGTGACTACTCCACATTAAGAGTGTCTTCACTGGGTCCCAAGTATATTTTTCAGGAACAGCTCTTAAGAAAAGGGTATTTTGTTGAGTCTATTGTTTTGGTATTTGGTATAATGCATTTGAGATCACTTTGAATTTTTGCAACCAAAAGCCTGCTCAGTTTATTTAAATTGAGTCATAAATCATTCAAGACCCCAGGTCTTGTATACAATTTGTTTGCTGTTATTATTTTGTTTCACAGGACTATTAATGTGAAATTGTTCAAGCAATTTTCTTTTCATTAATTAATGAGACAGAAGTCACAACCAAATCATTTTACATCCAGTCTCCAAAATTTCATAGTGCAATGATACATCTAATGTGATGTGTTGATGATATGATGTAATAATCATGTTTTAACATGCACAGTAAATGTTGAGTTTACAAAGGCTTTAAAGGACAAATGAATATGTAACTAACATCTGGCATATGATATTAGTTTAAAATGAATTTGCAGATATGAATGCATTAAATTTTGTTTTTCTTAGTGAAAAAAAGCCTGTTTTATTTTATTTGCAGGAGTTTTTAGAAATGCAGGAGGCAAGGGAGGTAACTCAGCAGAGGCAGGCGGTGCAGGCTCCAGCTACCTGCAACTTCTCCCAGAAAGTGCTGTTGATGGTAAAGTTCCCCCAGGCTTTGTCCACAATAGGACCCTTTACTTGGACAACCAAGATCGAACACGCAGACAGCCACTAGAAAACCTGACAGATTTTTATGCTAATTACTCCCTGGGCAGCAGTGTGGCCTGGCTTTTTCCAGCCTCCTATCCAGACTTTGTTCCCAACCCTGACAGCCACTTCAACAGCTCAGCAGATATTGTCCTAGACTATTTACAGATCTACCATGGGGCTCACATAGCTCTACTGAACCCTAATGCCCCCAGGGAGCACATCAATCTGACTGTAGGGTCCTTTGCTGGTGACAGGAGTGGACACCTGCGTATTGGATACAACCAGGCCCTCTACATTGGCACTGGCCAGCTACCCATTGACTTGTCCATGTATCATGGCAGTGAGGCTACACTTCAAGGAGAGCTGAGGGTGGCTGGTGTGACAGTCAAGGTGGAAGGCATACTGAAAAATGTGGAGAATCTTACAGTGGTAGATGGAGGTTTGTACTGTTTTGCTCCTCATCATTGTCATTGCTTATAAGATGATGGATCCCTGTAGTAATCATATTTTGTCTGACTATATGTCTGTCTCTGATATATTAAAAGATTTTGTATTTTGATGTAAATACTGTTTTCTAAGTGTTGATATTTTGTTTTATGAGCTTTGTTCTTCATTTTATAGAGTTATGGGCCTTTGTTAATCAGCTTTATATTGTTACTAATGGAAGTTGTTATACAGTATAGCTCAGGAAAAATTTAATATATCTTGTTGGTTTCATGTGAACTCTGTCTCCTTGGTATTGATAAGCCAAGTTCCATAAATATTTCCTTGCTTTTCTACATTTTTAATGAGATTCAATGCAGAAATTATAAGCTACAACAAGGCTATCTTACTTATGTTTTGCACTAACTTAGCAGATTGTTTATGTTGCATTTTCAGGAAGTAGTAGCATTCAAAATGAATATCTGTCAGTTTTAGTCCAAGTGACCGCTTCAGAACTCTTCAATTAAATTGCCTTTCTAAATTACTTTCTCACCCTATACAAGAGCCAGTAGTCTGAACACAACAAACATTTCAATTTTGGTTTGAATAAAGCATTCTTATTAACAATATAGGCTGAATTCTGCATGCAGTTGAGTGCAAATAACATTCTTCACTGGTTAGAAAATCTCCAGAAAAAAAATCAAACGAAACTAATTGATTTTCTTATTGACTATGATAAGGTGCAATAAGAGCTCAGTGACTTAATTTAAATTTGAGATTTAGCTATTCGATTTATTGACTTTATCTTGCCTACATAATTTTTATAAATTTTTGGGTCTTGTTGATCAATTTTATATCTTCATGGATAAAAGTTGCCTGTTCAAGTCCAGATTTTGCTTAGGCATGTTTCAGTATTTTCTGATGTTTTGTTGACCTTGAGACCATAAAATCCATTGTTCTAGTTCATCAGTAATACTGATAGTTATAAATTACTTTTGTTATTTAGATTTGCATTTTAAAATACCAAATTCCAAACTCTAGTTGTTGATAACCATTTTTGTATAGATATTGACTGATAAATTATTATTTTTTAATTAATCACATAAACCCTACTGGATTTTGCAAACAATTTTAGCCAAGGTTGTATGATAAATAGTGGTTGTGCACACAGAATTCAAAACAAAAACAAAAATGTGCCTAAAAACTGATTTTTGATCCATGTTATAGTAAAATGCATGTAATTGGACACATTATGTAGGGTATCATTTATCTATATCTCAGTCTTGTTTTTTTTACACAGGTGAATTGTATGTTGATGTAATGATGGATGTGACATACAGCAGGATTGATGAGATACTCTTTAATACATTCAACATCCGTAATCGAGGTTCTCTATACATGAACAATCAAGATGCTCAGCATGTCTTGAATGGAAAAACACTACAAGTGTACCCAGGTGGTCTCCTGTCAGCCAAAAAGTTGCTGGTATTAGCGAAACAAGTGATGGTGGATGTGATGGGAGTGATGCAGGCAGACAGTACTGGATACTGCAGCACAGGTGAGATATGAATATAAAAGTAATCTGTCCTGATCCTGACATTCACAATGAGTGAATTGCACAGTTGATGCATTGATTAAAATTATATGCATCTAAGCTTAATATACTAGTCTGTTTTTCATGAACCATTAGTCATTGACTAATAACTTTTCCATGGTATGATGAATAGGTAAAATATATTATGTCTTTGGAATATTAATCAAACTTAAGCTCCTTTGATGTCATTTTAAGTATAGAAAATGTTAAAGGTAAATAACCTGCAAGATAATAAAACATATTTAAGCCTGTCTTGAGAGACACTCCTTTTGTCAACAAAAAGTGGATGCTCAAGACAGGTGGTTTCTCATACAAGTTTGTCCAGGAGGGCCAATTTTCATACAAAAATACAACAGTTATGCATTCAAGCAAAAGTAAGAATTATATTGCACTTTATATACATCAATTTTAATCATTAAAATTTTATTTTAAGTCTATTAGCATCATGGCATGTGAAATCCAGAATTAACTAAAAGGTAACATATACTTATCTTTCCATAAATTGTCAAGTTAGGTATGATAACACTTGCAAAAATGTATTTACAGCTGAAATCCAGAATCCTAAGTCAACCATGACATAAATGGATCAACTCTATAAATATTAGGTTTTAACTGTTACAATAAGGTGAACAGTTGACAAGATTACAAACTGGAAATTCTGTTTCTAGTGGGTTTTAATAACAGTAACATTCATAAAGTACTAAAGAATACAAGAGTTTACAATATATATATATATATATATATATATATATATATATATATATATATATATATATATATATATATATATATATATATATATATATATATATACATCAGATTAACCCATCCATAAAATGCTATTAACTTAATAGGGAGAAAGAAATAGGTCATTGACCCTAGTCATTATTAATCCACAGACAATGGATTTGAGGTAGTTCCTGTCACTATACATTGAAAGGATGAGAAAATCTCTGATTAGATCACAATTGGCATTGTGTGGGTTTTCACAATGGATGTACAGCATGAATTTCTAAACTGGCTATATGCATATGTGATTGTTAATCAATTAAAGATGGAATGGCTAATTGTAATAGTGATTTTGATCACCATGCCAATACCATGGCAATCATGTTTAGTCTCTGAATATTTGAGGCATTTCAGTTCAGAATAACACCAGATTTGGCACAGCAGTCATGGATCAAGGGATTAGAAAGTCTGCTGATTTTGTATTTGTTGTTTTATAAAACATTCATTCATTGCAAATTGGTATACCTATTTTGCCAAAGAAATTATATTCATGGTCACAATGGGCAATTAGTTGCTCATGCCAGTTCATTTATATCATGATCATCATCAGTCCCTTAACCTAAGAGGTCATTGGGTCACCACAGTTGACATTACAACCAATTCTCTCCATCATTCCCTGTTCTCTACTGCCCTTTGGGAATCTCCAAATCCCATGCCTGTCCACTCTTTAATGTTGTATTTGCACCTCTTTTTCTTCTGCACCCCCACACTGTGCCTTGCAAGATTGCTTTTGCCAGTCTAGAGACATGACCATACTGCTTCAGTTTGTACTTTTTTACAATGGTCAAGAGGTCTTTATAGGATTTGATGGCTCATTAGATCCTGTTGTGGACTTCTTTGTTGATTACATGGTCAATGTATGAAATGCCCAAGATCTTGCAGTAGCATATTATTTTGAAGGTTTGAATCCTTCTTTGAAGATCTGATGTGAACATACAGAAAGATGAATATGACAATCGAGAACATCAGCCTTATTTTTGAACCAAAAGCAATGTTGGTATCTTTCAATGTTGGTCTCAACCTTGTCATTGCTGCTGTTGTCTGGGCAATCCTGTAAACAACCCATAAACTAGGGAAAACTACCACCATCCAAGACAAATCTGGAAAATACCTCACAGAAGATAAGAGATCCTCAAGCGATGGACAGAATACTGCTCAGACTTGTACAGTTATAAGACCCAATGAGATCCATCAGTACTAAATTGTCCTCAGGCAGAGAAAATTAATGACAACCCCATTCTTTGTGAAAAGTAGAAATTGCAGTTAGGTCACTAAAGAAAGGAAAGCCAGCTGGCGTTGACAGCAGACCAGCAGAGCTCATTCAAGCAGGAGGAGATTAGATAGTTACAGCCCCAACAACAGTCTGCAATAAGATATGGCAGACAGGAGAATGGCCAACCACATGGACTCAATCCTTGATCATCATGCTGCCCAAGAAAGGAAACCTACACCTGTGTTTAAACTACAGAACCATTAGTTTAATCAACCCAAGCAAAGTCGTGCTGAAAACAATTTTCAACAGACTAAAGCCTCAAGCAGAGAAAATTATTGCTAAAGAGCAGGCAGGCTTATGAGCAGGAAGGAACACCACAGAACAAATTATCAATCTCAGATTCCTTTGCAAGAAATACCTTCAGCATCAGCAGAACCATGTCTTTATAAATTACAAAAAGGCCTTTGATGTTGTTGAGCACCTTTATCACAAAGCTATTAGTGCTGTCCTCATCATGTCTTTATAAATTACAAAAAGGCCTTTGATAGGATATGGCATGCAGCCATATGGGCAGCCATGAAGTACAACATCAGCTTAAACCTGGTTCAAGTTGTTAAGCACCTCTATGACAAAGCTACCAGTGCTGTTCTCATCAATGTCAGCAGAAGAGATTAGTTTTGAACAACATTTGGAGTCAGACAGGGATGTATACTATCAGCTACACTCTTTAACATTTTCCTGGAAAGGATCATGGAGGATGCCTTGCATGACCACAAGGATACTGTCAGCATCGGAGGAAGAAAAATCACCAACCTTTGCTTCATAGATGATATTGATGGTTTAGCAGGAGATGAAAAAGAACTGGCTGACTTGGTTGAGCACTTTGGCACAAACTCCACAGTATTGAGATTAGCACTGAAAAAAAAAGCAAACTGATGACGTACAACACCAATGGCATCAGTGCAGAAATAAAGATCAGTAGAAAGAAACTGGAATGAGACACACACTTCAAGTACTTGGGATCAATTATAACAGATAAGGTCTCCAAACCAGAACTACTCATTTATATAGCATTCAGTTATAAATGACACAGTTGTTCATAGCATAGGCAATTAAAATCTGGTTCTACTGTTTTGAAATGTGAGAAAGAAAACTAATTATAGAGAACCAATAGCATCACTGTAAGTATCCATTAAAGACTTCAGGGCTTTTGATGTGACTGATGTTTTTATGGGGTGTGTTTTGTTGATATGAAACTTAAGTTTTTCTTTCAATCTTCCTCTTCAACCTGTCAAATCTACTCCCATTTGCATACTGTGAATTCACTATTTTGAATTGAGACAAATTTTCATGGTTATAATTATAAACAGAAATGTAAGTTTCTACAAAACTCGTAAGTTAAATTGATACACAAAATAAATAATCTTACTGTAAGTACAAACTGGCAAAAGCTTACATGTTCTTATTTTTTTATGTATTATCAGAGGGTCCTGGAGGTGGTTACACCGTGGATGGCAGGTATGGGTCAGGTGGCAGTCATGGTGGTGAGGGAGGCTTTGAGAATGGAGCCCTAAACTCCCCACTTACCTATGGATCATTTATTACCCCCAACAGATTTGGAAGTGGAGGTGGAAATGGTCTGGGTGGGAATGGTATGTTTACATCTTTTGCCAGTGTAGTTTTTTAGCCAGTTTGGTAACGAAACTGCACTGGATATATCTTATGTGAGATGGAGTTGCCTTCTCATAGAAATTCAATGAGTTAACTTCCATAGTGTTATTGTATAATATTTTATGTGATTGATTTGCAGGAGCGTCTCTTCATGCATCTCTCTTGTTTTGGCCTGCTTCATTTTGATTTATTATGAACTCTTGATACTTTAAAGTATTTTTACCTCGGTTGGCTATTAGGCCAGATTCTTAGTTTTGATTCATTATTAAGTAAGATTGATGCATATTAATGAGTTAGACTTGCATCTGATTGGCTGAATCATTCTAAAGTCCAAATGTCTGATGGATTTTGTTAGGGCTTTTCCATTAAAACATACATGGGACCTAGTGAAGGCATTTTTAAAATGGGATAATAACCCATATATACAGTTTAGAAGTTTCTTATCATTTTAATATGAACTCCGTGAAATCAAAGTACCCTAGGATATACTTTTTTTAAAAGTGCCTTCCCTGGGTAATATGTATGTTTAAATAGGACAGCCCTTAATCATTTGTCATACATTGTACCTTGTACCTCATGTTTCATCTATCCTGAAAAGTTACTTGTTATAACTCTGGAGTCAGTATTTCTGAATCATTTATTTAAAAATTTTAATGTATGTTTATGCTGTTGAAACATTGGACAATTTTTATTAAGAGAATTATTTATTCATATTAAAGATGGGATCTTGCAACTAATCAGCTTTGCAATATTTCTGATCTAATTTTGATCACACTTGAAATAATATATTCATATTAATTGCTTCCATATAATGAGGTGATTTTGCATCTGATTGTCTGAGTTAATTGCCAACGAGAGATCCATATATCTAATCCTGGTTTAATCAGACTGATATCATTGGATGGTTTCAGTAGTAAGACCCATGCATGATCACAAATATCAGTGATGTACTCTTGCATGGACTATCACTCTGGAAGCTGTATTTGTGATCTGGTTTTAATCTGATCAAATTTGGAATATATGATTATAACATCAAAAATTTGGATAGGTCAGTAATGAGCGAAAATCTGTGCATATTTAAAGGTAGTCATCCATCCGAGTGACTGAATTTCTTACCACTCTGGAAGCCATAGTTCTGATATTTTAATCAAAATTGTAATATGAGCTTAAAATCGTCAAGGTGATTTCAAGTGAGCAGTATTCATGTATATTATTGAGACAATCTTGCATCTAATGGGCTGAATTTGTTGCCATGGACTGTAATTTTTTATTTGACCATGTTACAGACTATTTTACCAAACTTAGGCTTAAATCATTAAGATCTTGAGTGAGTACATTTATGAGTGAAATTCATGCATTCAAATGAGATGAATTTGCATCAAATTGTTAACAGTTGAATGACTATTTTTAAAAATCATATATTGATTAAACTTGGTATATAGGCTATATCATCCAGATATATTATGTGCTTGATTATGAACACGATTAGTGCATATTAATGAGGCAATCAGTTTTATGATAAGCTGAGCTTTTTATCACTGAACAGATTTTCTGAACAGATTTTAATCAGACCTGGTAAATAGACTCATATTGTTATAATGTGGGATGATTTTTTTTTTATTATGAGCAAGACTTATTTGCGTATGACTGGATGTTTTGTTTAGTTCTCTGGAGACTATTTTTGCTAGGACTTTGATCAAACTTGATAAATTAGTGTCTGCCATCTTGAACTTGGTTGAGCATGAGGACTGAAATTTTTGAGTGTAAAAGATGTGATCTTGCATTTTGAATAGCTGTGGTTGTCAACACTGTATTTCTTATAAGATTTTGTTCAAACTTTAAGAATATCCTTTGATCATGATATTGGATAATCTGATTGTAGGCAGGAATTTGCATATTTAATGATGTTCAGCTGGGCCACACTGAAAACTGAAATTCAGTTCAGATCGTGCTCCACCATAAACTTGTATAGTCACTGCCACAGACAAGTTCTGTAAAAAGCGAGGGCAGCACTGAGATATCATGCATCTGTTTGACTGAGTTTGTTACTTCTCTGTATCTGGTGACCATGTTTCTCATTCAGTTTCTATAAAGCATGTACACAGTTTATCAAGATCTTGAATGACTTGATTAATGGCATCAGACTTGTTAATTATGCCTTTATATTGAAAATTTTTTTATCAAGATAAAGTAAAATAGGTAAATTCAGTATGGTATAAAGTTTCAGAGTCAGTTTAAATAGGTTTTTTTCACATAATACTACAATGGACTACTTAGTAAATTTATCAACTGTTTTATAATCGAGTAGTAATATCAGACAGTTATTATTACATAATGAAACAGTGTAAGTTTATCATAAGGGACAAAACTGAAATTTTATAATTTATAGGTTTGATACTTGAGCATTTTTATAATTGTGATATCAGATCTTTCCATGTTATTTCCATTTTATTAGATATTTTATTTTAATTAAGTAACCAAATGAAGTTAAATTATTTCCATAGTTATTAAGATGTATGAATGTTTAGGATATAAAGATGCTATTGTGGATGACATTTCTGACAGGTGGCTGTGGGGGAGGTGCACTTAATTTGAACCTTATCAATGGTACTCTGAAAGTGGATGGTCGACTTAGTGCCAATGGTCAGAATGGAGGGACTAATGCTGGAGGGGGTTCAGGAGGCAGTATATACATCGTGTGCCAAGAGTTTGATGGGACTGGAACTGTAGAGGTAGGGATCTTTTACAAAGAGAGTTGGTTGAAAAAAAAAGCTATTGATTTTAGGGTCAAAAGGTTAAAAATTTAAAGGTCAAGGTCAGAGTGATTCAGGTAAAGAAATGAAATGGTCCTAAAGAAGAAATGAAAATATATATCACAAAATTTATGAAAATCATTTATGAAAATTAGTTGATAGTTTGTACTTTAGATATGAAAGTTGGTTGTGGAGTTGAATGATCAAAGAGACAGTGTCATAAGGACTCAAGGGTTTCCACAGTAACTATTGATATGGATCACATATTTCAATAAAATTTTATACATGGTTGAGAATGCAATAAACTTTTGATTTAGGGGTCAAAAATCAAGGTCACACTGACTCAGAGTAGAAAAAAATTATATTTTTACAATGTTCAGTTTTAGACCAAATATGTTGACAAAAATCTAGATTATTTGCACATGAAGTAATAGAGAGAGACTTATTGGTTTAGGAATCAGAAAGTCAAAAATCAAGGCCTTATGATACAATAAAAGGAAAAAGTTATATTAAATAACATTAAAAAAAAAAACCCACATGACACTAAAGCTTTGAAGATGGTGAGCTGTGATAAAAAGGAAATAAGATATCTTTGTTCAGATAAACGACTTATTCCAAATAAAGGAAATTACATTTTGCATTTTTAATTTCTTATCATGTCTAGCTGGTTCTAAATGAAAATAGTATTTATCTAACATCCATTATGGCTCCTATGAGCATCAAATATTTGTGCAGAAGACTTCTTACAATGTCTGGTTGGTCCTAAATTTAAATGGTGTCAAACTCAATCTGATGTTCTTGACCTTTCCTTTTTGAAACTATTGTTTTTATTCAAGATGGTTTTAATGCTCAACATTGAAAAGAAGAATTGTGCTTTTTTGTATTCATGGTAACTCTGTCCACTGGAAAATCAGTTTCTTTGAAGGACTCCACTCATTTGGAGGTTCATTTATCCTTTATGGTTCATTTATCCTTTATGGAATGGCATTTGGTTTGTGTTAGTGCATGGCTTTTCCAGGCTTGAAAGCATCATTTTTTATATTCTCCAGACAATGATTGTCAGGTCTTTCAGATAAGAAAAGATGTATATAAGGTGAAGCACCTTATCATAAAAATTTAATAATCATTTGCTTTTTGCTTGTTACCACCGTAGTTACAATTATTGGTTATGCATATATTTTTCTCTTGAAACATGGTGAAAATTATATTTAGTAATTCGCTTATCCCAAACTACATAGATAGAATTTCTCTATAGGTCCAGGGTGGTTCAGGCAGAAATGGTGGAGGTGGTGGACGTCTTGCCATAGAATATGCAGTAAAGAATTTCATTGGTGGCTTGGAGTCACAGGGAGGAGTGGGATCAGGTGGTGAAAATGGGGCCGCTGGAACTGTCCTCACCAAAGACCAAGGGACTGGAGGAACCAAGACACTCAAGATATATAACAGAGGGGGTTCTGGGGTGAGCATATCCGTTTCTGTCATACATTTGTTACTGGAAATTAGATATGCATGTCACATTCTGGCATTAGTGGTGTCAGTACCACCAACATAAAGACACAATAAATTCTTTTGAATGTCTAATTTATCATTAAAAATGATATAAATTTCATAAATAATGCACTTTATTCTGAATGTGGTGCATTATGTGCATAAAGTTGGATAATATCATCATATTGTGATGGAGTTCCTTATCAATGATATTTAACATGTTATGTTGAAACATGTTATAACATGTTATAACATGTTATGTTATGTATATTTGGAAACTGTGTAGTTATGCTTTGTTGCCTCCTGTGCTAAGTTTGTGGGATACAGTCAGAGTATATAAAAATCTTTAAGATAAACATTCTGTAATACAATCTAATGGAAAATAATCCATCAAAATTTGATTGATTGTTTGATCAACTGAGCCTATATAGAATGTTGGATAAATGTATGTATGTGTCTAAACCTTGATTTCAACACAAAAACAAAGTCATGCAAAGCAAAGGTCAGAATTTTTTTTTAATAAAAGTGCCATTAACCTCAGAGATTACCTAGTGCCAATGTTTTGCTCTCAATGGTATAAGTTGTGATTACTTAGTGTCAGTTAAAGTTGTAAATTTATGTTCTCATCAATCTTTGAACAGACACGCAAAACAAAAATCACGATCCCGGAGACCAAGACAGTTGACTTTGACATGGATGTTGTTGATCTTGGTGATTATGCAGAAGTGGGACTTCTTGCCACGGATAACAATGGGAACCCCACCAATGGCTCTCGTGCTCTGAAACTGACCCGTGTCCAGGGTGATCACACAGCTACCATACATGTGGAACGAAGAATGAAACTGAATATTGAATTTAATTCCTCTGCTGTTCTATCTTTCAGTGTGGTTCTTTATGAGGTAAGTATGTGGTCATTAATCATGGAGTCATTTTAGTATAGTGCTTTGGCTTTGTATTGGGAGGAAAAACATCCATTTTCAAATTTAAGTTGTTCCCAGTTTACTTAAATTAGTATGAATTAATGAGGATAGATTTGAAAATTGTTGGTCTAAAAGGCAATTTTTAAGTTTGTAAATTAAGACATTTACTCAGGCAGTTTGAAGAATTTGGTTCATGAGGGATTGACAATGATGGACAGGGGTGGTGGCAAACAGCATGAGGTCAGGTTGTAAATAATGCAAGAAATTTATACTGGATATTAGATAGTAGTCACACAGAAATATAACCTATTATCACATTGTTGGTAAACTTTACATGGTTTTTGTGGTTTGATATTTTTGATGTTTCAGTATTCTAACATATCACTTTATATGAACCTGATTTGTCCAAATAAGTCCATAAATTCCTGTTCAGTTATTCTCATTATTGACTGGCTCTGTTCTGGTAATTTTCCTTACCTAGTAGTCTGGAACCTTTTTTGCTTTATTATTACTAACAATATGGCAGCTCTCTTTCCAGTGAGTAGCCCAATACACATTGGAAAAAAAGTGTGATGTGTCAGAATATTGAAAATTTATTGTAGAAGTCTCCAAATGTCCAATTAAAATAGAGTAAACTAGAGATTTGCTGCTACCCTTTGTCATGGATCGTAACCATTATGAGTGAGGCTTAATTGTCAACTTATAGTAATAGTATTAAATAAACTCATGCTTTATGATTTTCCCCTCACTGTATTTAAAACCTGAACATCCTTACCAAATCAAATCAACAATCATCTATTAATAACATTGTCTCTGCAAGGTCATTTTATTACTTCCACCAAGAATGCCTGACAAAGGCCTTAGAGTCAATACTGTATAAACTCCCTTATAAGGAAAGTCAAACTGCAGTCAACACAGAAACTTATGCTACCTGACTAATCCTTAATCAGTGCTGCAGTTTTGAATATGTCATCATACATCTTTTGTTAGTGAGATGAATTCAGGGTAAGTTAAAGTATATGTCTCACTTTGGTTGAGTACTCTCACAAAGATTATGTACTGTCATTTAAAATAAGCATGGGACATCTGGAACCTGACCCCATAGTATAGTTTATTTTAATGATAACACTATCATATAACATAGTCTGTGCTTATGGTGGGAGCAATATTCTCACTACCCGGCCTCAATGCTTAGAATTAATTTGCTTTGCTTGATTTGGATGCATTACAATTTCTTTATGCACTTTAGTTGATTTGTCTGCATGCTGGTTGTATGCAGCATTATAAGGAGAATTGGTTTTTTTTAATGTAGTTACCCACAAAAGATGACTGAAAATAAGGGGTCAGAAAATTCATTGTTTGGTTGCATTAAGTTTGTAAAAATATAGATTGTGTTCCAAATTATTCATTCTTTGCTCTAAATGTGGCTTAATTATTACATTGTGCAACTGAATTTATATTGATTAGTGTCCATTTTAATTTGAAATTTATACCATCTGTGATTTTAGGAGGCTTCAGTAAACCTGCCATTTGACACCTACCTTAAAGACAGTAGTGTAACCCTTTTTGGTGGTGTCCTGGAGGGTCTTCGCACCCTGAATATTTCCTTGAATGGAGCCTTTATTGTCTACCCACCTGCTAAGCTGAACAACAGCCAATCAGACAGCTCCAGCAGTTTCCATCTCAACAGTATCTCCATTCTGGATGGTGGTCTTTTCCACTATAAGGGTACACCTGAAAACAATGATGAGCTTAACATCATCCTTGATGGGGGCTTGGTTGTCAGAGGGGGAGGAGAATTGCATGCCAACAAGCTTAAGATAAAGGGTAAAGAAAAACAAGTTTCTAAGAATCATGTCTATAAAACGATCATCATAAAAAACATTGCATAAGTAGGTCCTTGTGTGTGTGTATGTGTGTGTATGTGTGTATGTGTGTGTGTGGTTTACTTTAATTACATTTGGATAAATTTTTCTTTCACCAAAAAATGTGAAAACTTCATGAAAAGTTAGATAATAATAATAACAAATAATACTTAAAACATCATGAAAATATGGCAAAGATGAAAGCAAGTAAATCTGTTTCAGCAAAAATAATCTTTAAAAACCAAATATAATCTTCTCCTTTGATATCATGTATTTTGATGTACATGAGGAAAAAGCACTATATATCTATTATCTATATAATAAAATCAAACATGTAAATAAAATAAAAGAATTAGGTTTTCTAATATACTACACAGGTTCTTGTTTCAAAAATACCTAATTAGTGGCTACCGTTTGTTTATTTATGTGTTTTCAGATTTTTATAAATGGAATTCTCTTTTGTAATATCATAATTCTTGTAATTTATCTTGAAAATGATGTTTTTATGATTTAATAATGATCCAGTTTCATTTTACTATGTACATCTTCAGCTGTGAATATCACAGTTGATGCAGAGGGTTTGATCAGTGCCTCAGGTCGTGGATGGACACCAAATGTTGGTTCTGGGTCAGGGATTGGCAGCTCTCAGGGAAGCTCAGGTGGCTCACATGGGGGTCTTGGAGGTCAAGGCCATGGTGGAGGTTATGCAGGGTTGGCATATGGAAAGCTTCACACCCCAACTGATTATGGAAGTGGAGGAGGAGCAAGTTCCAGTACAAAGGATTCAGGAGTAGGTGGTGGAGTTATTTACATGCATGCTGGGGAAATGTTTGAGGTCGATGGAATCATCATGGCAAATGGAGGAGATGGTTCAGCACCTGATATGGGTGGTGGAGCCGGAGGCAGCATTCTTCTGGATGCTAAAACATTCCTAGGTTAGTTGGCTTTCTTACCTCTATTTTGTTTTAGTTCTGAATTTGATTCTTCTGTATTTTAAAGATCATATACTTTTTACAATGATATTTTATTTTCATTTACATTTTACAGAAATTAATCAGCTTCACTGTTTATTTGTATATTTTGTATTACTCTGGGTATTTTTGAAAGATTTATATTTCTTAAATTTATTTTAAGTTTTGTATTTTTACAAGTTTAGAATTTAACAATTGTATATGCTCAATAGTGCCTTGCAATTAAACCCTAATGCTTCTATTTGCATTATGAAAGACCATATTTAATTTGTAGAGACTTAAGGAATAACATATGTAGCACAGACTGCTTTAAAATATTTTCTATTATATTTTATAATGGCTAAAGAGTTTAGAGAAAGGGATAAAAATGTTACATAAAGCTGCTGAAGGATTGGTCCTTGAATGGCAAGATGGAGGTATCTTCTTTCCAATGGTTACAGTGTCATCATTGTCATGATGTTAATGCACATTTTCATGATGTTAATGCACATTGTCATGATGTTAATGCACATTGTTATGATGTTATTGCACATTGTCATGATGTTAATGCACATTGTCATGATGTTAAGGTGCTTTGTCAAAGCTTTCAAAAGTCACATATCATCTTATTGCATGCAGTTTTTGGAGGAATATTACTGCATATGACTAAAGTTCATACCTGATATGCTAGAAGTCCTTGTTTTTATGACAAATTTCTACATGTGTATGATCATGTTTTCCATTGGAATATCTTACTCTTAATCATGTGACTGCAGTGTTTCATCACATGACACTCTGCTGCAATCAGAGTATTGACAAAAACTCTGATTTTCATCATCATTTCAGCATTCTTTTTGCAATAATTATGAAAAATTTAAATCACAATACATTTAAATGCTAAATTGTAATTAGTGACATGCAAACACTATGTTTGCACTGATAAGCCATTCTTCAGGCTTCAGGTCTTTAGCCTAGTTTTGAGTCTTATAAGACATTATTGTAATAGTTGTTCTTCAATATTCATCTTATTATAATTCATGAAAGAAAAAATAATTCTAGGCCTGATTTGAATTATATAATCTTTCTTTTTGTTTCTGTCTCATTTAATTGTAGGGATACAAATGGAATATTTTAACCTGTTAGCATTTGTATCACAATTGAGATCCTATGTATTAACATTACTTAAGTGGTCATGACCTCTCTTCTTTGCTTAGAAGTTTCTTATCATACACCAATGCATAGGAACTATTTATTGTATTTGTCAATTAAAGCATATATGTGTGTCATCTACAGGCAAGATAACAATATTCATGGAACCATTCTTTAATGCATAAAAAATGGCTTTTCATTAGTCTAACAGGGCACTAGATAAGCAGCAGCTTCGTAGCTTTTATGCAAAGAAATTGACAAACAATGCATAATTGTTTAAAAACTGTTTGAAATTTATGAAAGACTTTTCAGTTTGAAGGATATAGTCCTGAGTTTTCCAGTGTATTACTCCTGCTGTAAGCACAGTCCATTGTTTTTATAATGGTATGTTCCATCAATGTAAACTAGCTGAAGGGATGAGTTCAAAGTGCTCCAACACATTTAAATAATTGTGCTTGATAACTGACAACTCTCACATTGTTTAGTCCTGAGTTTTGCAGTGTATTACTCCTGCTGTAAGCAGTCGATTTTTTTATAATGGTAAATTCCATCAGTGTAAACTATGATGAAGGGATGGGTTCCAAATGCTTGATAAATGACAATTCTCACTTAGAGAGAGCCATATAATCAAACACATCTTGAATTAGATGCTCAGATATTTAATGCATTGTCAGAGATTTAATTAACATCTTTATGATTAAACCTCGGTCTGTTTCAGATGGTATGCAAAATACCCATTACAATTTTTAAAAGCCTAATTTTATTAGTTCTAAACCAAGAGTGAAGTTCTTAGTGTATTAAATCTAGCTAATTCATGTATTGTACCTTGGTTGCAAATGAACACTGAATAAATGTTCTATTTGTATCCTGATAATCTTACACTTTAACGCTAATCTCAAAGTTATGTATTTTCTATGTATATTTTATTTAGTACTATATATAATATTTTATTAATGTGTTTTTCCTTCACTCAGGAACTGGAACAATTTCTGCCAATGGTGGGTCAGGAGCTTGTGTGCCCCACTGTGCCAAGTGTGACACTGAGAGACGCTGTCTTGCCTGTGTTAATGGCTACACATGGTATTCATACAACTGCAACACTTCTGACTCAGATGCAAAGGTCAGAATTTGTTTTTTTAATTTCATTCATTTTATGCAGATTATAATTTTTTTGTGTTTGTGTAAGAATTCTTTATAGGAAATAAATCTTTTGATTAAAGTTGTCTAGTATAGTATGGTGTCACTTCAGAATACCCTTGCAGACTAAGAAATATAAGGTGCAAATAACTTCTGTGTATTTTGGAATTAAAATCACTTTGAGAATGTACATTTTAGGAAATTTGTTTGAGCCTTTAACTCTTTATTGTACAATCAAACCCTTCATTGCCAGGCCCATCACTGTACAGTCATGCCTTTCATTGCTAGGCCCATCACTCTAGTCTCACTTTTCATTGCCAGGCCCATCACTGTACAGTCATACCTTTCATTGCTAGGCCCATCACTCTAGTCTCACTTTTCATTGCCAGGCCCATCACTGTACAGTCATGCATTTCATTGTTAGGTCAATCACTGTACAATAACACCTTTCATTGCCAGGCCCATCACTCTGCAAGCATGCCTTTCATTGCCTGGCCCATCACTGTACAGTCTCACTTTTTATTGACAGGCCCATCACTGTACAATCACACCTTTCATTGGCATGCCTATCACACTGCAATCTTGCCTTTCTTTGCCAGGCCCATCATTTTACAATCATGGTACAAACAGCTTCCTCACTAGGTGCTCAGCATTAAGAGATTAGTATAAAGACTGGTTGGCCTGGTGTCAGGATAATGTGACTGGGTGGGACATGATCCTACATGTCTGCAGCATTATGCCCCAGTTCTAGACATCATGATAAACTGTCACACTGCAGACATTGTAGTGATGTGATTGAAAAATTGTTAAAACTACATTAAAAATCCAAATCACTCAAACACACAGAAACACACGTACACACGCACCGTTTTCTTAAAACTTGTTATGCATAAGCTTTTACTTGTTGTTTTTGTATTTTAAAAGTTTGCATTGACAGAAAAATCTTATTCTGATTCTTTGATTCAACAGCTTGGTTCGTCATCAACACAACTTGAAGTTCTACATTTATGATATATGTAATAAACATAGATGCAGGACCCTGTTATTATTGTTAAATGTTTAAACTATTACCATAGAAGCTGAGATTTTTCTATAAATTTTAGAAAATTTATTTTTAGACCAAAATACATCTTCTATTGTAAATGTTGAAAACATTTGAGTATATTAAAAAAACAAATACAAACACAGAATATACAACAAAAATAGTATTTACTTGCAGTGCTTAGTTTTGTCACTTTACTGCAAACAAAATAGCTGTTTTGCGTGTATTAGGTTGAAACAACTTGGATAACCTAATTTATAAACATTAAGATCCAGAAGGTTAATAAATCTTGATTTCTTAATCATAATCTAAGAAAATTCAAAGCATGACTGATTTTGTCAGGAAAGAAGAAAGCTCATTATGAAAGAATATTTAAAACCATGAAATTTTGTCATAATTTTTGGTACAAATACATGGCAAGATTTGGTTGGCATGGCAAAAGACAATGTTTACCCTGGCATGTGAAAATAAAGCATGCCTAGAACTCATCTATCATCAAGGACATAAAATAAAGATATCATTATTAACTAAGCCCAAAATCAACTCCAGATTACTGACTTAATGCAAATTAGGTACCATATTTTTAATCTCCAGACTGGTGCCCAAAAGGAGTTCATAAACCTTTTTATGAAATAACCTACTTTAAGCACAGACAGAAACTTATCATTTTCAGTATTTGTGTACATTTTCCAGATTGTTGGAGGAGGAGGTGGTGGTGGAAGGATTGCTGTATATGCCTCTACCTCTTACAACTTTAGAGGCGAGTACCAGACATATGGAGGGAAAAGTGATTATGAACAGGGTGGATCAGGAACTGTTTTTACCAAGGTTCCCAATAGTTCAGGTGGCTTTACTTCCTCTATAACCATTGATAATCGTGGTGATACTCCAATCAGCCAGTACATCTCAGACAAGCTGCAGGACAGCATGAGGACATACATAATCACATATAAGGATGACACAGTTGAGACGATGACTTTTGACCATCTGTACATTCTGGGAGCAGGACATCTGGCCTTCAGGAATGTGTCGGAGACAACAGTCCCAATTACCATCCAAAATCTCCATGGTGATAAGACAGGAATGCTACACACCTCAGTCGATCAGAACATTATGATAGAGGATGGGGATGTTCCATTCCCAGTGTCTTTCAGAGTCTATGACAGATCCAACATCACCCTACCAGCAGGTAGGCCAAAATTATGCATAGTTAATTTTATTTTGCCAAGTAGCATTGTCAGGAACATTGTATGGAATTAAATTTTAGGAAACTAATTTTTATTGTTGACATAGGTGTCAAACTTAAATTTTTCATTTTTAAAAGTGTTGCATGTTGATTCATGAAACTGCTGGTGCATTTATACTGATAAATTTTCTGCTTTTTGGTAATAAAAGTAAGTTAGAGTGATTGTTGTAGGCATGAAACTAAGGCTGGCACTAGGGGTCATGCACTGTGAGAACAGAATAAACATGGCATTCAACAGAATTGTTGTGGCCATATCCTTGATATGTTTAATTTAGCTAAGAGCTATAGTCTGTCTTTAGGCCCTCTGATAAACTAAGAAAAAGTACATGTGAGGACATTTAGAGTAATAACATTGAACCAATCATATAATGAAATACCTAAATATATGTACATAAATGTGCATATATCATGGAATATATAATTTTTTTTATTTGTGTTGTATTTGTGCATAAAGTACAATGCAGTGTGTTTTATAATGCACAGAAATATACTTTATTCTTTCATGCACGGATAATAATGTCAAAGATAGTCACCTGATTCAGGGTTGCACCATGAACATAGAATAGGTTTCCTGCAATTTTTTCCTCTCAGATCTTAATGCCTATTTTTGTTCCGAATGTTTTTTTTTTTCATCAGGGTAAATGTAAAAATGATGCCTGTTAATCATTATTAATAGTACATGAATATTCATGTCTATGTTGACTATAGCAGTGATCAGTCACTAAGGGCAAAAAAGTCTTTAAGTTAGTGATTAATCATCAGTTTTAAATGACTTTTTGGCAATCCAAACAGGGTTTGTAGTAGTGTACCCAAACATGACAAAACTAGGATGTTAAACCAGATTTTCCAGTTTTGATCAGTAGATTGACTTCTAAATCAGCTGATTTTGATTGCTAAAATTTTCTATTTTTAGGGAATTGAATTAAAAAGTAAAAAAGTACATTTGTTTCTATAATATCTATTCTCTTTATGCTTAAATAGAATAGCAAGTTTTGAACATGAATCAGTTTCTCATAATTAATTAAAGTGAGCCATTGTATAGTCAATTAAATGAAGATGGAAGAGCTGTATATCTCATGGTTTACTACAATTTATTTTAAATATAAAACCCCAAAGCAATTTTAGCTTCTTTCACAAGAGTACTGATGTGATCTCTTGTAACATTCATTGTGATTTTAAAGTTTCACACATAACAGGCTCTCAGTAGTTTTCTGGTCCAGATTTCCTCTTGAATCATTTTCTGTTTTGCAAAGAATAGAGATTGTATTCTCTTTATCAGTATTAAAATGTGCCAATGACAAAGCAACCATGCGCAGCCAGGAGGGAAGTTCAAATTTGTTTTCCTGCAGCTGGGTTTTAGGGCTGCTGATTGCCCTCCAAGCTAAGTTTATTTAGAGGATGTAGTTAATGAGTTATACTTGAGACGTATTCATGAGCCTAATACGTCTTGGCCAGTGTTTTCTTATCATTTGGTAAAAGCAAGTGTTTTGCATTTGGACATGAATTAAACTAAAAAAGATTTACGCTACTCCAAAATATTCATATCCTAATATCTTAAACAATGCAACAGTTAAAAAATGCAAAAAATTCTCATGTTTTTCCTGAAATAATTTCTGTCAGTCACTTCTTTTCATTTCACTGCTGCCAAACATCAGACAGTATTTATTCAAATATTTGAAAACCATCATGAACCACATATGAGCCATTTGTTACTAATAACACCTCATAAAACTTTCTTTATTTGGCACTCTAGTCTTTAGATGACAACAGTAAGGTAACAACTTGTTGTGTACACATGTTAACCTTCCTAATCTGACAGTTAACCTTCCTAATCTGACAGTTAACCATGTATTATTTGTACCATTCATAGTGTTATTAGAATTTTGGTCTATGGAACCCTCCCACCTATTTCTGTGATGATAGAATAGATGTTAAAATAAAGGGATAGGATTTTTGTCTTTTAAAATATTTAATCTTTAATTTTTAAAAAGCAGTAGAGTTCTTTATAAGACTGTTTTTGTCATACTGCAAGTAGAATCACATGCATGAGTCTACCAATTAAAAGTCACCATGGCCTGCTAATGTAGTGCTTTTCAAGGATGAATTTATGATAGAAGGGACTATGTTTACGGTATAAACAACTTGCAGAAGTAAACACTTAGCATTTAATGAAAGAAATATAAGGTTAAAAGAAAAATAATTAAGAAAACAAGGGAATTATTATTGTAAATGATGGTAGATGAGCAAACACTAAAATATAATGAATGAAAGCTTTATGATGTAACCATTCCATTGTGCAGCTTTTCTGGTAAACCACAGATTCAAAGATATAAATATTTTTAAGAATTACTTTAGCACTTGATGAAATGCTTATAACAATAATATAAATGTTCAGGGAAAAGATGACAGCACAGTACATATGTCAAAAGTTCAGGTAACAAAATTGTGAAAGCAAATAAGATTGCCTCAAGTTTTACTACTGCTACTAAAGCATTAACTTTTACCTAGCAGTTTTCTCTTTTGCTTTAAAATAGTGTCCCCTCAGTTTGGAATGACAGGGTGAGACTGTGTCCCCAACCCATGGGGTCCTAGGTGACAAGTTAACACCATATGCTTGCCCTGGGTGACAGCATAAGACTATGTGCCCTGCCCTTGGCATCTTAGGTGACAGCATGAGACTGTGTCCCTATCCCATGGAGTCTTAGGTCCCATATTGATGATTCTACTAAAGTGTTCAGTTATCAATAAAGTAAGATCAAGTTGTCTTTCAACTAAGCCTATAAAAAAAAAACACCGTGATGAAATTGTGTTACAGAAGGCCTTTTCATGTATGTTCTATTGTTTTATTGTATTTTTCCAGAAGATTTAAGATTATTTTAAAATTATTATTCCATTGTATGATACTTTACATTTTATCTTCCAGAGGTCAAATTGATAGACCTGACTTACAAGACAATCTTTATGGATGGGATGATAGCTGGAGTCAGAAAACTGCATGTTGGTGAAGGTGTTAATTTCCTGATTGGAGAAAAGGTATTTTGCATTCTCAAATATGTTTGCCTATATTCTTTAATATGGGTATGCAGTGGTGCAAAGTGTTTTTCCAGGATCCTGTACCAGCAGGTATGTATTATTGTTGATGGGTATGCAGTGGTGCAAAGCGTTATTCCAAGATCCTGTACTGGAAGGTATGTATTATTGTTGATGGGTATGCAGTGGTGCAAAGCGTTATTCCAAGATCCTGTACCGGAAGGTATGTATTATTGTTGATGGGTATGCAGTGGTGCAAAGTGTTTTTCCAAGATCCAGTACCATTAGGTCTGTGTCCTTGTTGATAGCTCCATCAGCACTGCCTAGGAAGATGATGGATTGAACAGGAACATGAAATTGGATATGCTCAATATGATTATCAGCAAGATGATTGAATGAACAGGGACATACTCCTGTGAAATACTGCATGTACATGCAAAAGCACACAAACATGTATGCCATAAAAGGTGTGGGTATCTGATGCTTATTGGTACAGGGTGACCGTACAATAGCAAGAGTATCTTGTACTTCTGACAGTGGTCTGTAGTGGCCAGATACCTGTCATCAATGTTACATATCTTGAAAACACAAATCACATCAGGTCTCCTTTCAATTTCTTTTTCTTACCACTTTATAAATATCATGATGATTAGGGGTCAGGGTGGGGGATATTTTATTTCAAATTCTTTTTCTTGATTTCAGGTTTGATGAATTCACATTTCATCAATGTGTTTCTTTTTTTATGCCTCCACTGTATACAATGACATGATAAATTAATAACTTGATTTGAAAAAAACTTTCATAGGCATGTTTGTATTGATAAATTAATAAAATTAATAACTTGATTAGAAATAAACTTTCATAGGCATGTTTGTATTGATAAATTAATGGCCTGATTAGAATTAAACTTTTTATAGGCATGTTTGTATTGATAAATTAATGACCTGATTGAAATAAACTTTCATAGGCATGTTAGTATTGATAAATTAATGACCTGATTGAAATAAACTTTCATAGGCATGTTAGTATTGATAAATTAATGACCTGATTAGAATTAAACTTTTTATAGGCATGTTTGTATTGATAAATTAATGACCTGATTGAAATAAACTTTCATAGGCATGTTAGTATTGATAAATTAATGACCTGATCAGAATTAAACTTTTTATAGGCATGTTAGTATTGATAAATTAATGACCTGATTAGAATTAAACTTTTTATAGGCATGTTTGTATTGATAAATTAATAACCTGATTAGAAATAAACTTTGATAGGCATGTTTGTATTGATAAATTAATGACCTGATTAGAATTAAACTTTCATAGGCATGTTAGTATTGATAAATAAATGACCTGATTGAAATAAACTTTCATAGGCATGTTAGTATTGATAAATTAATGACCTGATCAGAATTAAACTTTTTATAGGCATGCTAGTATTGATAAATTAATGACCTGATTATAATTAAACTTTTTATAGGCATGTTTGTATTGATAAATTAATAACCTGATTAGAAATAAACTTTGATAGGCATGTTTGTATTGATAAATTAATAACCTGATTAGAATTAAACTTTTATAGGCATGTTAGTATTGATAAATTAATGACCTGATTTAAAAATAAACTTTTATAGGCATGTTTGTATTGATAAATTAATAACCTGATTAGAAATAAACTTTCATAGGCATGCTAGTATTGATAAATTAATGACCTGATTAGAATTAAACTTTTAGAGGCATGTTTGTATTGATAAATTAATGACCTGATTGAAATAAAATTTCATAGGCATATTTGTTTTGATAAATTAATAACCTGATTGAAATAAACTTTTATAGGCATGTTTGTATTGATAAATTAATAACCTGATTAAAAATAAACTTTCATTGGCATGTTTGTATTGATAAATTAATAAAATTAATAACCTGATTAGAATTAAACTTGTATAGGCATGTTTGTATTGATAAATTAATGACCTGATTGAAATAAACTTTCATAGGCATGTTTGTATTGATAAATTAATGACCTATTTTGAAATAAACTTTTATAGGCATGTTTGTTTTGATAAATTAATAACATGATTGAAATAAACTTTCATAGGGATGTTTGTATTGATAAATTAATGACCTAATTTGAAATAAACTTTCATAGGCATGTTTGTTTTGATAAATTAATAACTTGATTGAAATAAACTTTCATAGGCATGTTAGTATTGATTAATGATCTGATTAGAAAATAAACTTTTATAGGCATGTTTGTATTGATAAATTAATGACCTGAATATGGCTTTAGGCCATTTACAACAGTTATTCAATTTTTAACCTGTTTCTTGTGTTTTTTTCTTGCTTTTTGAGACTTTTTAACAAAATGCTTATACATATGAATAAGCAGAAACCACATTAGATAGATAAGCGAAATGAGGTAGGCATATTTTGTATTCATTTTTGATAATCTCATTTGATTTTCATGGAATTACAGTTTTCCCATCTTTTACAAATATTTTTATTTCTTGTTTTGGACTTTGATTATTTTGATGAAAATCTTGTAAGAACAATCAAGCATACAATGTACTCAGATAATATACCTGGGACCCAGGGAAGGCACTTTTAATGTGGGGTACTCACCCATAGATGCAATTGTAAATTTTTTATCATTTTAATATGAATATTTTATCATTTGAACTCTGTGAAATCAAAATACCGTGGCATATATTTTTTAAAAACTGCCTTCCCTGGGTACCATGTATGTTTAAATGAAACAGCCCTTATAATTTTATGCAATCAAATTAATTTGTAAAATGTATCTAAATTTGCTAGCTTTATATATGTGTGTGTGTGTGTTTGTGTCAATAATTTGAATGTAGTATGCTTATCTTAAGAATTAAAAAGTACAGTTTGATTATGGATTTATTTCAGGGTTACTACAAAGGTTATGATCTTCTTCACTTTGGTTTGGATTCCCTGGAAATCTATGCTGATGGTGTTATGTCCTCTACATACCAGGATGAGCACACACCTTCTCTCAGCCTTCTAATTGGCAATGAATTTCGACTTCATGCTGGCAGCAGAATAGAGGTAGATTAAATTTGTCACAGTTATAGTATGAAAAAAATTCAAATTAGAAGGTTATTGTTAGCATACCAGCAGAATATGGACTAATTAGGTTTGGTGTTTTATGGCACATCAACACAATTAGGTTTTTTTTTCGTGATGAGGCAATTTTAGTTAAGTACCTTGCCCAAGGTAACACCATGGTAGCTGACCCTGGCAGGTCTGATGGTAGAATTAGAATCAGCATGGTCCAGCATGCATACCAATGAGCTACCATGACTCTATATGGACTAGTAGTTATCTGAAAGTAATCCAAGCATTGTTTACATGTTTCATAATGACACTACCAGCACTGGTAAGCTGTAAATATACATAACTTTATATAATATTTCCACCCAAACATAGGTAGTGCATAATCAGATGCACATACTATCAGTTCATAAAAGCTACCTGCTCATTGAAGCTGCTTTCAGTGACCCTTATGGCAACCTTCATAGTTAATTAAGAATATATTTGGTATATTTAGGATCCTATTTGTCTTTGATAAAGTCAAAAGTTTAATAACTTGGAATATGTATGTATGTATTTATATATGTAGGTACACTGCTGAGAGTTTACTGAAGTACTAGTCTATGCTTTATGAATAAAATAAAGTATTAGTAATGTTGTATATTAGCACAATAATCAATGAAATAATACAGTATTTGTCATGTTTTATACAAGTGCACTCGTACAGTCATGAATTAAATGTTATGTTTTTTACCAGTACAGTCATGAACACAATAAAAAAGTTGTGTTTTATGCTAGTACAGTAATGAATGAAAAAGAGTACTTGTCATGTGTTTTATATCAGTACAGCCATAAATGAAATAATGTAATTATGTTTTATACTAGTTCAGTCATGAGAAAAGGACAAGACATGTTTTATGCTAGTACAGTAATGAATGAAATAGAGTACTTGTCATGTGTTTTATAATGGTAGTCATGAATGAAATAAAGTACTTGTCACATGTTTTATATCAGTACAGTCTTGAATGAAATGAAGTAGAGAGCTTACGTCATATATTTATGTGAACATAATTATTTACAGTTTTGGTGCATGTAGAACTGTGTCATAACAAAGTTGATTGTTAGGCAATTATAAATGAATAGAGCATTCTCTGGAACACTATGTCCTACTCCATTACCATGGGTGCTGGTACTCAAAAGCATTCGTCCTCCACATCTCTGCTGCCAGGAAGCAACTACAAAATTGCTGGCTAAGGTCTATGCCAGTTAGAAACTTCCACTGTATGTGGACATCACTTCACATCCAGTAATTCATGTGGCTTTGGGACATCCAATTTGGTTGGAAGATATGACAGCTATTTCAGCATGGAGTAATGAGTGATGTTCAACAGATGTTGTAAACCACTCCTTCATAGCTGAGCAATCTGTCTGCCCTCCTGGCTTCAACCTTCCATGACATCTCTGGACCATGCTGACCCATTTCCAAACAGGACAGGGGCATTGTGCAGTCAACCTTGTACGATGGGGCCAGGCCACTGACTCTTCCTGTAGCTGTGAAGCTCTGCAGACCATGTCACACATTGTGAACATCTACCCACTGATAAAGTTTCCCAGTGGACTGCAGGTGATAGTGCTGTTAAATGGCTGGGCATGCACTACACATGATAAATAAATAAATAAATAAATAAATAAATAAATAAATAAATAAATAAATGAACATATTTTAAATAAAAATATGCAGTTTCTCAGCATTTGAAGCCAAATTTTCTCTTTTTGCCTTTCATAAAAATTATATAAATTGAAATATTTAAAAACATGTTCATTATTTAGATGAAATTATGTCCCTTTTCCTCTATCTGCTTATTTGAAGAAAATGTCAGCTGCATGAATTGGATTCCAGTATCCCACTGGTCTCTGGGTGTTAGGACAATATGAGAAGAGTTTAGGTCAGTGCTCTTGCAGTTTACAAACATTAGCATCAGTATTTGCAATATTTCTATCCTGACCTATGAGTTAAAATTGACAGCACACATTATGGAACTGTACTCATTTAGTCCAAGTCTTAGAAAGGTACATCCAGCTGAAAAATCTTGCGCTCATGTATCTTTTGCCAAAGATTATTTTTTTTGTCAATGTGATATACTTTAGCTTGCTTTCTATTTTGTTTCCTGCAATATGTATAATTTGCTGTTGACTTTGTTTTTAAGGCACCATGGGTGAAGATCACAGCTAATACAATCCAGATTGATGCTGCTGGAATGATTGACAATAGCGGCAAGGCTAAGAAAGACATCTATCAGAGTGGGGTCACTACACGAAGGGGAGGTAAGTTTCAAGAAACTAATTAGGAAAATATATCTAAAAAATGTTTCATATTTGTTTGACCTAATCATTTTTGACTTTAAAGGAGGGGCAATTTGATGATCTCCATAAGCAGTGAAAGTAATCAACACAGGGCTAAAAGTTTCAGGAGACATTGATCCATTTGCAATTTGCAGTTATCGGTCTGTATTACCATGTTAGTAAAAATAACCTACATGACAGGAAGTATTATTGTTTTCATAGTTTCTTGATGTTATTTGGTTATATTTAGACTAACCAGTAAAATAACCAAGATTTAAAAATTGGTCTGGGTTTCTGATGTGCTTTTTTCTTATTTTTAAACTTATAGTCACATTTTATTAATATTTCAAGACCATTGAAAATTTTGACCACTATCAATAACATTTGGCACATGTAAGAATTTCATTTTGTAAATCATTAAAATTTATCTCCCTTAAACATCCAATATAATACACTTTTTTCTTTCCCTTCATTTTTTTGTGGTTCTTTATTTGTATTTTTATTAAATAGGTGCCTCTGGTGGGGGAAATGGAGCAGCAGGGGGTCAGGGATCAGAACAAAGCATTGTAGGAGCACCACCTTTCTATGGTTCAGTGTACACACCACAAGAATATGGTGGTAATGGTGGATCAGGAGGCGTAGATGTAACAGACATTAAATGTGGCTCCATTGCCACATACACTGGAGGAAGTGGAGGTAATTCATTAATTCTCCATTTGTATTGAAATTTCAGATCTTTAATCTTTACATTTTCATCTCATCTCATTATTTCAGCTAATTGTATTTTCATCAGCACAGGATTTTTATACAGGATTTCCATTGAACCTATTTCACAATTATCATAACTATTTTTTTTAGCAAGATTATAAAGTTCAGAATCAAAGTTGAATCAGGAGATTTTACAGGCACAAGCAATGGCAAGGCTTGCTGCTTATGTTTGTATAATGAAGATTGTGTAATCTAATGATAATGTAGAGCCATTTAAGTGCAACTGCTTAACCAATATCCTATTTGAATAGAATTCTTTTGTTCTGCATTTGCGTCTGAACCTCTTGAACATAACTTATTTGATACTTTATTTGTTACTGCTGTCCAGAGGCAATAAAAAGATGACAGTAAAACTTAGCTCTGTATTTTGAAGGTGGTGTGATATATCTAGAAGCCAAGACCAGTTTAATATTGGATGGTGAACTCCACAGTGATGGACAATCGGGATCAGGCTCCATGGCAGGAGGTGGTGCTGGTGGCAGTATTTACCTTGTTACCAAGGACTTCTTTGGAGAGGGGACTATCACTGTTGTGGGTGGCTCTGTTTCCCAGGTTGGTAGTTGTCAAGGTGGTGGTGGCAGTGGTGGTCGTGTTGCTATACATTACCAGGAAAGTAAATTTGAAGGCACTATAACAGCACATGGTGGGGCAGGGTATGAGTGTGGTGGTGCTGGGACTGTTCTCTGGCGACAGAATGTAAGCAGTGGCTACACAGACAAACTGTTTGTAGATAATGCCAATATCTGTGATCCAATAAACTCAAGGATTGACTGGTCAATTCTTTCGGATGCTCAGCAAGGAGAGCACAGTTTCCACACATGGCTATTTGATCCACGAAACATCAATACAATATTGGCTTCTGGAAAAACCTTCACCCATGAATTTGAGGAGATCCATCTGTCAGGGAAAGCTCAGCTGGCTCTACATCGCAAGAACACTGACACTTATAAGCAATTTATTGTGATTCACAGAACAGTAGGTGACAAGACTGGCATATTTCATGTCGGTCCAAATCAGGAAATTGTGGCTGAATTGCCAGCAGATAGTCCAGAGATTAAGTTTGGACTGTTGGTGTACTCAGGCGGCTTGATGAGGGCAGAGAAGACCTTGCTGATCAATAGCATCACACTGGACATGGAAGGAATCCTTTCTGGAGTGGAGGATCTTGTCATTGGACCAAATGGGAAGGTTGTTTTGAGGTAAGGGAAAATATGGATTGTTGTTCATAAAACCTGACTGATGGCAGGAAAAAAAAATTTGGAATAGTTGACAAACAGTAGACAAAAAGTAATTATTAACAAGTATCTTCTCACTGGACTATTTCAATATTAGATTGTTTATAGAAATCCTAGATAATATTTCCGAAAAGAGAGCAAGTATAATCCTTTGATTGTTTTTAAGGACACAATGCCAGTAATTCCAACTTATGATTAAAAAAAATCAACAAACTTAAGAATGTAAGTTTTTGAATGCTATGCAGATTTTTCTTACCAGCATGCCTCATTTACATCATGGACATTCAATTAGCAGTGAAAGTTCCCAATACTCATTTTTCATGCCCAACATGCTGTTGTTCTTTGTTGCCTAATTTTTACCACAGCATTATGTTTTGTTATTTTAATATTTGGCTAAAGACTAGCTGAACTTTAACATTGTGGGGAAAAAAATGGTCTGTTTTCAAGTTATTAACACATCTTTTGTACCCACAGAAATACAGTTAGGAAGAGTTACATTGTGTGACACTGTCTTGTTAACTCATCCCATTAATTATTGTTGTAAGTACATTTTCTATGTGATAATTTATTAAAATTAGCATGTCTAAGGGTGTGATGGTCTTAACATTCAAATGACTATTATGTTAACCCTACAGACATCATTATGGTATTTTTTTTTCTTTGAATATTATTTAGTTTTAGTGATCCAAATATGTGTTAATTGTAGACCCTATGGTAACACCACAAGTGCAACAACTCGTGAAATCACTTTCTCTGAGGTAACAGTCCAGGGAGGGGGTCAGTTGGTGATAGAGAGTAACTCAAATGGTATGATTCTTCGTGGTGACAGCTTGACAGTTGAGAGTGGGGGTATACTTGAGGCTGACAAACTGGAAGTCTATGTCACGGAACTGGAAGTGGAGGATTCTGGACTCATAACTGCAAATGCCAAGGTTTTCATTTCTTATTTTTATTCATAGTAACACTGAAATTTGTTGTGAAATTATATCATGCATATGCATCAGTTGAAAATGTTAATATTATAAAAAATATGGAGAAGAGTTTGATTTTATGTGAACTCTTTTGTATAATAAATCGATGTAGTCAGTTTACACATTTATGAAATTAAGAATAATCAAATTGTTGCTTATGGAATAAAGTAGTGTCTGATGGGTATTATTGACAAATGAAAAACATAATGCATATCAGCTTGATACCCAAAATATGTGTCCAAATAAATATAACATACACAAATCACTTTTAAATCTACATACATGTCACTATTTAGGAAACTGAGTTTATGATGAATTACAAGTGTTTTAATTTCAATAAATTATAAGCAAAAAAGTAGTTATGCTGCCTGCCAGTGTAATATATATATATATATATATATATATATATATATATATATATATATATATATATATATATATATATATATATATATATATATATATATATATATATTATATAAATATATTATACACCTATTGATTTTTATGCAAAATAGAGCCAGAATTCTGCCATCATTTTCCATAAGTTAACTTGGATTCTGAAAGACAATGTTTTACTATGGAATATCCATTGGAAAATAATACTGTCTCATACAAATTTGAATTATTATCTCTCTGTACAGTCACGTGTTGCAAATGGAGGGACGGGTGTGGGGAAAAATGGTGCTGGAGCAGGTCATGGAGGTCAGGGTGCTAGAGGGTCCAGCACTGTTGCTGGGGGAATGTTCTATGGAAACACAATCTATCCCACAGACTTTGGCAGTAACAGCATGAAGGATGTCTTATTTGGACAACAGAACATTGTAATCTATGGAGGAGGTGTTCTTAGCTTCCATGTGAAGAACTTGGCAAGAATTGATGGTAAGTCTAAGAAAAAGATACTTTGAGATATAAACAGCATGCACACTACATTTCACTCCTCTTTAAAGCAATATAATCATTACCAGAGTTAAACAGCATGCTACCCACATCTTATTTGTTTTATAAATGTGTAAGGAAGCTTATGTGCATCTTTCATCTTATTATTATTAGTATTATTCTGTCAGTATGTAATAGAATATCTGTGTGTTAAGTTGGAATGTGCTCATTGTTCTTGTTAAATTATTATCAGTATTTTCTTTTTTGCCTGTATCAGCAGTTAGGATAAAAAATTGAACAAGTTTTAATGTTGAAACAGATCCATCATTTAAGTTCCAATTTTGTATCATAATTAAAGTTCTTGAAGATCAGATTTTGTACAATCACACTGGTTTTCTTCAAGATAAATATTCTGTTAACCTTTGTTTTGGAGAAATTGGGTGGATGAGTTAGTTTGAATTGGTGTGAATTTTGGAGCTGTGATGTCCAACTTGCTTTTGTTTTCTAGGCACTATCCAGAGTAATGGAGCAGATGGAAACTCTGGGATTGGTGGGGCCAGTGGGGGCAGTATATACATGCAGACAAACTGGCTGTATGGAAAGGGCTTGATTCAGTTGGACGGAGGAAGTGGTGAGTTTGGATTTTAGATAGAGGGAAACAGATGTTATCTTGGACCCCATTCACAAAACTATGGGAGAGAACCTCAGACATAAAAGCACTGGGTCAGATTTTATAATATGAAACATTTAGTTTGCTGATTTAGAATGCAACACTGAAGTAAAAACTCAATAAATGCCATGAAAGTCTTGTGATTGTTTCCTTAGTACTGATTGACTTTGAGAATACCAGACCTTTTAGGACTGTGTTGACTGAGTTCAAGCTCTAAGTCTACAGCATTGCTAGAGTAATAAAGGAGGTGTGTTCTTCCTGCTCTTTTCTTCTGTCTTTTCTTGTTTAGTATTAATTATCTTTTATTTCTGATATTCATGGAAAAATGTAGTGTCTCTCATTTCTCCATGAATATTTATTATGGAATTGCCCTTAAATATAATATGAAATCACTCTTAATGCTTTTTAGTACATACCTTATAAAACTGGTTTATGAAAAGAAACTCTGTTTCCTTACTTTAAGTGTATCAGATTTATTTGTATGTATTTCATGTAGAAATCTGGGAAATCTTCATCATAATTTACGTAGAAATCTGGAAAGCCTGACATTTTTCATCATATTTTTGTTTCCTTAGTTTTCTTCTCCACTAATTGTATTTTTTGACAGTCATCTGATTTTAGTGAACTCAGAATTTATCTCAAACTCTTTTTAATATTCAAAATTATTTGGTACAAAGCATTACTAATAATGTTAAAAAAATATAAAGTTGTAAATGTAACTGAAACTGTTTAATTTATGTGGAGTTTAATGTATTAAAACAAGAAAAGCTTGTCATATGGTTGGTTTTTAACTGCACTTTCAACATGGCTGCCAGTATCATACTGAAAACATGGCAGTTAAGTGCCAATCCCAAGGACATACTGTCCATAGATGCCTTGGTGGATATTAAAGGGAAGTTAATTTCATGTGAATTACTATCATCTATTGATTGTGTTTGTATCTGTTGCTAAAAACATTAGAACAGTGAACTCATAATTGTAAATGTACATAAAAATACACACATTTTAATTTGTACATAGCCATTTCATTTTGGGAACAATGCTTTTTTAGGATCTTATGGAGCAGGGGGTGGTTCTGGTGGACGTCTGGCTGTAATCTACCAGAATTCTGAATTTACTGGCAGTTACACTGCATATGGTGGTGATTCAGAGACAGCTGTAGGGGCTGCTGGGACTGTCTATATACAGGCAGGGGCAGAGAAAATGCTGATTTTGGACAACAAAAGAATGCACACAGTTAAGGTCAGTGTGCATGAGAACCCATGAGCCACCCTGTTAAATGTATGAAAATGGGAAAGTAGTTCATTTTCATTGCCACTTTGATTTGAATAGATTGAAAATTCAGTGGGTTTAATAGTGTTCATCAAATGGAAGAATTCAATCATTGCCTATGATTGGCTTAATCATTGTTTCTTTTGACCTTTTCTATCCTGAGTTTGGACAGTTGTTTTTGTGTGGAAGGCCATCGTGAATCCCATATCGATAGGTGAAGCTGTGTGATGGCATCATAGGATAATCTTTTTACTCAGTGGTTCATAATGAAGTAACATTGTCATTAATCATGCCTGTCTGAAATTGGTAAGTACAATATTTATCTTATTAGACAACAATTTAATTGTAACATCAATAAGCCAAAATAAGAGTTAGCTAGCCAGTATTTATGAATGGATTTTTGTGATTGCATGATTACTAAATATCATGGCCTACTTATTTGAATGCAATAAAATTATTATTGGCCTTTTCCCTTCATAGGTTGTTTTTATCAGGTGATCATTTGACCTTTGATATCAGTATAATGTCTGCTTAGATTTTGATCGTGTATGCTGGCATTGTGAGAAATGACCAAGATTGAGGCCCACTTTGTAAAACAAATATTTGGCACTTTGTCCCCATACTTGTGAGACAATACCTGTTTTAATTGTGCTTTTACATGCTAGTAAGGCTCAATGTAAATTCACTTAACTTTGCTGGCCTTGTAGTAAATGGCAATCCTGTGCTGCTACTGTGCACAGTTTTGGAAAATTCCAAAATTTTCATAGGTAAATGCACTTGGATCTCACATTGCATCATAACTGTCCCACTATCTAACATAGTGAGGGACAAGTCAGAGGAAACTTGGACTGAAGTATGATGACATTGCATCATAACTGTCCCACTATCTAACATAGTGAGGGACAAGTCAGAGGAAACTTGGACTGAAGTATGATGACATTGCATCATAACTGTCCCACTATCTAACATAGTGAGGGACAAGTCAGAGGAAACTTGGACTGAAGTATGATTGCACATATGCCTGATAAATTTTGCTTGAGTTTAATAAATAATGAAGTTTATACTTGACTTAACTGGTATGATTCTTGAACATTAACATGAGATTATAAAATTTATTCTTGGTACAATCTTTTAACTGGACTTGTATGAAAAAGTTTACAGTACATCATCAGAATGGAGATTCTTGATGCATGTAATATAATTTATTTTTAATTTGGTATGATCCACCTTTACCCATTGTTATAAAAGAGCATGCAATAAGTGCTAAAAAAATTATTGACTCATTAGATCAGTGTAGATAGCACAGTCACTTATTAAGTAACTGTGCATGCAGACTCCATAGTTTTGGAAAATAAATAAATTACTAAGTTATAACAAACCCGTTTACTTAAAAATTTAAGTTATGACTGATTTAGATGCATAAATATTTTACATTTGCAGAGAGAAATTAGCAGCTACAGCAATGTGTCTAAGGATGATAGCAGCCGCACCTGGCTAACTTTCCCATCAGAGAACAGTTTCAGCATTGATAAGTTGTATCTGCAAAATGGAGCTCATTTGGCCCTGGAACCTAGCTCTTCTCTGGATGACCGATGCACTCTCACTATCGTAACAATTTATGGGGATGACTTTGTCAATCATCCAGAACTGATTGGAACTCTCCATGTTGGTCCCTACCAGCAAGTTACTGTGTTGTAAGTTATTAACTTTTCATATGTTGTTTATCCATTTAGATTATAGTGTTGATGAAAACAATACATTTGATTGTAACTTTTCATTCAGTTAGGTTTCCATACATGTGAGAAAATCTGAAACCAGAAGATTTAAAAATTTTGATCAGTCGTTTAGAATTCTAACCAGTAGACTTTCTGTGGTAATAAATTTGACATTTTTCAAAAGATTTGAAAACAACATAAGGGCATTTTTGTGCCATAATATGTATTCTCTTTAAATTATAATAAAGTACCAAGTTTGTAATGCAAATTGGATTTAGATTCTGATATTACAGTAGTTGACATGAGTCAGTACATTCACAGTTAATGAAAACAGAATAGTTAATGAAAACAGAATAGCTAATGAAAACAGAATAGTTAATGAATGAAAACAGAATAGTTAATGAAAACAGAATAGCTAATGAAAACAGAATAGTTAATGAATGAAAACAGAATAGTTAATGAAAACAGAATAGCTAATGAAAACAGAATAGTTATTTATCAAAATGTTCACTACAAGTGGGACATAGCAGTTATTTTTCTGGTGCTGCTATCATCATCAGCATCAACAATTAGACTTGGTTGCATGTTTGAAGTTTTTTTGTTCGCATAAAGTTCTTGATAGCTTCAGATCCTACTTGAATAGATCATTATGAAGGTAAGACAGTTCTTTCTACCATATGCTCACTCATGGTCCTTTCCTAAAATATTTGTGTTCTTGTTTTGATTAAAGTTTTCCTTTGTTTGTACCCTAAACCCTAAATTGTGCATTTTCTTCATATTTTCTATGAATCCTTATGAAGTTGAGATCTCTTCATGGATTTTCTTCAAACATGGGATGATTCATTATGAAGCTAAGCCACATTTGCTTACCTCTTTGAACCTAGTGTCAAGGTCACAATCATAGAAATTTGCATTAAGGTTTTGGTTAATTTTTTTTCATTTATTTAAATTTGCTTTGTCATAAACTCCCTTACACTCACATACATGAGATAGGGAGGGTGAATGTTTAGGACAATCACTTATTTTGGTCGGAATTTATTTTCTGCTTAATAATAAATGTTTGCAATGGCTGCTGCAAACTGCTGAAAGCACTGTTAAGGTGAGCAGTGTAATTGTTGATTACATGTGATTTATGTTAAGAGTTAAATTATAATATTTTAATTCTATTTTAGTTTTTTTTATATTATTTTTTTCTAGTGGAAACATTGTTAGCACAATAATCACTCAGAAACTGCTTGACCTTTCTAAAATATGTTTAGAAGGCTTCTGTTTGTTTGCTTAACATGAAATAACCTGTTGTTCATATTTTATAAGGTTGTTTTCTTGCATTTAATGTAGGCACTTTAGAGTTTGACCTTGTTTGCTGTGCTGCAGTTTGTGCATAGAGCTGGACAATCACAAATCTGGATGTATATCGTGTATATATGAGTTTTAAATGTAGGCATTTTGAATGTATAGTGTAGGTAACACAATACATTTTACCCTAATATTTGACTTACTTATTTCACGTTATTTCTGTAGGAACCTTGATCTGTACCTGCCAGCCCATGTGTTGGTCTATGAGAATGGAGTCCTGAAGCTTCCCTCCATAGTTAAGTGGTACAATACTGAGAACAGCATCAGAGGAACACTTGGTGGTGTTCAGAATCTAACACTCATCCATTCCTCTCTAACACTTTATAAAACTAGCCAGACTCTCGGATCTGACATGCTGGCCAAGTTTCAGTTCACCGCAGTAAATGTTCTGGCAGAAGCTAACATCACCATGACATCAGATAAACCTGATTACCCCTTCCAGCTTCTGTCAGAGAGAGTTTTGATTGGTGGATCAGGGAAAATCCTTGCTACAAACCTACAGATTTACACAAATGAGTTTGAGACAGAACAGGGTGGAGTGCTAAACTTAGATGCTCAAGGCTACATCAATGGAGGAAAAGGTAAGAATGTGTTCCCTGTTCAGGTCTTTACCTTTTCATTCTAATTATTTTATTTTCTTTTCCTGTTATATGCTATGAGATGAACTCATTATTAAGATATTTATCACAATCACTTGTTGTTTTCAAGAGTTAAGAGAAACAAAAAAAACGACCACCTTGCCATGCAAAATGGGGAATCTTGCCTTCAAGCTCTTTTTCACACAAAACCGTTTCCATAGCCACTGGCAAGAAAAAATGGCTGAAGCAAGGAACACATCATTCACACGATCTGACAGAAAATGACATTCTGTTTGTGCCACCCTTTTCACATATCTAAATGGTGGGAAGATTAAATCTTTGTCACAGAATGAGAACAACTTCGCCCAAATGATCCATGGGACTTATGATTCACATCATTTTCAGGCAAAATTCAATGGTCCTACCCCATTGTGTATGGCTTCTGTTGCTACATATATATCAAGAGACCCATTGAGAGCCAACATTCTACAGCAAGAGATAGACAGTGTAATGACAAACTGAGTGCTTTGAGATTGTTTAACATGTAAATTCAGCATGACTTGCTCCATACTGGTCATGCTGCGAGAATCATGATTTGAATTTAATTTGGGCACCATGGTTTAGAATGGAGACAACAAAGCTGCTTCTAAGTACCATTTTGGATATCAGATTTTGAACTTCTGTGTGTGTGTGTGTGTGTGTGTGTGTGTATTTTGGATTTTTACATAATTTTAAAATATTTTTAAACATATTGCTATGATGTCTGTAGTGTGGCAGTTTAATGTGATATCCAGCACTAGGGCATCATATAACAGACATGTAGCATCATGCCTCACCCAGTAACACTATTCTAACACCAGGTCGACCAGAGTCCTAACACTAACCTCTTAATGCTGAGTGCCAAGCGAGGCTACTGTTAGTACCATTTTTATAAGTCTTTTGTATGAATGAGCCAGGGTTGTAACCCATGACCTACCACATCCGAGTTGGATGGTCTAACCAGTAGGCCACCAGAGCAGTCCTCAAGATGTGTGCCTCCATACCTCCATATTCTTTTTCATAAGTCTTCCAGGTTTATATTTTAGGATTTGGTATTCCCCAGCAGATGAAAGCTTCAGGAATTACAATTGACTCAAATGTCAGCATGATATGCTGGGTGCACAATGCCTGCCCTTGTTTGGGATGGTCAGCAGAGTGTGGTCACTTCAGAGGATTCATTATGCACCAGTCTTCTGGAGATAAAAGGCCATAGTGAATACATTCCAATATTAGGATAGGGCACTGTCTGAAAAGATTGTTCCCAAGAAGGTCTACCACTGTGTGTGCATGTGAAAGAGAATGGAAGGATATCTTCAAATGGTGTTTTAAGTCATTTGAAATCCTTACCACATATAGCTAACTTTCCAATTTAGCAACTTGATGAGAAGTTTATCATTACTAAAAAAGGCTTCTATTCCACTATCTTGGTCATGATTTATGGAAGGAAGGCTAGAACAAAAACCTCTCCTACCTTCTGGCAACCTTTGTTTTGGTTCCAATGAAGACTTTTGGTCTTGTATCCGAAACAGAATCTACCATGGTACTGATATTGCTTAACCCTTTACCTAATAAAGCGTCTTTTAGCCCTTTGGTGATTTACCCGATGTCACTATAAGCACCTTTTGGCAACTCTGTAAACAACAGCCATTTTGAGCAGGTTTTCGTAATGCCACCTGTTAGATACTACATTCATTGGTGAGAATGACCATTACATAAGATAGCGTGTTCACTGTTGATGCTCTGGTTGCAATCTATTTAAGTAGGTTGTAACTGGATCATATTCTTCATTTGACAAAATGGTGGTCTCTGATATCGTTCAGTACTTAAACTAGCAGAATCACAACTATTAAAGCTTCAATAACTTAGGTAAAAGCTCTGAGACTGAGGTAGGAAGCACTTAGTATTTATAAATTATCAAATTACACTGATTTTGTGATGTAGACGCAAAGAACTTGTAAATTTTGAGTATGAAAAATTGCTGCTGCTGTTGACCACATGGCTTAACTGATTTGATAGTGTATGCATTCTCTCAAGATTTTAAAGCACACACAAAATTCTTTTGTTAAAAATAATTATACAGCTACAACGACCTTATATTTATCTTAAATCTTTCCATACATAATATGTGTGTACCACAAATGTAAAATGGTTAAAATTGCTGTTGAACATAACATACACTTCACTGCTTAACAGGACTATGTGTAGCAGACTACACTGTGTAACTTGGCTACATGTGTATCGAAGGGCTAAAAAGCCATACACTCTATAAGGGAAAGGGTTAATAAAGTATCTTTTAAAACTATATCTTAAATATCCTTGACTCATCTCCCATGCCAAAACTGTCAGTTGATCTGTCCCTAATTTTATTTTGATTGTAGTGACTCCCTCTTTCATTGATAAGAGCATGCTCACACTCTTACTTGGATCCTTCACCCCAAGAGCATCTATAAAATGGAATGCCTCCACATCCAACCAGTCATCATCTTCCCTTCACCCCAAGGGCATCTATAAAATGGAGTGCCTCCACATCCAATCAGTCATCATCTTCCCTTCACCTCAAGGGCATCTATAAGACCTCATGGCTTTGAACTGGTATTTAAAATGAACCAAGCCTGTGAGACAAAAGATCTCATTTATTTATACCAATGAAATAAGGAAAAGATATCTCAGCTCAAGCACTAATTATATGGGTATAGTGTAATGTTTGTAACCCAGGCCAGATAAATTCATTGATCATGCATGTCCATGATAATAGGCAAATTGCATTCAAGTTTAACTGTTTCCTAACTGAAATTATTTAAGCCATGAGATGTAGGGTTTTACCTCAAAGACCTTTCACCTTAAAGGGCTGTGTTTGAACTGGTGGGACGTGTAACAAAAGCACAGTATGCTGTGTCACACATCAGTTTTCACAATGAAATGGCCATATCTGCTGGATTTGAGAGAGGGGAGGGGAATAAATTTCTCTTACAAGACTTGTCCAATAACATCTCTATGCCAACAATAGACTGTATCTTACTTGAAATCCATTAGGGAAATAAAGGCTGGACTTTATCTAGAGTTGGAGCATGTAATTTCCTCCACCAAATGTATTATGATTGGGTAAAGCATTTGAAGAAGAAACTGAATTTTTGCATAAAGGCAATAACTCTTTACTAACGACCACCTAGGTGGGTAGATGCATCTGACATTTGTATTTTTGTTGTAAAGTAACCTTAGGAAGGCTGGATTTGGTAAGTGTTAATGGATACATAATTTTCTCCAAAAATTAGTTTCTTCAGTCAATTTAGATGTCAACTTAATGAAGAAAGTTATTTTATTCCTTTGCAATTCCTTATGTCATACCTCAGTTCATTCATTGTAATAAGCTTCAATCATATTTAAGAGAATTGTTGTTTTAGACATGATTCCATTAATTTTGATCCTTTTTATAATTACACTTGTGATAGCTGGCTGCAGTCAGGTTTACTCTTTGGAATATAGTACATATGTTGCCAGAGAATTCTTTATTATACATCAGTTGTTAATTTGACCTTTTATTCTGATCAGGTTTTGCTGCAAATCAAGCTGGTGCCTGTCATGGGGGTCAGGGGGGACCATCCACTGTGCCTAGTCAGATGTGTTCTTGCTATGATGATTTCCGCTCCCCAAGCCT
Source organism: Potamilus streckersoni (assembly GCA_016746295.1). Taxonomy (NCBI): domain Eukaryota; kingdom Metazoa; phylum Mollusca; class Bivalvia; order Unionida; family Unionidae; genus Potamilus; species Potamilus streckersoni. The sequence goes on from JAEAOA010000375.1 coordinate 618,228, forward strand.
GCCAGGATCAGGAGGAGATAACTCTAATGGAGGAGGAGTCCTTAAAATTCAGGCCAGATCATCCATTGTCCATGATGGACTCATATCTGCCAAGTAAGCTGAAATGAATCATACAATAGTTAACTATTTGAATTAAGATGGTAAACATGTCAGTGCATGTCAGTCTTAATATGTCTGTTAATATAGATCATAGACAGCTTATGCAAAAGATATGTGTGAATTTCTTCTTTAAATACACAACCTGATAAAAGTACTTTAAGATTACTACAGCTAACTTACAAATCCAGACCTCTCAAGCTATTCAAATGCCTGCCATGTGCTTTGACTTGTGGAAACAGAAGTACTCGAAGGTTGTCTGCTTGCACAAGTAGAAGGCAAACATAACTGGTCACTGCTTGGATATGAGGATTGATGCCAATTCCTGACAATCATCCATTGCTACTTTTCCTATGAATGGAAGCATGCTCATTCCTGAAATCTTTTAGATAGTGTCCCACTTGTCCTTCTCATAAATTGTTCAGTTCCTTATAGTTATCTTACAGCAGGGAAGTATTTTTGAGGCTTTTGTCTATTTCAGGCTCAATATTTATTATAGATGAATATTCTGCACCTCATGTAATTAATTTTGTCATACAAAAATCTTATTGGCACCATCTCCAGTCATTTAAGCCACTATAGTTTTCCCCACTTTTCACATTTTTGTCTACCATTTTTCAGACTTCATATTTATTCCAGATTGGCCCAACTGTTCTTGCTTTTTTAAATTTTAGTTGAAAGTTGACTGCACACAGCATGAGTGACTGTAATAAAGCAAGTCCAGATACATGTCTTTGTGATATGGAATTAGGCATTTACAAGACAGAGACAACCTATCTCAAGAGACAACTAATATAAAAGAGTATGCTTGTACAAGTTCCTAAAGTCAAGTAAAGGTCCAATATTTTTCCCAGTAATTTAACAAAAAGATTTCAATATGAATTCCTAGTTTTAAAAAAAATGTTGTCCTATTTTATCACAACATTTTCACACAGTGTTGCTGGAAAAACTGCATTGTCCTATGGTCTATAATACTTTCAGTTCAGCTCAGTACTCTACCTTAAAATTGACTAAAAACATCCTTGAAACAAAAACACTGTCAGGTTTACTTAGGATAAAAAATGGATGGTCCAGTTTTCACATGTGTTCTGCAAACTAAGAGCTTAATTCACTAGCTGAATTCTGAAAAGGCTACCCATGATACAACTACTAAGCCAAAATCTGAAAGTTTGGTGTCTTAGCCTTATCCATCTTGCTCATATCCTTCATGTGATATTGATCTTTGATCTACATGCACAGTGTATGACTTTTGATCCTGCTGTGTCTTTTTATGAGTAGCCTTAGCCATAATTTGGAAATGATAATTGCTTCTAACTACTGGATAAATCAACTAAGTTCAAAAAGAGGAATAAAAGCAATGCAAAACATGACAGGGGTATGTATTTTATTTGCTTCATGTTTACTTAAATTGAGAAAATTAAGGTATTCTGTCTTCAAAGAAATGCACAAGTTTTAGATATGTTCAAGTCTAGAATGAATTCAAGTCTAGGATGATAATAAGTCTAGGATGAGTACAGTCTAGAATGATTACAAGTCTAGGATGACTACAAGTTTAGGATGAGTACAAGTCTAGAATGAGTACAAGGCTAGGATGAGTACAAGTTCTGAAGATAAGTAAAACTTCCAAGTCACTTAAATGAGATAGCCTATCACCTTCCTTTTTATTACAAAAGTTAGTCAGACTCACGTCTTAGTACTGCATTGAAATCTTCTAAAACAAATTTCACTACCATTTTTGATTCTCTTTCCACATTGAAAGTCTTGGAAAACTGGTTTACAACTTTTTAACATCCCAATGTTAAATAAACATGATTTGTTAATGCAGTCTGGTCAAAGTATATTATACTGTTGGCTGCCTAGTCATTTTGGTATAAAGGGTAATGAAAGTGCAGATGTGTGTATGTGTGTGTGTGTGTTTGTATGTTTGTTTAGGTTTAGCACAATAGTGGCTATATGGTGCAAATTAAAAGTAAAATTCAAAAAATGTAGCAGTGAAGAATTGCACAAAAGAATGTAGAAAGATAGACCCTTCCAAATAAATAAACTACAACAAGATATAATACCATGGATAACATGTTGAGAGGCATATAAAATAAAAGGTAAATGTAACATATTTAAACTCCTTAACAAATCAGGTTAAGCATCACCCATTTCTAAATTTTTATACAAATTTACATGTTCTATATACCTGACAAAATATATGGAATGTATACTTGGTAACATCAAGCTTATCATTGGAGACTGGCATCTTTCATATAGAACAAATCACAAAGCTGAGGTGATATTAACAGAATTGAAACCGCATGGGATTATGGGATTTCTCAGTTTGGACTGAATGAATAACAACACAAAGCGATGAATTATTGGATTTATAAAAGGTGGTACTATATATATATATATATATATATATATATATATATATATATATATATATATATATATATATATATATATAAAGAATACAAATCATATGGCAAAAAACAACCCTTTCAAGCGTACTGGATCCACCAAGGGATCACGTGTGTCAGGGATTAATTAAAATAGATGCATTAAACTGATGACGAACAGTACGAAACTAGTAACTAACTAGCCTAAGCGCTTTCGACTCCTAATGAGTCTTTTTCAAAGGCAAATACAAAACATATATATGACAAACAAATAAACACAAAAACGTTGTGTTTGTAAACCTCTACATGGCTGTCTTCACATGTGCTAAAACCATAAATACAACCAGCTTGTATAGACTAGTTGCGGAATCTGAAAACGGTGTATAATTCCCTAAAAATCTACAAGCCTAAGCGACATCTATTTTTACTTTTTGTACATATGTAACGCAGATTATATCCCGGATATTTGATTCTGTACCAGTTATTCTTATAGTAAAAATTGAAGGATAATAAGAAGATTTAGAAAATGTTAAATTCTACTAGTGCATAGTTTTCATTTTCTAGTCTTCTTGGTTTAGACCGCTGGGTTTCAATGTTCTAAGGCAGCGTATCCAGTATGATTCTTTTTCCTTCCTGGTTTCGGAACTCCAGCTGTGGTTGTTAGCAATAGCGATAAGTATTATATCACTGAAAGTGTGGCCAGGGGAGGAGAAGTGTTCTGCGACCGGGCTTCTGTACAGCTTTTTTGTCATCCAATCAGATCTATGAAGGTTTATCCTTTTGTGTAGCTTTTCAGTTTCTCCGACATACTGAAGGCCACAGATCAGGCATGTAGCGAAGCATGGGAAACAAGAACTGTAAACAATCCACCCACACACTTCTTAGTCCAACTCCTGGAGCTTGTCCTAGAACTCAACAACTTTGAATTTAATGAAGAAAACTACCTACAAATCAATAGAACTGCAATGGGTACTAAAATGGCCCCGTCGTATGCTAACATTTTCATGGGAAAACGTGAGGGTCAGCTCTTAGCATCAGTTGAGCGTACACCATACCAGTGGGTACGCTTTATCGATGATATAGAAATGAAGTGGCAGTATGGAAGAGAAAGTCTGGATGACTTCATATCAAAGGCAAACAACTTCCATCCTTCAATAAAATTCACGGCAGAAATTTCCAACTCTAACCATGTTTTCCTGGACACAACAACCAGACTGGTGGAAAACAAATTACACACAGACATCTACTAGAAACCAACCGACAAACACCAGTATCTCCTCCCAACCAGGTGTCATCCAAAACACTGCATTAAGAACATTCCATATAGCCAGGCACTGAGGATACGCAGAATTTGCTCCGACGATGAAAGATTCCTAGAAAGGTCTGAAGAGTTGGCTAAACATTTAATTTACCGAGGCTACGACAAAGACCTGAATGCGGAGGCAATCCAAAGGGCCAAACAAACAAACCGTGATGACCTCCTCAGATATAAATAGAAAGAAAAGGTTGATAGGATACCATTTATTCTGACCTATCACCCAGACAATCCCAAAGTAGGTAAAATCATTGCAAACCACTGGCCAACCGTGCAAGCATCAGACATACTAAACCTAATACTTCCAAACAAACCTGTAGTAGCTTACCGGAGACCAAAAAACCTAAAGGACATCCTTGTCAGAGCAAAGCTAACGCCAATCGCTAGTCAAAACCAACCTAGTCAATCTGGACCCTGTGGCGATAAAAGATGCAAAACCTGTCAACATATGATAGAGACCAAGACATTCACTAGCACAATGACTAAAGAAAAACTAAACATACATGGTCCAAACAAAATGTGCAAAATAGAGAATGTGATTTATCTCATCACATGTATGATCTGTGGCCTTCAGTACGTCGGAGAAACTGAAAAGCTACACAAAAGGATAAACCTTCATAGATCTGATTGGATGACAAAAAAGCTATACAGAAACCCGGTCGCAGAACACTTCTCCTCCCCTGGCCACACTTTCAGTGATATAATACTTATCGCTATTGCTAACAACCACAGCTGGAGTTCCGAAACCAGGAAGGAAAAGGAATCATACTGGATACGCCGCCTTAGAACATTGAAACCCAGCGGTCTAAACCAAGAAGACTAGAAAATGAAAACTATGCACTAGTAGAATTTAACATTTTCTAAATCTTCTTATTATCCTTCAATTTTTACTATAAGAATAACCGGTATAGAATCAAATATCCAGGATATAATCTGCGTTACATATGTACACAAAGTAAAAATAGATGTCGCTTTGGCTTGTAGACTTTTAGGGAATTATACACCGTTTTCAGATTCCGCAACTAGTCTATACAAGCTGGTTGTATTTATAGTTTTAGCACATGTGAAGACAGCCATGTAGAGGTTTACAAACACAACGTTTTTGTGTTTATTTGTTTGTCGTAACTATGTTTTGTATTTGCCTTTGAAAAAGACTCATTAAGAGTCGAAAGTGCTTAGGCTAGTTAGTTACTAGTTTTGTACTGTTCGTCATCAGTTTATTGCATCTATATATATATATATATATATATATATATATATATATATATATATGAGGATATAAAACAAATACACAGACTCTCACACTACTATCATATGACTAATACTATTTGTTCTACATAAACTTATGAAATGGGAAAAAAAATGAAAAAATGATCTAACCTAATAAATGTATCACCTGTTATGAAAAATGAAAAGTGAGAAAAAAAAAATAAATTCTACTTAATCTCATATATATGTATTGAACTGAGATTCACAAAATCTCTTGAAAGAAAAGGAAAATGAGCAATACTCATAGTGTTTTTTCTGGCACTTTGACTAATTCCTGTGTTCAACGCTAATGAATAAACACAAATAATCATATGTCACTAAACTGGAATCCACTTACTAAACTGATTTTTACAGTTCATACGATATATGAATTCGAAACTACAGTTGACTCTCATTAGACATTGAATCTCCTGTTAGGCTTTGATAGTTTCACTGAGGCTCCATTAGCCCAATAATGTTCAATGATATCCGATAATGTTCACTAAGCTTTTTTAATGTTTGCTATCCAATGGGCTACAACAATTGGATTCAACAGACTACAATGGCTCCCATAATTCACAATAGGCTTCCATAATCACAATAGACTCCCACAATCACAATAGACTCCCACAATCACAATAGACTCCCATAGTCTATAATAATATCGAACTGTCTACAATGGTATCCAACAGGCTTTAATAATATTGAACAGGCTACAATGATTTCAAACTGGCTACTATAGTATCCAATGGCTACTATAGCATCTAATGGCTACTACAGCATCCAACAGCTACTATAGCATCCAATGGCTACAATAAATCAAAACTATTTGTTACTAAAATGGTATTAAGAACAAGCACTGTAAAAACAAAACATCACCCGAAAGGACACAAAACCTAGAAATGGTTTCACAAATCAAATAAAACAAAACTTTAACACTTACCCCTATGGCCTGAACGATGGTTGAAAGTTCACCTACCACTGACGAAATCCAAATGACTTGTGTCTCAGTTTACAGTGTATCAAACTTAAGTCCATAGGAGTAATTAATAGTCATAATCAATAATCATGTCCACTTAATCCATGTTTTTTCATGGCTCTCCACCTGCATGTAATTTAAAATCACTTTACCCGGTTGCCAGTGATGCACCCCAGGTAACATTGTATGCCTGTACAAACAGAATAAGGTGAAAAACAGATTAAAGGCAAAACCATGAACACACATAGCTGACTTGTTAATGAAGGGTGACCTTGACTTGAGTGCATACTCTAACATTTTGTATCAACTTCCATCTTGTCAGACAATTTTTTTAAATGTGAACTACATTAGGAAACTAAGATGAAGTAAGAGAGAAAATTGTGTACCTTTTGAAGGAATGAAGTTTATATAGCAAAGTTTGACCTGATATTTTGAGGATGTTACATATTTTATCCTAGACTTTACTTTTATGAATTTTGCACAAGATTATATTTTTTGCCTTTTATCTTTTAAACAATAATACTAAATATTTAACTTTATTTCAAATTATCTGAGCAAAATTTTTGTTGTTGATGCAATTCTGTGCCTGTACACTTTTAGAACTTAATATTGAAATGGCACCATATAGTAATTATCGTGTTGGCCTGCCATTAGAATGAATGTGAACATTATAGATACATAGATGTAGATTATTCTTGGTGTGTTCTAAAATGGAAGTGTTGCAGGGTATATGGTTGTGGTTGAGAATTAACTGTGAAAGTAAAAACATCTGACCTTTTACCACAGTTAATGACTAATTTCTGCATCCTGAATTAGATAATAATCATGTTATATAACAATTTACACATAAGTTTCCAATGTTTGCCACAGATGTGGTTTCCAAACCACAGTTTTCAATAATATATCCATCCTTCTCCACCCTACCCCCCACAATCTTGTTACAGAAGCATAAGAGAATGCTGAAAAGGCTTAAAATTGAACTTGTGTACAAACTACATAATTCTGTTAAATCCTTTTATTTTGAAACAAATACCATATTTTGCTATGTTATTTTCCCCCAGTGGTGAATCAGGAAGTGGCTGGAGTGGTGGTGGCTCAGGTGGAAGCATTCTTTTGGATGCCACATCCATGCAGATTACAGGTGAGACTCTGTTACTGCCTAAAATGTTTCCTATACTTTATGTATTATTATTTCATCTGGTGAGTGATAAAGGTATAGTTGATGCTTTCTTTAAAATACTCAGTTAACCATAGATGTTACACCAGCTTGAAGGGGTCACATCCCATAAAGTTGAGAGTGGGAGGGAAGGGGAGGATTGATTAGTTAATTACAGTACTGGCATCAGGCTTTCAGGCTTAATCATTATATAAATGAACTTGTTTAAAATAGTAACCTGTCATTAGAAGCCCTAATCCTCTTTCCCTAAGGTGGCAGTTTAATATAAGTTTGACAATATCTTTATAAAGCAGAGCTTAACCTTATTTTAAGTGGTACAAAAAAAAGAGATAGATTTTGTCAACTTTCTAAATTTGTATCCTATCAACAGCATTAAAATTGTACAGCTATGGTTCAGTGTTTATGGTATCTATTGTCAAATATGAAATATAAAATTGATGTAGAATGCCTCCTATATCATATGATAAAATAAAGAATTGATGTAGATACAAGATAAAATTGATGTATAATGCCGCCTAAATCACTTGATAAAATATAAAATAGATGTAGAATGCCTTCTAAATGATTTGAAGCAAGCTGAAGGCAGTAAGGGTAGGTTTATTTGATAATTAAAATATAATAACTGCCATGATCCCAGATATATTAATTGCTGCCAGGGAGACTTGGCACATCATTTGGTAGAGTGTACTGTACGAAGGCAAAGAGAGGTTGATTGCGTCCATGGGAAATACACTGATCACCAATTTCCTTGGCATGATGTAGCCAGTAATGTCTTAAAAGTGACATTGAAACAAGACAAACAAACATCATTGCCTGCCATCTTAAACTAACTTATATTCTTCTAAGTGATGTTGTTAGTAAATTCATTTGCCCTTGCCTTGTCGCAAACTGGGAGCAGCATATTATTCCCATTCCGTCCATACGCCACTTTCATGGTTCCCATTCCGTCCATACGCCACTTTCATGGTTCCCATTCCGTCCATACGCCACTTTCATGGTTCCCATTCCGTCCATATGCCACTTTCATGGTTCCCATTCCGTCCATACGCCACTTTCATGGTTCCCATTCCGTCCATACGTCACTTTCATGGTTCCCATTCCGTCCATATGCCACTTTCATGGTTCCCATTCCGTCCATACGCCACTTTCATGGTTCCCATTCCGTCCATACGCCACTTTCATGGTTCCCATTCCGTCCATACGCCACTTTCATGGTTCCCATTCCGTCCATACGCCACTTTCATGGTTCCCATTCCGTCCATACGCCACTTTCATGGTTCCCATAACGTCCATATGCCACTTTCATGGTTCCCATTCCGTCCATACGCCACTTTCATGGTTCCCATTCCGTCCATATGCCACTTTCATGGTTCCCATTCCGTCCATACGCCACTTTCATGGTTCCCATTCCGTCCATACGCCACTTTCATGGTTCCCATTCCGTCCATACGCCACTTTCATGGTTCCCATTCCGTCCATACGCCACTTTCATGGTTCCCATTCCGTCCATACGTCACTTTCATGGTTCCCATTCCGTCCATACGCCACTTTCATGGTTCCCATTCCGTCCATACGCCACTTTCATGGTTCCCATTCCGTCCATACGCCACTTTCATGGTTCCCATTCCGTCCATACGTCACTTTCATGGTTCCCATTACGTCCATGCGCCACTTTCATGGTTCCCATTCCGTCCATACGTCACTTTCATGGTTCCCATTCCGTCCATACGCCACTTTCATGGTTCCCATTCCGTCCATACGCCACTTTCATGGTTCCCATTCCGTCCATACGTCACTTTCATGGTTCCCATTCCGTCCATACGCCACTTTCATGGTTCCCATTCCGTCCATACGTCACTTTCATGGTTCCCATTCCGTCCATACGTCACTTTCATGGTTCCCATTCCGTCCATACGTCACTTTCATGGTTCCCATTCCGTCCATACGCCACTTTCATGGTTCCCATTCCGTCCATACGCCACTTTCATGGTTCCCATTCCGTCCATACGTCACTTTCATGGTTCCCATTCCGTCCATACGCCACTTTCATGGTTCCCATTCCGTCCATACGCCACTTTCATGGTTCCCATTCCGTCCATACGCCACTTTCATGGTTCCCATTCCGTCCATACGCCACTTTCATGGTTCCCATTCCGTCCATACGCCACTTTCATGGTTCCCATTCCGTCCATACGTCACTTTCATGGTTCCCATTCCGTCCATACGCCACTTTCATGGTTCCCATTCCGTCCATACGTCACTTTCATGGTTCCCATTCCGTCCATACGCCACTTTCATGGTTCCCATTCCGTCCATACGTCACTTTCATGGTTCCCATTCCGTCCATACGCCACTTTCATGGTTCCCATTCCGTCCATACGCCACTTTCATGGTTCCCATTCCGTCCATACGTCACTTTCATGGTTCCCATTCCGTCCATACGCCACTTTCATGGTTCCCATTCCGTCCATACGCCACTTTCATGGTTCCCATTCCGTCCATACGCCACTTTCATGGTTCCCATTCCGTCCATACGCCACTTTCATGGTTCCCATTCCGTCCATACGCCACTTTCATGGTTCCCATTCCGTCCATACGTCACTTTCATGGTTCCCATTCCGTCCATACGCCACTTTCATGGTTCCCATTCCGTCCATACGCCACTTTCATGGTTCCCATTCCGTCCATACGCCACTTTCATGGTTCCCATTCCGTCCATACGTCACTTTCATGGTTCCCATTCCGTCCATACGTCACTTTCATGGTTCCCATTCCGTCCATACGCCACTTTCATGGTTCCCATTCCGTCCATACGCCACTTTCATGGTTCCCATTCCGTCCATACGTCACTTTCATGGTTCCCATTCCGTCCATACGCCACTTTCATGGTTCCCATTCCGTCCATACGCCACTTTCATGGTTCCCATTCCGTCCATACGCCACTTTCATGGTTCCCATTCCGTCCATACGCCACTTTCATGGTTCCCATTCCGTCCATACGCCACTTTCATTGCTGTTCTCTAATTTTAAAGCTGTTTGAATAAAGGAGATAAAACTTATGTACTGATAATTAAATATTAGAATTTAGCATTTACTTCAGTAGGGTCCAGTCTTCAAGATTAAAGCCACAACTCAGTATTTTAAATTTTTGTCACACTTTCCTTTTGTCCTATAACTTCTAAGCCATCTGAGATTATGGGATCAAACTTGGTATAATTGTACATCATATTTAGATGATGATATATACCATATTGGGGGTGCTATCTTTACAGTCAAGATCTAGGCTTAAAATTTTAGGTTTTATCCCACTCCTTTTTTTCTACTCTGTAACTTTCAAGTCAGTAGAGATTAAGCAGTGAACCTTGGTTTATATCTAAATTGGCATTAGAATTTGTGGTGTTATGAGCTGCATTAGGAATCCAGTCATCAGGGTCCAGGTCAAGACCCGCTATTTAAATATTTCTTATATCATCATCAGTCAGTGTGATGTATACCACTTCTGGGTAATCATGGTCAATGTCACAACTATCCATCTTAAGTTATCCATCACAAGTTTTTCTTTCTGCTCCATGACTTTAGAACACATTCAGCTTTATGGATGAAACTTGTTACACTTATGCATTATCATTAGGAAGTATATAGTTTACTAAGTTGGGGGTTGTATCCTTAAGGTCATAGTCATGGGTCAGAAATTTAAGTGTCCATCCCCTTACATTTTTAAATATAATTTAAGGGCTTTTTGAGATGATAATGTTTAACTTCATATACTTATGCATCATCATAAGCAGGCATGTCACATACCATATTGGAGGTTATCTCTTTAAGTTCAAGGGTCAATAGCATTTCTTCATAATTTTCTTTCCATACTATAACAGAGCCATTTGACATTAATGGATACAACTTACTGTACTTGTCATGTACCACATAGGGGGTCCAATCTTCAAGGTTAGTATTATATTACCCTCCCTGCTGCTCAGGTCAATGTTTTAGGTTTCAGTAACATTTCCCCAACCTCCCAATAATGTTTGACCTGTTTAAGATAAAGATAATAAAATTTGGTACACTGTTGTAGTTGTCACTTGAAGATGTGTTGCATTTTTGGAGTCCTATTTTCAAAGACATGGTCTTTGAAAATAGGACAAGCATAACAGTCTAATGCTGTCATTGTATGCTTTTGGTGACATCACCACAGTAGGCAGGAACAAAATTTCCTTGAGTTTGCTTTTTGTATATAAATTCAATATGATATCATCATCATTATTGTATTCTTTTTAAATTAAGTTTCTACCCAGTATATTTACACAATTTTTGCATATAAACTCTTTATCCACACCAGTCAAATTCAATAACATCATTCTAATCGATGTATATTCCCAATTAACTCAGGCTTAATCCAGGCCATTGGTGGATCTGGTTCAACAGCAACTCAGGATGGTACAACCATTAGTGGTGGTGGTGGTGGTGGAGGTCTTATTGCCTTGATTTACCAGACTGGATACATAACAGGAAATATAACCACTGATGGAGGAAAGGGCAGTACAAATGCTCAGACTGGAGCCGCAGGGATCCAGTATGTGAAAAATTCAACCTATTCTAAGGCAAGTTGTGTAACTTTTTGTATATACAGAATATCAAATGTGTAATGGTTTATTGTTGTATTTTTAAATGTGTTAGATAATTTCCAGTTTTGAGATGAGAGCCTTGATGAGCAAAAAGATGGAAGTTATTAAACAAATTTTATAAATTTAATATTGGATCATTACCCATTTAAGATTCTGTTTAATGTAATAAGTCTTGGAATATGAAAAATTAGTTTTTTTTTATCCTGTCCCAAGACATATATGCATTTAAAAATTATCAGTGTCTCCTAACACTTATAAGTGTAAAAAAAAAAGACAAATTTGGCAAGATGACCATAATAAACACAGCATTGACCAGCTCTTGTCCGTTTACTATGTCGGTGAGCTGTTATAAACTACTATGATTGTTTTTACATTATTATTTTGCATGTGCATAATTTCTGATTTTCCAGTGTGAAATAAAAAAAAATAAATAAATAAAAACATCAATAATTTGCAGGTCATTTAAAGTTTTTCAGTTGACCAGTACTATATATAGTGTAAAGAACAGTACTTACACAGTGCAAATTGTATATCATTGTCTATTCCCAAAAGTATTCAATGCAGATTTTGCTTATTAATCATTTTAACCAAATCTCATAGTTCTACATCACATTATAAAAGATGTCAATTGCTATTTTGTTTATTTTGACCCAATTGCTCAAGAGTTACCAATTGTCAAAGATATATTAAATGATCCAACGAAGTGATCTAAATCATATGAAATGATGGATATCCTTAATTATACAAGTCACTTGGTAGCATATAGTATATTCAAAAAACAGATTATCATTGATACATTTTAAGTTTGTGTTTCAGCTTACTATAACTCAAATTCATTAACTTTCAACACAGTATTTATCCCAACTTTGATTCTGGACAGATGGTTGTGTCAGCATTTCTTTTGTTTATAGTTAGCAGATTTGCCTTTTGTTTTCTGACTGGAGACTGGGTAGTTGTTTGAACCATGAAATTGGCTTGGGAATAGCGGACATTTTGTCTGGCAGCAATGCTGGTAACCATTCATTTTACAACATTAATCCACATGGATTAACAGTTGTAAAATCTAAAGTGGGTTGATCAGGATGACAAGACATGCTTAATAGCAGTACTGAATTATTTCCCCCCCTCCCCTATTATGACTAACCATTGATTATCATCTCAATCAAGGTATGAATACGTGCTTGGTTTAGTAACATGATTACTGTATGGAGTAAGCAGTTACTTTATAGTTGCTTACATCAAAGCAAACTACATTTGAGTGTTTAAGTCTTACAATTATTTTCAAAGGATTATTTCTGAAACTTCCATATTGTATTTAGGAGGAATTATTTATATTAAGTGCAGTTATGCCTGTTAAGTCGAATCCAAGAGATGTTTTTTATTTAGCCTAAGTCATAATCTTTAATGTGCATTGAATCAAATGCTGTTGTTATTTGTTCCTGTCATACTGGGAGAACAGTTATAATGAGTTATGTATTTACTTTTTCAAGGTAAATTAAAAATATAGTTACTGACACATATATACAGTATTCTAATGCAATAATGCTTAAATAAAAGAAAATTCTGTGTGATGTCAAATAATTCACTCGGGTCAGCTGGAAAAGTTGATGCACCATACAAGAATTTCAGTGAGCCCATTTACAACATTTCCATTAAAAAGTGTGTTGACTACACTTTGAGTATTTAACATGTATTTTATTGGATAAAGAAGATTAAGTAGTATATAAGGTTTTGGATATTCAAATGAAGATTTGATTACTTAACGCAGATATTTTACTAAAATCTAAACAATAGACATTGCTGAGTATAGCAAATCTAGATTAAAAGTTTTATGACCAGATATTGGTGTTATTTGCTTTGAAAACATGTTTTTGTTGGATATCATTCTGTAAGTTGGTAGACTATTATTTGTTGACATTCTTTTTATAAGAGAAGTGATTTTATTTACTACTATAGGGTGACATTAAACTATGCTTCTCCTGGGTGTGGGTTGCTAGATTCAAGCCATGGAGTAGTAGAAATGTACTCATGTGCTAGTTTTAATTTGTCATTCAGAGAATTTTACATAGGGAAAATTTACCATATTCCAACATACATGACCATTTTTCTCAATTTCCATTTGGATCCTGATTGAAAAGATGGCCCATATTGTTAAGAGTGAAAGTCTCAGGTTCCAGAACGTGGGGCAAGGAAAATTCACAAATCAGTAATGGGAATTCTGTGCAAGAATTTCATGGCTAATTTGGACCAATCAGTAATGAGAATTTTGTGCAGGAATTCATTGGCTTATTTCAGACTGATCAAATTATCAAATTTTTTCCCCTGCCATACCTGGTGTGGATATTGTATTGGGTTATAACAACCCATGTTACCTATCTACAAAGCACTTATCTCTTCATGGAAAGGTTTACATATCAAGAGTTTTATTAGGCATGTTTAATCTAATTTGGTTTGTTCATTGTTGATTTGTGCTATAATCTCTGTGTCTTTTCTTTGATGAAGAGATTTATTTGAAATGAAAATTTTAGATTTATTATATATTTGAGTGAATCATTTATATGACCCTGAAGATGATATTCTTCAACAGTATTTACAAGATATGTTTTAGTTGTTGGTAGAAAGTTAGTAATTAATTGATATGTTGCTTACAGGTTCAAGTGAACACCAACAAAGCCACAGCAGCTGTGACTTTACTCCCTGTTCTAGAAGCAAATATTGCAGCTGTTACATTAAACACTCTGTCAATCAGAGGTGAAGGAACTGTTGGGTTTATTCCTCGGACTAATGGGTCTGCTTTGAAAGTAGAGTTATCAGAGATTAGTGGAAGCCCTGCTGCTGTATTGAAAGTCAGCAAAGGGGTGGAAGTATACTTGGCAACTCGTAGTGGCCTTGGTGTGAATAAGCTGACTCTGCAGACATCTATCCTGGTGGAGGAATCAGCTCTGCTTGATCTGCCAGCTTTTGTGACTGTAGAGAAAAATGTCAGCTTGGACCTTTGTGGAAGCCTGACCACCACAACACGTGATATTTTGGTTCAGAACTATGGAACACTGGCAGTCTCCTATCCAGCATCCCTTCAGCTGAACTCTCTAGCCATAGACTATTTGGGGAAATTCTCAAAAAGTTCCAAATGTGCCACTACAAGTAACAAAGCAAATCTTCAACTTCTATCCTTCAACAGCACATCTGACCTTACTGGTGCATCTCTTAGCACAGACTTTTCATTAAGTGCTGGGTATGGAAATGTGACTCTGACTGCAGGAGGTCCAGTTCTTAACAGAACATGTGAACCAGTGTCTGATTTAATTCTACTGAGAAATCAATTTTGCTACTTGGCACCTCGTGTGCATGTGTACAACTCCATTACCATAAATCCTGGTGCGGAGTTGCGCTTAGATGGGGACTCCACTGGTACAAATAAAACCAAAGTCATAGCCAACAAGATATATATAATGTTCTCAGGCAAAATCACTGGAGCAGGAACTGGCTACCAATCAGGAGGACCTGGAGCAGGGACTGGAGCAAACATTGGAGCTACATATGGAGGGACAGGTGAAGGAAGTAGTAGCAATCCTTATGGTTCTATCACTGACCCAGTGGCTTATGGTAGTAATGGCTATGCTGCCATCATCTCTCAGGGTCGAGGTGGTGGACAGATAGAACTTCAGGCTGACTCTGTAATAGTTGATGGAATCATAGACATGGATGCTGGACCTTCCTCTTCTTCAGGTGGAAGTGGTGGCAGCATCCTCATCAACTGTCTGACCTTGTCAGGGAGAGGAATCCTCCAGGCTCAGGGTGGAGCAGGTGGTGGAGGAGGCGGAAGAATAGCTGTCAATGTATCCAACTCCAATACCTTCACAGGACAGTATCAAGTGGATGGAGGGACATCTTCAGCAGGGCAGGGTTCATCAGGTTTGTACTTTATTTTGTGGTATTTAAATTTCTGGCCATTTTACAAGTATTTTTTCAGACTTCTAACTTATTTTTGTTTATCTCTTTGTTTTATTGAAAGGAAGGGTTCTTGCTGCAAAAGCCATTCAAAATATATTACACGAGAGCTCCATCACCAAATACTCATATTTTCTTTTTTTATAGTAGAATATCACCCATAATATAAATTCATAATTGTACACTCACCAAATAGCTATAAAATTTATGCCACTAGTAGCAAGTATACAGTTTAAATTCCAAAGTGAGTTTATAATTTGAATTACAATCCATCATGGGTATTTTCTGTTGATCTGAAATCAATGTTAGATCTAAATATACGATTTGATAATACCTCTCCTATTTATTTGTCAGATTTGGGTTTCATGTTAAATAATTTTCTCTACAGGAACTATTTTCCTTGAAAAAAATTCCACAGAAGTGATTTTGAAAGTGTCCAGTAAAGGATCCAAGCCATCAACTCTTGGAATAGGGCTGAACATGCCATCACAGCTTGGTGAGCTACATTTGGATCATGGAGCCACAATTCAATTGAACGTTAATGTCACCATCAACAAACTAAAGGCCAGTGGAAATGGGGAAACAATTATCATTGGTAGTGGTGCCACACTGGTCATCAGCAGTTTTGCTGATTCTCATGCAGGGAGCTTATGTAATTTCATTGTGGAAAATGGTGGAAAACTGTATGTGAATGCAACATTATTTGTATCCAACAGTGTGCCACAGCTGGAGGTTAGAGATGGAGGCCTTGTTGTAGCCAATCAGTTGACTTTAGGAAATAGTGGTGTTTTGAATATTTCAGCTACAGGAAAGGTACAGGTATCCAGTGCATACTTGAATGAAGGATCTCAATCAGAACTTAAGAGTGGAGCTCAGTTGGGGGTTACACAAAGTAGAGTAAGTCTCAGCAGTTTTAGACTTGGCTATAATGCCAGCATCAGCTTTGGCAATGACAATGTGACCATAGAATCAACGTCATTTGAGATGGACCAATTTTCCCAAATAAAACTTACGAGTTTGGTTAAGGAGATTCACATTGCAGGAAATGATGTAATTATTCAGGATGGTGCCATCATATCAGCTTCTGGTGGTGGGAGCACGGCAGGTTCTGGAGTAGGAGTAGGGGGAAAGGGAGCAAGTTATGGTGGAGAAGGAGGAGGAAATTTTGAAACCACTTATGGATCTACGAGCAATCCCACTGACTTTGGCAGTGGCACATCCAGTGCCCAGGGAGGAGGCATCATCACATTAAATGGGCTGAACAGAGTTGAGTTGGATGGAACTTTGTATGCTGATGGAGGGAATGGTGACAGTGCTAATGGAGGAGCTAGTGGTGGAAGTATTATTATCAAAGCAGGCTCACTCATAGGTCATGGGTATGTTTCATCGAAAGGTGGTCAGGGTTTGATATCAACATCAGGAGGAGGTGGAGGCAGGATTGCAGTCTATGCTGGTTCAATATCAGATTTCCATGGTGATATGTCCACTACTGGAGGGAAAGGGTTTGCCAATGGAGCTGCAGGAACCATCTACATGTCCTATAATGTGTCAGGAGCAAGCAAGACCAAACTGATTGTGGACAACTCTGGTGGTGAGTCCAGTTCAAAGACAGTAATTGCAAATGTATCAAGATTATCTAAATTAGATATCAGGGGAAATGCACAGCTCCTCATCAACTCAAGTAGTGTCAGCCAGTTTTTTATCGAGTCCATTGATGGAGACTACACTGGAAAGCTCTTTGTGCTGGGTGGTCAAGAGGCAAGCATTGCCACAGCCTACGGTACCCAGCACGCTTATGGCCTGAAGTGTAAGCTTGATATCCTCTTTGGAGGAATAGCCACAATGCCTGCTAAACTTCTACTAAAAGATGAAGAGACAACTGAATCTGATAATATTAATTTGAAGGTAGAAGGAACAATCCTTGGTCTCCGTGACTTGATCATTGCGTCAGGGGGAATAGCATCATTTGGCTATAAGAGTAACAGTGGGCTTGACAAAATGCAACTTAACCCACAAGGAACTCTTGTGCTTAACAACTTGGTTGTTGCCACTTCTGGTACATTACTTCTTGGAATGGATATGTCATCAACATATACTCTGACTTTAAGGGAAGAATTAAATGTCAACTATGGTGGTACATTGAGAGGCAAGAACCTAGCTATAACTTCTCCCACAATACAGGTTGCATACAGTGGTTTACTTCATGTGAATGAAGGAGGCAACCCAAGTGCAACTGGCAGAGGAGCAGGATCCCAGGGAACAGGGGGCAGTTTTGGTGGTGCAGGTGGCTTGTCCAATAGTGGTATTCCATCACCAGTCCAATACTATGGTTCTTTCAAGATGGCTACAATGGCTGGGTCAGGTGGTGGCAACACCAGCTCTGGTGGGATTGGAGGAAGTGGTGGTGGTGTCTTGGATATGTCAGTCACCAATCTTGTTCTTAATGGTATTATCAGTGCAGATGGGGGGCCCGGTTTGAATGGTGGAGGCGGTGGCAGTGGTGGGTCTGTTGCTATAGTTACTTTAGATATGTCAGGATCAGGAAGCATATTTGTTAGAGGTGGTAGCTCAAATGCCACTGGAGGTGGTGGAGGAGGAGGTAGAGTGGTTCTGGATGTTACAGGTGTGTATAACTACACTGGCTCTCCAAGTTTGCAAGGTGGATCCTCTGTATCAGGTGGTACAGGTGGGTCAGGCACAGCTTTCATCAAGACCTTGGTCAACAATCTGCCCCACTTTGAGCTGCATGTCAGCAATGAAGGGACATCTGGGATAGAACAAGGCCACACTTACCTAGACTATAGCAGCCCTACTAAAATGTCTATTGGCCAACTGGAGATTGGTGCCAACACAATTTTGGATTTTATTACTTCTGGTCTTCATTTTGAGGCAGAAGATCTTACCTGTGATCTTGGCAGCACAGTTATTGTACATAATTCTGTCATATTCAGTGCAGACATCAACAAGGACTTCAGCAAGCCAAGATGTAGCTTTGTGGTTCAGCAGGGAGGAGAGCTAAGACTACCAAACAAAGTGGAACTTCTAGGAGCCAGCAATTCATTCGAAGGTATTGTTTGAACTTTTATTGGCATCTGTATAATTCTTTCATTGACTTTTCAGTTTGTTTTTACATTTTATGCAACACCACAATAGTGATAATGCAATATAGTGTTACCCTTGCAGGTTTTCAGTATTTTTGTCCATCACACCTTGTTTTATGTTTTATTTTAGACCATTTTGTCTACAGTTGATGTGTATAAGAATTAAACAAATTTTAAAGTACATTTTAAATTTTAATATTAACTTTTAGGTTGTGTTACAAAAATCTCAAACATCTCATTTGTATTAGAAATTATGAACAATTTTGAGAAGCATTGTTAGGACACTTTACTCTCTTGTATGACATCTATCCTCCAGTTTAAAAGTAATTTTGTATGTCCAGCATGTCCACTTCATTTCATATATAGCTTGCAAGTTGTTTTACTGGTATAGAACTATAAACTTATAAGGATCTTTTTTGTCTTTAAATACTCTATAGCCATAATACAAAATTTGGATAAGAAAAAATATTAACCATTCTCACAGCCCTGCTTAAATGGAAATTCATACTAACTAAAATAGGCTTCTACAATGCACTAGAAAATTAATTTGTCAGGAGTTTTTCTGATTTTCATGTAAGCATTTTATGTGTAATTTTTGGTATGCATGTGTATGTGGGGTGTGGGAGAGAGAATTAGAAAGATAATGTATAGCATGTTTGTGTAATTAATGTTTGCTTGGGTTGAGGAACTTAGAGATGTTGTTCTGCTCTCAAAAATTTCTAAAATGAAACATAAGTAGAAAGTCTTTTTCTGTTAAGAATTTATACAAATTGTTTACAACTTTATTCTTGTAGGGACCCTGACCAACATCCGAGACATGGTGATATCCTCTCATCAGAAAGCCACTTTCTCCTCACAGACACGGACAGCGGGCTACACTAATGGTCAGTACACATACATGACAGAACCTGGAGCCTACAAGTTTTCCACCTTCACCATCAAGGATCATGCCCAAGTTACTTTCGAAGCTACAGGAAAGACCCAACAGCTGGGAACCTTGGAGCTTCATTATGGAGCAGTGCTGTTTGGAGAAATGCTACTGTTGTGGAGTAATGACATAATACTACACCCTGGATCTGCCATCAACCTGACCGGCAGAGGTTATCCTGCTGGAACAGGACCTGGATATGGAAAGCAGGTATGAACTAATGTATTGTCATAAAAACCTGTGTGAAAATTTATGAATTTTTTGTAGCATTGTAAAATCTTTAATGTCACACACTTGAAATTAGTGGAATTTTATTTACATGCAAGTGTGAACAGAGCAGTTTTGGAAATAATAGCTTACTGCCATAGTGTTTAAAAAGTCATGGAAAAAAATTTTCCTTGAAAAAGTAAGTTGCTAGAATTAATCCTGTTTGGTATCAGTTTTATTTCTATCACAAAAGACTCAAGTATCATTGTTGTCCTTTCTTGATTATGACCTTTAAAATATTTAGGATGAAAACAAATTAAATCATGATGAATTTTTATTATTTACTTAGACTCTGCAGTGAACTAAAAAGATCAACTAACATTCTATCAGTGAGAGTAAATATGTGCTTAGTCCATTCAGCCTTCCTTGTTATTAGAAGGATAGAAGCATGCAAAGTTTTAAGGAATCATGAATTCAAAATGTAGTAATTATTTGTATGTGAGAGAAAAATATTGAATATTTTCCTTAGATATTAGCTGCACATAACAGTCACTGTGAAAGTTGTGAATATTTCAAAAGACATTGTGATGTAAAGGGGACTAATCTTCCCTAATCTTTTGTACAGGTGTCTGGTATAGGGACAGGTGCTGGCCATGGAGCCCCAGGTGGAGCATTTAACAGCAGCATTTCTGGTGGTTCATCCTATAATTATACTCGGGATCCATTGAAGATGGGTAGTGGGGGTGGTAACAGTACCTCTGGGATGGGTGGGGCTGGCGGCGGTATCCTTAATCTCACCCTGGAGACCTCAATTGAAATTGAAGGTTAGAATATTCAAATAAGTAATAATAGTTGATGTTCAGTTTATAAACCGTCAAGATTCTTTTATTTTGTATTCTATCTAGTTCTCATGTTGAAAGATGCATCCAGATGCCAAACCCTTTTCCTTTTTAATAATTAGAACAACACTGCTTCTTATAGGACAGATATATGTCCCATGGGACATGGAAATTTTCTGTAGAAACTTCAGTTATTGTGGATTTTTGTTTAAAAAAATTGTATTAATTTTCTGATTGTATCATCCACTACAGTGCCATCTGAGTGGGTTTGAGACTCAAAGCAAACATTAGAAAGCTAACCCACTATCATTTTAAAAACCATCTGAAAGTCAGGAATACAAAACTAAAATACATTGAAAGAAAGGTTATGAAATTATCCATGATTTAGTGCATTCATTTCTAAATTGATATTAAATAAATGCCATATTTTTCCTTGAGTCTTTTCAGAAACTGTTGTAATATTTCTCAGTAGTAATAAAAATATTACATTTCTTTGAGGTATATTTCTGTTGATGAAGATGTTAGAAAAGATATAAGAAAAATGATAAGATATGAATTTTGTTACCCAAAATAGTTATATGCATATATGAATGCACTTGAAACATGTATATATATCTAATTCTGGCACTTTAGGACACATGAAAGTGGTACAGCATAATCAGCTCCACAAAATAATTGAATCAGCTCTCAGCTGCTGATTACAGATAGTGTTAAAATTGATAAGTTATTTTGGTTTCAATGAACCAATAAAGAAAAAACATGGCAACCATTTGCAATCAGCAGAGAGAGAGAGAGAACACTTCTCTTATACAGAAAATAAGACAAAAAAAGAGAAAATAAATCTGAATTATAAATTGAAATGGTTTTGTTTTCATTTATTTGAAAAATAGCCAGTTTTCCAAAGTATCATATATGGACTATTCAGTCTACTGAGCATAAACATCTCTAAAAGTTATGAAAATGAAGCAAAGTAGCTTTGGACATATATCTGTAAGTGAAATATTTTGTACTTAATATCAACAAATTAGGTAAAACTGCATTGGTACAATTGTTACCTCTTCTAGACATAATGCTACCTGAAATGTCAAAGTCATATTACTTGTTTATTCAATAAATTCTCTAAAATCTCTAATGAATTGTTGAATGCATGTACGTTGAGAAAAAACTTGTGATATAGTTTCCATTTAGAATTTACTAAAAAAAACACCAATACCCATCACACCATACAATGCAAGATTTAATGCTGAGTAGGTATGAAGTGTTGGGTTTTTATGAAAGTTGTTTTAGGATAAATATCTTACTAATTTTCCCATTTACAGCAATATTGTTCACTGTATCTTTTTTCGCATAGGAATTTACTTGCAGTTGCTATAATTTTAGATACAGTTTTTGTTTTGATTCATTTGAAATTTTTTATTGCTTTTGCACATTGATAAAACTTAATTAATTTGCAACAGGTTGTGTATTTACTATCAAAATATCTGTCATCACTGAAATATGTTGCTGAGCTATAATGCTGTACTTAGTAAAGTTTGAATTTGTCATTTTTATCCATGAACGGTAGTGCCTTAGAATGCCTATTGTAGAATTAATTCAGCAAAGTAAAATAATATGGCATTGTATTGCACTATTTGGGACATGGGCAAATGCATACTAATAACTTAAATATTTCACCATCCAAGATCATAACTGTACTCTTTATAGATTGAATATTGGATGAGAAGCAGTGTGTCTGATTATTTGTGTGTCCCTGTTTTGTCCCTTTTTGCATGGTCTTAATTGTCTCACTTCTAATCATCAGGTTCCATTTTGGTGGATGGAGCTGATGGTATTGGTAACAATGCTGGAGCTGGAAGTGGTGGCACAGTCATCATCAACACACCAGAAATTACTGGCAGTGGCCTAATTTCTTGTAATGGGGGACAGGGATCTGGCAAAGGAGGAGGTGGAGCTGGTGGAAGAATGAAAATTATAGCTAAGAAAGTGTAAGTGTTCTAAAGCATAACACTGGAGTTGTTTATGATGCTATAGGTTGCTTCACAAAAATGTCTAGCTGCTTGCTTTGCAAAAGTTTTTAGAAATATGCCAGCTTTAAGATGTAATTCATAAAGTTTTATTACTTATGAAATTTATCAGAAGCAGTTACATCCTCAGTCTAATATTGTAGCCATATATGTAAAGTATGTTTTATCCACATTTGAAAAAGAATGCTTGACAATGTGGATATTTAAATGTATGTTCACTTTGCATCTGACATAATTAAAGCATAGAACAGACAATCCCCCTACTGTAAACACCTGCAAATAAAGATCACTTCCATATAGCAACTAGTTTTTTGATCCCATCTATTATATAAATGACAAGTTAACCCTCTGTATTAGACCACAAGCTATTTAAGACCAATTTTTCTTAGTCTTATCAGTGTTCTGAATCAGGTGTTGCTGTTTTTATTACAGTACAAATGCAGGTTGGTGTGGGGTTGTGCATTACTACATATTGGCAATTTATTTTAAATCTGAAAAAATTCAACTATGATTGTAATACATTTGAAAAGCAATTGTCTGCTTTTGAATAGAAGAAAAAAATGATGTCAGGCACACTGGATACAGACTAGGTGTGAAAAGTTCCAGATCATCATCATCTACAACCTTTGATTTTTTTTCTATCTGATACTTTTTGTTCCACTTTTTTCTTTTATTGTTTCATGTGTATTCTTTTACATGTGTTGTAACAGTTAATCTCACTCTACTTATTGTATTGTGAACAGAAGATCTTCCATGAGTGTTGAACAATTTCTGTCTTGTGCAGGCCTTGGGTAGTAAATAAAAAATAATTTTAATTATATGACAAGTTTCATAAATATCTTTAAAGTGATTACAAATAATAAAATAATTAGATTTATTTGACCAAACAGCAAACAAATATAGTGAGATGATTGAAACACATTCTAAAGACTTGGTTATTGAGCCATTTTCATTTGTGATGTTATATCATTGATTATTTGTGATGTTATAGCATTGATCATTTGTGATGTTATAGCATTGATTATTTGTGATGTTATAGCATTGATTATTTGTGATGTTATATCAATGATCATTTGTGATGTTATAGCATTGATCATTTGTGATGTTATATCAATGATCATTTGTGATGTTATGATATCAATGATCATTTGTGATGTTATGATATCAATGATCATTTGTGATGTTATGATATCAATGATCATTTGTGATGTTATGATATCAATGATCATTTGTGATGTTATATCAATGATCATTTGTGATGTTATAGCATTGATCATTTGTGATGTTATGATATCAATGATCATTTGTGATGTTATGATATCAATGATCATTTGTGATGTTATGATATCAATGATCATTTGTGATGTTATATCATTGATAATTTGTGATATTATATCATTGATCATTTGTGATGTTGTAGCATTGATCATTTGTGATGTTATGATATCAATCATCATTTGTGATGTTATAGCATTGATCATTTGAGATGTTATGATATCAATCATCATTTGTGATGTTATGATATCAATGATCATTTGTGATGTTATATCATTGATCATTTGTGATGTTATGATATCAATGATCATTTGTGATGTTATATCATTGATCATTTGTGATGTTATAGCATTGATCATTTGTGATGTTATATCATTGATCATTTGTGATGTTATATCATTGATAATTTGTGATATTATATCATTGATCATTTGTGATGTTATGATATCAATGATCATTTGTGATGTTATGATATCAGTGACAATTTATGATGTTAAGTGGTATTATTACATATATAAAAAGTGATACAGGTATTTTACCATATTACATATATAAAAAAGTGATACAGGTATTTTACCATATATAATCACTTCCAACACTAGTCCAACTGCAAACTGCACAGACTCAGATATGCATGTGCATAATGTACCAACAGATCTGGGTACATGAAGTTTGTTAGGAGTTATTAGCAAAACAAACAACCCTGATTTGCAGGCACATTATGCTATGGCATATCACAAGCTTTGCTGTTTGTAGTTTGACTTGACTTAGAAGCAAGTACCTAAATTATGCATTAGTCATGTGTTACATTATTTGATAATATAATTTTAGACATTTTGAGTGTGAGATGAAAAATTGTAAAATTAAGTTATTTGATTGAACTTCTATTAATAAGGAGTGGACAGATGCTAAATAAACATGGTGCATATTTAAAGAGTGGACAGATGCTAAACATGGTGCATATTTAAAGAGTGGACAGATGCTAAACATGGTGCATATTTAAAGAGTGGACAGATGCTAAACATGGTGCATATTTAAAGAGTGGACAGATGCTAAACATGGTGCATATTTAAAGAGTGGACAGATGCTAAACATGGTGCATATTTAAAGAGTGGACAGATGCTAAACATGGTGCATATTTAAAGAATGGACAGATGCTAAACATGGTGCATATTTAAAGAGTGGACAGAGGCTAAACATGGTGCATATTTAAAGAGTGGACAGATGCTAAACATGGTGCATATTTAAAGAATGGACAGATGCTAAACATGGTGCATATTTAAAGAGTGGACAGAGGCTAAACATGGTGCATATTTAAAGAGTGAACAGAGACTAAATGTGGTGCATTTTTAAAAAGAATTTGTTGTTGTAGGGTTTAACACCATTTTTCAGGCTATACATGATGGCCAGTATTAATGGTGGAGGAAGAACCCTGGAAAACCCAGGGAAGAACCACCGACCCACGAGAAACTACTGGCAGGCTTTCTCACTTACCCACGTTAGCCCAGTCTGGACTCCAACTCACACAGACAGAGATGAGATGGCAGTGATCCATAATGGTCATTGCTTTAGGGGCCATTCAGGGCCCCTTTAAAAAGAATAGAAATACCCTTACTATACTTGTAAATTGGATCACTTGTGGAGCAGGGGTTAAACTCCACCCTTATTCTTTCAACTTCATTGTCACTATAAGAATCAATTTCATACTTCAAGAAAGAGATGTAAGCTTTTCCAAGAGATATTTTGCAATGAAGAATAAGTCTAATGTATTTAATGTTATTGTTCATACATAAAAAATAATTATTAGTTTCATTGTACATAAAATTATATGTAAAATAAATAAGTATCATTTGTTGTAATAATTGTTTATGAAAAATAAAAGGATCATACCCAAACAAGGTCGATGGAACACATGACATTTGACAACCATACATACAAAACAAATGTACAAATTTGTCTCATTCTGCTTTCATCTCAACAGTCTGATTGTTATTATATGAGAGAGAAAGAGAGTCTGGGTTTTTATAGTTTTTACAGCATTACTATATGGAATCAACAAGATTAATTGCCCACTTTGTGGTCTTCACTTCATCCTCTACTGAGATATTATTTTTACTGGATAAATAAACTGAAATGGCTTCGGAACTCATTTTCAAATGTGCATGTTTCTTGGCTACAGACTGACATAACAGAGTGCTCATTAATAATGTTATCCAGCTGTTAATGAATAGCGGTATAAATTGTAATGACAACAATAGAACAAAAACATCAATCGTTATATTTTCTTGGATACAAAAGACAGAAAAAAGGGCAATATGATGAATGCAAATTGATTCTTAGTTAACCAAACAGTTGCCTTTTATGAGGAAGCTGAGCAATAGGCTTTCTACACACTTACAATTGGTGAATATTTCTTTACTTGTTAATTTCTTTTTCATTATTAGATACCTCATGTATGCAAAGATATCAGATTATTGGATTTTTGTTTCATTGAGGAAACAAATATTTATATTCTCATGTGGGATTACACCAAATTTACTCTACAAAGAATAAATTGGTCCTTTTGCATATCTAAGTGATACATCATTTTATGTAAGAAAAATAATAGGTTAACCGAAAAATGTGAAGTTTGTGTACCAAACAATTTGATAGCTCTAATTAATTATTATTTGTATGGCATGATGGTGTACACAAAATTAAAGTGTATGAAAAAAAACATTAAATAGAGTATTCTCATTACAGTATCTGTGTTTTATTATGATGTGTAACCTATAAAAGTGCCATTATAAAAAACAAAAGAAAACTGAAGAATGAAATTATTTATTGAGATGAAACATAAATATCTGACATGGTTATACAGTGTAAACCAAAATGCAGTGGCAGATTTATACCAGATTATCCATATATTATCCAACCTAAATTATAATTAATTACTTTTAGATACTCCTACCAAGGTGCACTAACAGCCTATGGAGGTGGTAATGATGAAAATGTGAACACAGTCAAAGCTGGTCCTGGTACCATCTATGTACAGAAAGGAGCAGATGTTTTGAGTAGTCCAGAACATCACCTGATTGTGACTGGGTCCACCACTGACCCCTTACAGATTCAAACCAGGACTCAGATCACTGGGGCATCAGCAATAGAGTTTGTATATGATACCTTCACACTTACAGGTAAGATGCAGTAAGTTTTATTTGTAGTCTTGATGAAAGATCACATGGGGAAAACTGGAGTTTAGGCTATTTGGAATTGATTTTTTAAACTTTATTGAAGATCAGTAGTTTGTGACATCTTGATTTTAAGCACCTCCTGATTGTTTATGTTTCATATTTTGTTGTGTGTTGATATATTGTACAGTTCAGTTGTATGCTGTATTAACTGTTTTATTACATATCAGAGTTTGTATTTTATAGTATAATTGGCATAATATGATTCTTTTATTATTACAGGCTATGCTCATGCGGAATTTGAGGGTTTAACCACAAGATTTATCCTAGCCAAGATATATGGTGACAAGACAGGGTGGCTGTTTGTAGAATACCAGCAAGTTCTACAGGCAGAATTCATTGAAGGTGTCGTTGGCCATCTTATAACAAACATCAACATCAGGGTTGGGGAAAATGCAACTTTGCATGTACCTCTAGACCTTACTGTAGGAGGAACAACATTGGACCTCAGTGGCCGTGTTACATTCAACAAACTTACTGTGGAAGATCAAGGTGTAATAATGCTCCATCCAACATCATTTACTGCATCTTACGTCCAAGGTGGATACAGAGCTAAAAGCACCCCGGGAGTATATGTTCTTCAAACCATCATCCTTAAACAGGGTTCCCAATTTAATCCAGCTGTTGGACTTCAGCTGCAAATCGGTACAATGGAAATGAAGAGGTATGTCATACTGTATGCTAATTTTGTGGAGATTGCAGCTGGAACCCTAGTGCTAGAGAGGGGAGCTCAACTGAATGTAGTTGGAAAGGGAAATCGTGGTGATGCACCACCTTTTGCACATGGACAAGGGAGTAATGGTGGAGGTCATGCTAGTTCTGGTGGAATAGGAAATGGACAGGCCCTCACCTCAGCATCAGAACCTTATGGGACCATCTATAAGCCTAGGACCCCAGGAGCCCCTGGAGGAAATGGTGGAAATGGAGGAGGCTTCATTTACATTGTAGTGGATGAGTTACTCCTGGATGGGATCCTAGATGCCAGTGGAAACTCATCTTCAGTTGGTGGAGGTGGAAGTGGAGGCAGTATCTATCTCATTTGTGATGATGTCCTGAAGGGTCTGGGTAAGATAGCAGCCCGTGGAGGGGATGCCTCAAGCTCTTTTGCAGGTGGTGGAAGTGGTGGACACATTGCTGTTGAGATGAATAAAGATTTCTTCCTTGGAAAGTACATAGCTGCAGGAGGAGTCTCAAGTGCTGTGTATGGAAAAGGAGGACCAGGATCCATATATATCAAGACCAACACAGGATTGACCAAGGGAGAAAAACTAATCATTGATAACTCAAACCAGCAAAAGCAGTTCTACACTACATTGAATGAGGAGGTTACTGATATTGAGTTTGATCAAGTAGATATCTATGATTATGCAAAATTCCAAGTTGTTAAGGATGGAATCCCAAGGAAACTTAATATAAAGAAGGTTAATGGAGATGGAACAGGGTTGCTTAGAATGCAGACAAATCAGACAGGAACATTGGAACGTGTCAGTTCAAGCACAAACTCAAAGTTGGAGATTAATCTGGAACTTCACGATGGAGGAGAATTTATTTTGTCCGAGACTACAAGCATTCTTGGAAAGGCAGATACAGCACTTGATTTGGATGGAACCATGCGTGGTGTAATTAATCTGGTTCTTGGATCTGGCCGATACATGAGAATGGGCAGCAATGCTCGTATTGTGCCTTTCCAAGAAACAGCCATGAGTTCCAAAGCCAGGGTCACTTTTGGTACATTACAGTTGGATCCAGGCAGCACACTAGATTATGACCAAAACACAGGGGCAGATATGCTAGTTGGATCAATGTTTATAAAGTATGCATCCAAGATGACTGCAGACTACTTCAACATTTCATGCTCCACGATTGATATTGAACTAGAAGCTAAAATGAGTTCTGCTAGTAGAGATAGGCCTGTGTCGACCACTATTGATATAACAACAGGATCTGGCAATGAATCTTTTGCCAACAAAGGAGGAGCAGGACATGGAGGAGTAGGTGGAGGTACTTTAGCCGTGGCTGGGAAATCCTATGGTTCACTGTATAAACCAGTGGCACCAGGAAGCAGAGCTGGAACATTGGGAGGTAGGGGAGGAGGGAAGATCTACTTGAAGATTGGGCAAAACCTGTTCAATGATGGTGAAATCTCTGTGAATGGCACTGGTTCAGCTTATGGTGGAGGCAGTGGTGGCAGCATCTACATTGAGTCCTACTCAGTTGATGGATACGGTATCTTTTCCAGTGTTGGTGGATCTGGTAGTGGCAACAGTGGCGGTGGCTCAGCAGGGAGAGTAGCCATCTATTCCAAGACACGGGATGGATTTGATGGTAGTTATCTGGTGTATGGAGGGGATGGTGCCTCAAGTATTCTTGCAGGAGGTGGTGGCACTGTCTACCTGGAGGATATTAGAAACAGTTTCCCATACAAGCGCCTGCTGCTGGACAATATGAACAGACCTGTTGATAAATATGCAACCATTGATGAGGCTAACATGCTGACATACAACTTTGATGAGGTGCACATCATCAACCAGGCATCTCTTCACATGGCAAATAATGGACTTAAAGCAACAATGGACATCAGAAAACTGTATGGAGACAGGTCAGGATTAATTCATCTCCACCCAAACCATGTCCTTGTGACTGAGTACAAGGAAGCTAGCCGGAATGCTTTCACATCAGGTGTGAACTTTGCCATAGATGAAGGTTCAGAGATCATTCTCCCATCTATTACATATGTGTATGGAAATGGAGTTCAATTGAGTGACTACACTGAGAAGAGATCCATCAATCTGTTTGGTAGATTCACAGGAGTATTATACCTTATACTTGGATATGAGTCTCGCTTCTTCTTGGGGCCAAAGTCACACACTGCAGTTCTTGGTAATGGTACATATGCTCGGGTTGATCCAGTGGGAGAAGTTAAGTTTGGATCCATGGATCTTCGAAGTTTCTCTTCCATCAAGACAGCACCAGACATGACCTTAAAAGCAACCAGTGGCATAATTGACACCCGTTACAAGTCAGAAATTTCTGCAGAGACAATTAAGATTAAGTCCAATGTTCTAAATGTTGAGGCAGGGTCAAAGTTAACTGCCTCTGCCATGGATAGACCACTAGATATGCTAGACTCACCTCTTGGTCAGGGCATCTCTGAGAACAGACCATACTACATTGCTACAGGGGCAGGTCATGCAACAGCAGGGGGAAGTGAGTAATTTATAGACCTATTTTTCATTATTAAGTGTTTATCAATAAATATATGAATGTTTTAGAATTTCAGTGTTACTGTAAACAGCATGTAGAGAATAAATTCATCAACTTGCTATTAAATTGGTATGACAAATTACTCAATTCTCTTGCAGATCTTGACCATAAGACCAAATTTAAAACTGGTTCCATTTGTAGCATGAAATTATGCAATTATGAAACCATTTGTCTTTTTTCAAACATACAAGACTTCTTTTTTTCTTGCTCCCTGATTGTAAAACTGTAACACTGATGTTTCACAATGTTTTAAGGGGAACTAAAACTCTTCAACAGATTTATGACATTCTCAACCTTTGTGACAAATTTTCATTTATCAGTGGTATAAGGCAGGGGCCTTTACATAATCATTAATTACTTGCATCTCAGTAATGTTGTAATGCATGTGAAAGAGCAAACAATTATTTTTATAGGTGTTACCTTTCATATATTTGCCTTCCAGTAAGATTGTGTCAATTATGCTTTATACTGAATTGAGATTTAGAAGTTTGAAAGAGGGCTTCAAGGTAGATTAGTTCTTAGCTAATTGAGTTACCCTCTTTAAATAAAGTCATAATAATAATAATAAAAAAGAAGTAAATAATTACATTTTCTTTTATTTAATTTTCACTTTGAATAGTTCATATTATAATTGTCCTTTTTACTTTATATAGTTGCTGGTATGTCTGCCATAACAACCCCAAACCAAACAAGAACTAGATGTTTGAATATAGATATTTTGATGTTGCATTTACCAAGACCGCATATTTTTCATAAGCTGATAAAAATCTTATTTCTCCACTGTAGGTGGCAGCTCTAATATGACAGGAGGCAGGTACTATGATAGTTTGTACACACCCACAGAGAGGGGTAGTGCAGGTGGACAGAGTTATCATAGTTTGGGTGGTAAGGGTGGTGGTGTTATTGAGCTTGATGTGTCCACTGATCTATATGTGGATGGCACTCTGTCAACTGATGCAGCAGACACAGATAGTAACCTGTATGCTGGTGGAGGTAGTGGTGGCACTATTTACATAAAGTGAGTACTGTAAACTTCTATTTGTTGAAATAATATATGAAAGACCCATAAAACAGTTTTGCTTTAGTATGTTTATCACTTCTGAATTGTATTATCTGTAAGGAAAGTGAGAATTGTTGCACAAAAGCATTATTAAGATGTCAAAAACATGTTTTATGAAAGGGAGGAGGTGTTGGACTAAACTAAATTCTGTATATTAATATAAGACAATTGATTGCTTAATAGAAGTAACCTATAATAATTTCCATCTGGAAGATTTATAAATACAAGTTGAAAGAATCCTCTTTTTTCCAATAAGGTCTCCAGTTCTAGAGGGTCATGGCACTCTCAGTTCCAGTGGTGGAGACGGCATAACAGGTGGAGCAGGAGGAAGAATCTCTGTTATACTTGGATCAGAAGTCTATTTCTATGGAGATTACCAGGCTTTAGGAGGAGCTGGATCAGGATCATATGGAAGCATGACTTCAGGGGGACCTGGATCAGTTTACATCCAAGACACAAGGTCTAGTAATAATTGTTTTTGTAATCTTTAGCCTTTTTCTCATTCAGTTTACCTGTCGAGGACAGCCTTGGTCAGCTGTCTTTGTGTGTCATCAAGTCCCATTTCCTTAATATGATATCAATAATGTGTTGAAAGTGCCATTTAAACCAAGAAAAAGACTAAATTCCTTGTACAGAATCTCTTTCTTGTGAGTTTGATTTTGAATTGAAGCTAGTTCCAGCAATTATATGAATTTAAAGTACTGGAAATTGTAAGATGATAGAATCAATACCAATATTTCACAGTATTTACATTATGTTGGTGAAAACAAATGCACAAAAAAATCAAAATGTGCTGCAAAAAATGTTTTCAAAGGTATCATATTTTACTATTCACTGATAATGTTTTGGACTTCTGTGCTGACTTTATGATCATTTTAGCAGCATGGCCAGTAATTACTTTTTTCTTTAATCCCTTGTAAAATAACTGATTTCTTCTTGAACTACATTATTCAATCTTAATACCTTAATGGAACTACTACTTCCTCACAAATCCTGCCCTCTCAGACTAAAACTTTGTAGCTAAAAGTTATCTCCCAACCTAGGAGGCAGTTTGATGTGATCTACTTTGATACTGGGATTGGCACCAAACCTCATGAATACTACTTCTGTTCATGCAGAATAGCACAATCTCTACAGACATAGAGGCCTCACAATCCATGTACAATTATTCTGGAAGTTCATTCCATAAAGACAACTGAAGGAGTATTCTTTTTAAGAGGAATTATAATTTCCAACTTTTTTACCTCCTATGATGACAAAATTCTTGTCTTTTTAGCTTTATCACTTTGCTGCTGTCCTCACATGCTTAGATGCCCTTGTTATATACCTGCATGTGTCACTAGTGTGTCCCCTTACATGTGTGAAATACAAAATTTGTATAATATTGCTGTATAATTGCATCTGACCATCACATCCAATTGTAAATTGTAAGCTAAGATGGAAAATCATTTACATTGGAGTGACAAGGAAATTAAAGCAAGCTGTATGGACAGTTTTTGTGGATCAAATATCCCCTAACCCATCTCAACTCAAACATTGGCACAATGTCATGCAAGATAAAATGGCACTGTTCCATCAAAACATTAGTCTGACATTCCAGATTGTAACAGGTCACAACCACAGTTATTCTTACCATTTCAACCAAAAGACAATGTATTTGTTTTTTTTATCTACTCCACCACAATGCTCCCATTTACCAGTATAGTGCTCCAGTTCACATGGGATAATGATTCACTGCATATGCCACTTATTTGGAAAACTTGCTTAGTGATCAAATCCCGGTCAGGATGTCCTGCAAGCATGGTGGGTCGCCTCTTTGGACAATCTTCTGTTTCATCTCAGATTGCCAGGAGACATCATCATTCCCCTGTTCATCTAGAGATAATGTATGTTTCCATCATTTTTGTTAGATTTTACTGACAAGAGAAGACTGCCTTCTGAGCATCAATTGAAGAAGTCTTTTGCATTTTGTCACCAGAGTTTCCTTCTCCTCTTCCAACAGATTTCCAGCATTTGTTGACATGTTCATCAGCAGTGACCAACTGGCATGTAACTCTTATCACTGTTAGGTCCAGCAGCTGACTTTGAGATACACATAGCAGCCATGAGAATGATGAACCCCTTGTCAGTAAGCACCTCAAATATCATCTTGCATAATATAATTAGGATTGTGGGCCCCGAGTGGCAGAGTGGTCTAAAGCGCTGTCCATTACACAACACTGCCATCTCACCTCTGTCTGTGTGGGTTCAAGTCAATGATTCAGCAATTGTGGATATGTGAGAAAGCTTGCCAGTAGCTTCTCTTGGGTTGGTGTTTTTTTCTGTTGATTTTCTGGTTTCTTCCTCCACCATTAATACTTGCTGCCATGTATAGTCTATCATGTGCTGAAAAATGGTGTTAAGCCCCAGAACAACAACAACAACAACAGCAGCATCTCATATGCTGCCCTGACATCACTGTACTGCCACTCTTTTGACTTTGTGTATCCATATTGTCACAGTGTGCCTTGAATGCTTCAGGGCCAGTTGTGCCACAATATCTACTTTATATTTGCTCTTCTTGGGGGGAATGCTGCCCTGCAGATCCAATACAAATTCAGAGTCTTGGTTCTTGAGAATCAGTGTGGATAAAAAGCACAAAGAAGATGATATTTCCACACCAATTTCTCTACATGCTGTCAGATATAAACTGAACCCAATCTAGCTTGCAAATATGCCTGAGGGTATCATTTATGATGATCTAGTATCACATATTCTATCTTTGCATCTGTATACAGTCTCTGATGGGGAAAAGAGATCACTTGTTGGAGGATTACTATACAGTACTATGCTGGTTGCATGTCATTTTGTGGCTAGGTAGTGCTTTTGTCCCCGGTTGCTATAATGGATCTAGGGAAGCTGGTGGCTCGAGCCTTGCAAGTATCATATTTCAGGCTGATTGTTCCTCCTAAACTGAGTCTTTGTTCCACAGAAAACATGCTTTGAAAGCTTTTTAATGCGGGCTGGCTTCAGTTCTTACAAAGAACTGTTGGAAGACCAATAATCCTTACCCTTTGGGATTTACGTAATGTGACAGTGGACATAATTGTCCTAGGTTGCCTATTTATGAGGCCATTACAATGATACTGTTGCTCCAATGGTGGTTGGAACTATGATCCTAGGAACAAACATGCATATAAGGTCCCATCTTAGGAAATGGGTGAACCTCACTTGGTTTACTCAGCTGTGATGATTTTTCTTCTTTGGGAATTTCTAAGCTGGTGTCTTTAATGGCAAATTCTTATACAGGTTCATCATATTCCAGACTGACCAGAGTTTAGCAGAATCATTGTCTCAGATGAATCAAATAATACAGGCAGAACAGTTGCTTTACCCCTCGGGTTTTATTTGCAAAAATGCATGCTGGGATCAGCAACTGGCAGATCTATTGGCTAAAATGGGATGCAGAAATCCCAGTCTTTATCTCATCAACCCTACTTCCGAAGGCCTTATCAGTTGATCTTCTTATATAGATTGGAATGGCTTGGATACCTACTCTCCTCCTCCAACATGCCTGTGTCCAAACATGATTCATAAGGCAAGAGAATAAGAGTGTCACCTAATCCAAATTGCTCAACTCAAATGGGAAAAAAGTATGGCTCAATGTTCTCAACAAAGTAGTAGCAGTTAAATCCCCAGAAAAATATTTCATGATTTACTCAAGCAACCAAAATGGCAGGCAATCCATTCCATTTCAGAGTTGATGAACCTGTATGGTTAGATCATATTAAATGAACTATCATCTCTCTACACTGAGACAGTCCTTCACTATGAAAGTATACAAGGAAAATAGAAAATTTTTGCACAGTGGTGTGAATGCAAACACATTACACTGCCGAACACATCAATACATCAAATAGCTAACTTCCTGTATTGGAATTAGATGAGATCACCAATAACATTTTAAAGCCTGCTGTTCCATCATGGAAGTGAGAAAAAAATCTATCCTATCTGCTGTCAAATTAAAGTTTACATTTCCAAAAGCTTTGGCTTTTTGCACAAAATGGAAACTATCATGGGTGCTAATCTGACTGAAAAAGACACTGTTTGAACGGCTCTCGAGGGGTTTATTATTAGTCCACCCCTCATACAAGACCTGCTTCATATTTGCACTAGTAATATCAGAATGAATTAGTGAAATACATGCACTACCAGTTGACCCAAACTATTTGCAGTTCTGACAAGATGGGTCAGCATCACTCATGATGTCTATAGGGCCCTGTACCAGTTCTGACAAAATGGGTCAGTATCACTCATGATGTCTATAGGGCCCTGTACCAGTTCTGACAAGATGGGTCAGTATCACTCATGATGTCTATAGGGCCCTGTACCATGTCTATAGGGCCCTGTGCCAGTTCTGACAAGATGGGTCAGTATCACTCATGATGTCTATAGGGCCCTGTACCAGTTCTGACAAGATGGGTCAGTATTAATCATGATGTTTATAGGGCCCTGTACCAGTTCTGACAAGATGGGCAGTATCACTCATGATGTCTATAGGGCCCTGTACAAGTTCTGAAGTGGTTCTTGAAGACGACTGAGCTTATTGAGATCCAACCTCTTCTTACCCTTTGTCCTGTATAAAATTGTGTATTCACTTTGCATGGCAGAAAATATTTCCAGATCATTCAATAAGATACACCTTTTAGCTCACAAAATTAGTCACCACAAACATTCTATTGCAGCAAATCTGTTTCATAGCTGATATTATCCATACTTTGGGATAGAGGTCAGAGTTGATCTTCTTTTATAGATTGGAATGGCCAGATTTTATCTCATAGATCTTTCATTCCAAAAGATTCAACTCAGCTGTTGTGCCATGATTTATTGTCAGGTTGCCTTCTCAAGTCTTTCAACAGTTTTATAAGGATGCAGCTTTACAACTTCTAAGCAGAAAAATTTTCCGTCATATCTTTTCTATTTTCTAGCCATGTTATCTAGAATCTGTCTCACATATATTACAGGACGGGAGATGGTCTCTCTTTGGATAAGGGATGTAACTCCCTCCACTTCTTACCTATTCTTGTGCATATTGATTGGGTAATGCATTTTTCAGTAAAATCAGTTTCTTCCATAATATTTACACATTATAATACACATACACCTTCTCAGTCTCCATGCAGTTACATCCATCTAGAGATCATGCCTTCCACTCTAATAGTAGCTGAAGTAATCCATGTATCAAGGGGTGATCATTATCTGTGACCTAGGTGGACGGATAAATTTTCGCTTTTTAGCTAAAATGTTTTTGCCTGAGGACAGGAGTAGTAGTTCTCGCAATGCATTATGACTGGGTAAATATTATTGAAGAAATGTATTTTACTAGAACAAATTGGTTTTATTTGTATAGCAAAAACAAGGCAGTCCTACTTTGATTTTCATTTTTTTAATTATGCAGATATGGAATTACATATAAACAGCTAATGTTGGACAACATGGGCAGAACATGGGATCATCAGTATGTCTTGGATGAAGGATCTGACACCAAGTACAAATTTGATGAGGTCCACTTAGTCAGAAATGCATCTCTTCAAATAAAGACTGGAGACCCCATAAACAGACAGTTGACTGTCACCAAGATATATGGAGACAAATCAGGACGGATTTATCTCCAAGCCAATCAGGTTGCTTACCTGGAAGAATACCAAGAACTGACAAAAACGCCAATCAATCTGTGGGTGGGCAGTGGCTCAAAGGTTTACCTCTCTCCTTTGGTCTATATCCTGGGTTTGGGAGAGATTGCCTTGTTATGGAATGGTGAAATCATTGGTACTCGCCATTTGAGGATTGTGCCAGGAAGGAAAATTAGTATTGGCTTCATGGCATCCACAAGTTATTATGAGAATGGAACCCTGGTGGCTGGTGAGCCTGGCTGGTTCAGATTTGCAACAATGGAGCTAGGAGCTGAGGCTAAGATAGAACTCCCACCTCCTATGGGCCTCAAACTCACAGTAGGAATACTGGTAAGATGTGGAAACATTCGTTCATGTCACATGCCTTTGATCTATGAATTCTTGAATATGGAACTGTTCTTTCTCATAACTCAGCCAAAAGTTAGTTTAACAAAGGAGAAATGACACTTTCATTAACTCTGTTTATTCTGTGCTGTAAAAAACAATATTTTAGTAACACTGAGTTTAACAAATCTTTATTTTAATCATAATATTGACATCAAAAATTAATTTAGAATTAATAGCTAATTGGCAATAAATAGGTCATTTTTTGTATTTTTAGTCTATTTTTTGTACTCTTAAAAAATGTAGGAAATAATGGTTAAGATTTATGAATCAAGGTTGATTTTCCAAGAGTTTGTCATGAGGATCTTCATTTGAGTGATGATTGATGGATGATTTTAATTACGGCTATCTTTATTGTGATAAAATAATTCATGAATAATAGTACTTGATTTGGAGGAATATGTGTTGTTGGTACAGTGGTCCTCCTCTTATATGGCCACCCCTTCTCTCCCAGGAAAGTGGTGAGGCCGTTCCAGAAGGGGGACTAAACTTTTTGTGAGAAGTATTTGTAATGCACATAAGTAAGAAAGCTACATACTTCAAAGCATTTGATATCTTCATTTAATCTCTCCATTTAAAAGTAACATTAATTGTTAAAAGGTTTTTCTTGTCTTAGGAATAGACTTTTTTGAACTGAATATACATTAATAGTTTTTATTGTTCTTGACATAAGCATGATATGCAAGCGGGTATTGTCATGCACACATTCAAAAACATATAAATCTTGGTACATTCTTTCCATTGCTGCTGAAAAATCTCCTTTTCAATTACAATGTCAAGTCTTTCCAGCGAAAAATTGTTTTATTAGAGTCATTTCTTAATAAAATTGTCCAGCAAGTCCCCTTCCCCATCCCTCAATGTCTTCAAGTAGAATAACTGACTTTCTTCTAATGTAATACGTCTCTGTTTACATGATGATATTTTAATATTTACTAATGATTTATTTAAATGTTGCTAACTGTATGCATTTTAATTATGCAGAAGAAACTGTTGTAGAATGGACAAAATGCCATTTTCATAAAGGATGTGAAAGATTGTTACACGATTTTTTGGTCTTTGTCTGGTACCATGTTTTGTTTAAGGTTAATTTCTCTGTGTGTTGATCCACAAAATCTATATTTAGCCTATTCTGACCATGATATGATCTCCACAATTACATCCAGTTGTGATTATCCAAGAGAAGAACTCAACAGATGTGTGAAGATGTAACTCTATCACAGCATTGTTGAACCCATTTCCTGTAAATATCAGCTTTTATAGATAATGATATAATATTAATCTTAGTGTTACATGTACTTTAGCCTGCATTTTTTTTTCAGAAACAGAAACCTGACATAGACAGGTATGGGTGGTAGAGATATAATCTGATTACTTACCTTTCAATATGAATTAATTATTGGTTCTGGACACATTTGAAATATAAAGTGATTACTTGTGAAGGGAACATTTTATATTTTTGTGCCAATATGCTAACTGCTGGTTGCATTAATGGGGTGGCTATTCTTGAAGGGTACTATTAAATAAAAACTCATTGGTGCCAAGGGAATATGGCCTTAAGAAGTGGGTGACCACTGTATATATTTAACCTATTATAAACTTCTCTATAACAGACAACATTTTGATAAGACAGCCATGCTTTTATTTGAGCAATTAGGTTATAAATATTTGAGTTTTGAGTTAGTAAAATTTTTCATC
Source organism: Potamilus streckersoni (assembly GCA_016746295.1). NCBI lineage: Eukaryota > Metazoa > Mollusca > Bivalvia > Unionida > Unionidae > Potamilus > Potamilus streckersoni. The sequence goes on from JAEAOA010000375.1 coordinate 657,682, forward strand.
CTGTTTTGTTTTAAAGGGATTGAGAAAATAATAACCTTTTTCTTGGGCTTCAAAATCTTTGCTTTATAAGGCTTAACGTTATTTTTAAAATCTGTTTTTACAGGATGTCAAGTATAGTGCAGAATTTAAAGCAGACAGCTTTATAATTGAGGCAACAGACTTTTATCTGGAACCCTTGGCCACTTTACTGTGTAGTGGTACTGCTCCCCTTGGAGGTCAAGGTCATGCAGCTAAGCTTGGGGCAGGAGGAGGGTATGGCTCTCGTGGAGGAGGTATGTTCAAGGAGTCACTACTCAAGACATGTCTAAAAAGGGTTATCATTGTTTGTTTTAATTTTAGGAACTATGTAATGTATAATACTTTTAAAAAATATGAAAATGTCTTATACTGAAAAGAAAGACAGATACATTTTATTAAGGTCTTAAGTAGAGATGCTGCCAGGGTTCATACAATTTGTATGAATTCACACACTTGGAGAGCACTGCTATGCAAGATCTCCTGCAAATTAATTTCATGTTGCTCATATAAGAATGAACTTTGTACAGTATACAAATTTTATTCAAAGTATTTGTCACATCATAAGTTGCACCACCAGTAAGTGTAGTGCTTGTCATAACATTTGTATTTGTTTAGGTTGCAACAACAATACTGGGTATTTTGGCTTGATAGAAATGAAATTAAGCTAGGTTTGATTGACACATTGGGCCCTGAAACATGCATTTTGTTGTAGTTTGAACCTAGCATTCTTCAAGGAAATGTTTGAAATACTTGTTTAAAATACGGGCTACTTAGAAAACCCAAAGAGAGTGACTGCCAACATGAGTGATCATCGGATGAAGATATCTTTCAGCAGATACTGGCTATTGATAATAATGATGACAATGATTTTTAAAGTTTGAAGTACGGTATGTCAGATTACTCGAGTTGGAAAATGGTTACCAGAAACACCAGTAAGTGATTTTGAACCTTAAAATAATGCTGAATGTGAGACCGATGTATATAGGAGATAAACAAGTCAATCAATGACAAAGTCTGCTTGTTCTGACTTAGGTATTTTGATCAAATGAACATCCTAACCTTTTCATTTCCTTTAAGATTCCTATTTATTTAATGTATCTTAACCTTAGAGTGCTATATATTCTTTTTAGCACAAGATCCCTCAATCCTGAATTGTTTGAGAAAAGAAATGAAAATTGCACTCTATTTTAAATCTTCTTGTATTTTACTTTGGCTTGGTATTCTGTATTTTCTACATTTAATTTTGCTGACAAAAGAGTTTAATCATTCCCATAACAGCTTTAACCTGCCATGGAAGGCCAATGGTGAAACTGTTAATGGTAATCTCCAAAATTAATGCTAACGTTTCTCAATCTTTTTTTGTATGTATAGCCGTAAAAGAGTAAGCCTTTAATGTGCCTGGCTTCATTTGAATTTCATAGAAAGAGTAATAGCTATAAGATAAAGGTGTCTGCCCCACTTTTGTATTAGCCTCATGTACTTCACACTCCAGGTTCAGCTGATGGAGGGGTGGGAGGTGAAGCATATGGGTCTATCTATCAGGCCACTGACCCAGGCAGTCAGGGAGGAGGTGCATCAGGTGGCAGAGGAGGAGGTACATTGAAGTTTATTGTTCCTGCAATTTTCCAGCTGGATGGTTACATCAATGCCAATGGTGGCCAGGGGACACTTTACAGTGGTGGTGGTAGTGGAGGTGCCATCTTCATCATTGCAGGTTAGCTGTGATTCAGTTTAGTTTGCTTGTTTTGAATAGGTGGTATTTTGTGTAAACTCTCAGTATAAAAAATGGGTACATTTCTGGCCAATCAAGACTTTTATGAAATGAATATAACACATTATACCAGTTATAATCCAAGAAATCACTTGTTTTAAGTTGGTTTTATTATTTTAATTTCGTTGTTATTTTTTATCAATATATTTCATGTGTTATAACAGACATTTTTCTTTATGATTGGAAATTTTATGTTGTGACCATTTCATGCTTGCTGGTGTTAACATCACCCTTTTTTATTCACTATAGGGCAATTCAGAGGCCATGGTAAAGTGACAGCTATTGGTGGCCAGGGACATGAAACAGCTGGTGGAGGATCTGGTGGCCGAATTGCAATCCATACCAGTGATGCTAATGAATATCGCGGAGCTTTGATAGCTAATGGAGAGAAGGGCACAACATCTGGTGACCGGGGTGGACCCGGTTCTGTGTTTATAGAGGACAGACTAGACCTCTATACATATCAGAGTAGACTATATCTTGATGGCAAATCTCTCAGTCCAGCCAAACCTCTGGTTATATATGAGAAAAATCCACGACATGTCGATAATAATGTTATTAATGACAACAAAGCTGATCTCAACTTTGATCACATTCTGCTAAATAACATGGTAATAGCTTGATAAGAATTATTAATTAAAACCTTCATAAATTTATTGCTCACTTATTTAATAAAATCCCAGAGGCATATATCACATTATAAAGATTAAGTTCTTTGAATTGTTACACAAAAAATAATGTTAGCGTTTGTATATTATAGCAAAGAAACTTTGAATATGATATGAGTTGAAAATATCATGCTGAAACATTTGTCCATTTGTTTTTGGTTACCTCAACAAAGTGATTTAACAAAGTATCTCTGGTTCTGAAACATGTATCTTACCAAATGTAATGGATGGCTATCACTTGCTGTAGGGGAAACCAAATGTAATGGATGGCTATCACTTGGGGTAGGGGAAAACCAAATGTAATGGATGGCTATCACTTGGGGTAGGGGAAACCAAATCTAATGGATGGCTATCACTTGGGGTAGGGGAAACCAAATCTAATGGATGGCTATCACTTGGGGTAGGGGAAACCAAATGTAATGAATGGCTATCACTTGGGGTAAGGGAAAACCAAATGTAATGGATGGCTATCACTTGGGGTAAGGAAAAACCAAATGTAATGGATGGCTATCACTTGGGGTAGGGGAAAACCAAATGTAATGGATGGCTATCACTTGGGGTAGGGAAAAACCAAATGTAATGGATGGCTATCACTTGGGGTAAGGGAAAACCAAATGTAATGGATAACTATCACTTGGGGTAGGGGAAAACCAAATGTAATGGATGACTATCACTTGGGGTAGGGGAAAACCAAATGTAATGGATGGCTATCACTTGGGTTAGGGGAAACCAAATGTATTGGATGGCTAACACTTGGGGTAAGGGAAAATAGTCCTGGCTCAGGGCCATTATGATACATACAAGGGAAAAACATGTATCTTACCAAATGTAATGGATGGCTATCACTTGGGGTAGGGGAAACCAAATGTAATGGATGGCTATCACTTGGTGTAGGGGAAAATCAAATTTAATGGATGGCTATCACTTGGGGTAGGGAAAAACCAAATGTAATGGATGGCTATCACTTGGGGTAGGGGAAAACCAAATGTAATGGATAATTATCACTTGGGGTAGGGGAAAACCAAATGTAATGGATGACTATCACTTGGGGTAGGGGAAAACCAAATGTAATGGATGGCTATCACTTGGGTTAGGGGAAACTAAATGTAATGGATGGCTATCACTTGGGGTAAGGGAAAGTAGTCCTGGCTCAGGGCCATTATGATACATACAAGGGAAAAAGTTTCTTTTAAATAATCTGAATTACAAATAAAACACAAAGCTCTGAAGATGGCATCCTTGCAAGGGCAGTGGACAAGTTGTAGCTGTTTGGCTGAACAGCTTAAATATCCAGGTCATCACAGTCCAAATAAAGACAGTTGCTTCCTGTATTTTAATTGTGAGCTATACTATCTTCACTTAATTAACTTCATAAAAGACTTGCTTTTAAAGCAGTGGAGGAGTATTTTACTTTTAAGATTGAAAGGTTGGTATAAAGGTAACTGTGACCCACTAGTTGATGCTTTCCAGAATATCGTGTACTGTTCTACTGTATACAAATAGAACTGGTAAATATATATTGGGCAGGCATATCATGGACCATTTATGGCAGTCTTGTTTACTTACCCAGCATTCAGATGGGTTATGATGTACAGGGTTTTAAATATACTTATTGAGGTTTTATCATCCAGATTGTTTGTTCATCCAAATGAACACCATTTCCCCTAAACATGTCTTGTATAAGTAATACAGATTTTATACTTTTTCATCCATTTGTCTTCACCTAAAATATGCTTGCTGTTAAAGTTGTTTAAATTAATTCCAATGCTGTTTTCAAATGTCCTTTTATGAAAGTCTTCGCTAGCCAGTTCAAAAATGGGCCTGACAGAAAGGTTGAATATTGCTCACAAAAACTTAACTCAGGTCTCCAAATAAGTTAACATAATTGAGGTTTTTGGATAGAAATATTGATAACTATTTTTTCTGCAGGCTACATTGGAAATATCAGATGGAAACGCTGGCATTACGTCAATCAACATTGGTCTAGTCCTTGGTGATGGATCTGGTGCACTTCACATGCAGGCTGGACAAACTTTCTACATCGAGTATGATGAGTTCAGCATTCTTAGGTCCTCACCTCCTGTAAATTTTGACGTTGATCAAGGTGCCAAGATGTATGCTTCAGCTGATCTGAGACTTGTTGGGACCCAACACCCAGTGCTGCAGCTGGATGGTCACTTAGCTGGAGTTTTGAATTTGACCCTTGAAGAAGAGAGGCAGGTGCAAATTGGCCAATTTGCCACTAACAGTAAGATACAGAATGGAGTGGAGATCATCTTTAACAGTGGTAGGTCTTTGTATTATTTATTTCTTGCTGAAGTGGTAATCTCTGGCAGTTTTAATTGGACTAAACAGGCTTTTCATGTAGTTTGGAAACAAGCCATAAACAAACAGACAAACAAGGAAAACTGAGATTTCTCATGTTAGTATCTTAAAGAGGCACTAATTGTCTCTTTTTCTTATTTGGTTAATCTCTCTTAAAAGAAAGAACAGTGGTAAGACTTCATGAGTACAAGTAACTCAGTGTTTGAATTTTTTATTTCAGAGAAAGATGATCTTTAAAATCATAAATATTCAGTATTCATGGAAATAATATAACATTCTTAGTGGTTGTAGTTGCACTGTACAATGTTTAGATGCATTTAAAGTAGATAATTATATGTAGATCCAAATATATGTACCTGATCTGTAGATCTAAATATATGTATATGATTTGGTGATCCAAACATATATACATGATTTGTAGATCCAAATATATGTACATGATTTGTAGATCCAAATATGTGTACATGATTTGTAGATCCAAATAAGTGTACATGATTTGTAGATCCAAATATGTGTACATGATTTGTAGATCCAAATAAGTGTACATGATTTGTAGATCTAAATATATGTACCTGATTTGTAGATCCAAATCAGTGTTCCTGATTTGTAGATCCAAATATATGTACATGATTTGTAGATCCAAATATATGTACATGATTTGTAGATCCAAATAAGTGTACCTGATTTGTAGATCCAAATGTATGTACATGATTTGTAGATCCAAATATATGTACATGATTTGTAGAACCAAATCAGTGTTCCTGATTTGTAGATCCAAATATATGTACATGATTTGTAGATCCAAATATATGTACAGGATTTGTAGATCCAAATAAGTGTACCTGATTTGTAGATCCAAATATATGTGCATGATTTGTAGATCTAAATATATGTACCTGATTTGTAGATCCAAATATATGTACATGATTTATAGATCCAAATAAGTTTACCTGATTTGTAGATCTAAATTTATGTACATGATTTGTAGATCCAAATATATGTACATGATTTGTAGATCCAAATATATGTACATGATTTGTAGATCCAAATATGTGTACATGATTTGTAGATCCAAATATATGTACATGATTTGTAGATCCAAATAGATGTACATGATTTGTAGATCCAATTATATGTACATGATTTGCAGTGTCAGCTTCATATGAAATTTTGTATCCAAGTTGAGTAACATAAATCCATTGTGGAACAGCTGCCCATGTAGAAGCTAAGCTCACTTTGGAAGAGGAGTCACATCAGCTTCATTGTATTCAGATTATATTGTATGCAGTGTGGCTGAGCACTGCAGTTGTGTTCTTGTGAATTTATTTTCAACCTGTGCAAGTTGACTAGTTAGTGTCTTTCTGCAATTAATATGATATTGCTTTGAATAGTGTCTGTGTTATGACAGGGAACATAATTAGGGACATGGTACATTTATATCCGGCTTATGCCAAGATCATCAGGCAAATTAAGAATTGGATCAGCAACCAATAAACCAAGGTGTTTATTGCATATACTTAACTGCATGTGCTCACATAGCCTATAATATCTGGACAGCTATGTTAGCACATTGTATTTATTTCACTACATCTACCACATCATATCTTTGTCAAGGAATAACTACATAATTATTTACACTGTTTGGAAAATTACTAGGTTCACAATTTTTAATTTGAATGGCTTATTTTTTTTTTTCTTCCTTTTTAATGATTATTTTCTTTTGGATTTACATATTTATCACATATAGTGTGGTGTATGCAGTTTTAATTCAGAATTTGTTTATTTTCACAAGTTAATGCAGACATTTGTTGTTTTTTTTTCAACTTTCTTTCAGTGTGTAGACTGTTAACCTAGCCTGTGTGACAATAAAATTTCTCCCTATTTAATAACACAGAGCATCCCTGTTTAATAATTACAATGCAATAGCATAAGTATCAGTAGAATGTTTTTGCATTATTTATGTCACCCAAACAAGTAACTTTTGCTCACCAAAAAAAATGGACAAAGTATTTGCAGATTATGTACCAAGTTTCCTCAGCTTCCCAAATTTTAGTTTTTCACCTGTCATAATTTTTGAGTACTTCTTGTGGGCTGTGATGTCATGTGTCACTTCAAAATAGGCTGTTTACATTATTTAAAGAGTACCTTGAAAATTTCATGCAATGTATCGTGCATGTTTGCAATAACTTTAAAGATTTTGTTTTCTGCCTTTGCACAGGTGTTCTGTCACTTGGAAGCCTTTCTCTGCAAGCCAAATCCCTGATCAATCACCAGACCCACTTCCATTTCCAAGTATCTGATATCATGATGAGATTTGACTCACGCATCTCTGCAGATCAACTAACAGTGTCAGTGGGCAGCTTCCGCCTGGAAGGGGAAGCAACTCTGGATGTCAATGGCCGTGGTAGAAATGGCACTAAAGTAGGCCAGGGAAGCATATTAAATGGTGTTGGAACAGGGGCTGGGCATGGTGGTTTTGGTGGTGGAGCCCATATTCTCAACTACACTGCAGGTAAGGAATTTCAATCATATAATTCTTTTCATATTTGACATTTCTCTTTTAAAACAAACATAATTAAGAAAATATAGTTATTGTTATCCAACCCATATGGACTGTAATGTAGTAATACAGATATGGATGCATATTAACAATAATGCATTATATTTCATTGACAGCATTGAGTGAAGATACAAACTTTGAACCATGTAAAACTGGTCTTAAAAGTTTAATCAGTGCTGTCAGGAACATGAACAGCTGTAGTTGTTAGAAATATTTAAGTGTTGTCCAGTTTAATATCAGTTTCTACCATGTAAGACAAGAGTTTTTGGATTTCAGTGCAATTAAGAAGTTTTTGGTGATGCACTTCCAAAGAGACCTTATACTTTCTTAAAGAATGCTGATTATAGGAAACAAATATACTTTAGATTTTACAGGTTTATTGTTTACCACCATTCATTTGCTTTTATATTTATACCTCTAGAAATCGATTTCAACATCTTTGGCTCTCATCTTTTATCTTGTGGCAGTATGTGTTTTCTTTTACTTCTATGTTTATTTTCCTTAAAAAATTATCAGTTTCTTAGGTTTATATTTGTACAGTGGGACTTCTGCATGGCATTGTATAGCCAGGATTGTGTTTATGTGTTACTAAACCTTATGCATACATCCATATTGGCTTTAATGCCAAGAGTAAGTACATGATTGAGGTGTTTTGCATGTAACCATGTCAGTTCATCGTTGCCATAGCAAGAGCACACTGGTTTGCTGCTTTAGGAAATGTCAGCGGCATAACATCATGTGAACTGATCTATAAACTTTGAAGGAAGAATAAATCATTGGTTGCAAGTACAAGAAAGTATTTTATAAAGTGAATAAATTTATTGTCTTGGATATCAGTTATTGTAGCTTTGTAGAAATGAATGTTATTGTTAGTATTTAAGTTTGTGGATGGCGCAGGAATCTTGTGGGTATATTCTTTATAAAAACTTCTTTTACATTGGATTTTTTAATTAGAACAGTCACAAAATCCATGTAAATTGTTTGTAAAGAGAATTCAGAAAATTAATCTATCACTTTCTGTACTAATATCTGATTCCCTTGCAAAACCTTAGATTTCACAAATCTCACAGAAACTTGATAGCTTGTTAAATCTGGTAAAAAGTATTTTATACTGTTGGTTGCATAGACACATTATTTCTAAGGATAATGCAAGGTTAACCAAAATATGCCTTATAATCATCTATTTCAAAATGAAAGATTCCATTTATTGACTATAGAGATTTATAGTTTGCAAAAATACCATATGTACTCACTTATAAGTCAAGTTGAACTGCAAACTGCATAGACCCAGATCTATCATTGCATTATACACTGGGAGTTCTGGGTCTATGCAGTGTGTTAGGATCAATCAATAGACCAAATAACAGAGACCCTGATCTGCAGGCATATTAAACTATGGCAGATCAGAATCTTTGTTGTTTGCATTTTGAATTGACTTATAAGGGAGTCTAGATGATATGTGTAATGAATTTCCTACAGACAAAATTCAGAACATTGAAACGACCGCTGAAGAGTGGCATTCCTGCAAAGATGAGGTGATATCATGTCTCCTATGCATTGAATGTCCCATATATACCTCTTGCAGGGTTGTATCTTGACCAAGTGCATACCTTGACAGTGTCCACTGTCAGTGGAACATTCTTGTTGAAAAAATGTATGTAGACATCCACCCTGAGACCGAACATCATGACATCTTTACCTTTCATCTTGCAGACAGCATGTTTATGTTTTGTTGTAGGGTTTATCTCCCTTTGCAGTCAATAGGCAGTCATTTTTGAACCTTGATCAACACTAAAAACCCAGTATAGCGATACCATTGAACCCTACACACACAAACACACACACACACACACACATTAATGCAATTTGAATTTAGCTATTATATTTTTTTATAATATAGTAAATTATACCCATTTCAACATTATGAATATTATTGATACATTTCTTATTTGATAGTCTTCAATATCCAACTCTATCATTATCATATTTTGTTATAATGGCGTCTTAACTTCTCATTTTAAAGATTTTTATATATATATGACCCATCATTTGTATTTTAGGTGCAGCATATGGTTCATACAAGATTCCATATAACACAGGCAGTATGGGGGGTGGACCTAGAGGAGGATCAGGTGGTGGTGTCATCACTCTCAAAGTTGCTCAGTTTCTCCACTGTGATGGTGTCATTAGCAGTCTTGGAGGGGATGCCACTGGAGACAATAGTGGTGGAGGAAGTGGAGGCAGTGTCTACATTGTTACCACAAACTTCTCAGGCCATGGTGTGATCACTACTGAGGGTGGCTCTGGTTACAACCAGGGCTTTGGAGGAGCTGGTGGAAGGGTTGCTGTGCATGTTGCCTGGTACAGAGAGTACAGTGGAGACTACATAACATATGGAGGATATGCTGGCCCCAGTAATTCCAATGAAGGAAAGAATGGAGCAGGAGGAACAGTGTACATCACTGATTCCAACCAAGGTCTCACCAGCAAGAAGATCATCAATACCACTGATGGCATTCAGTATGAGGATGACTTTACAAAGCTTCTTATAGATAATGATAATAGAAACCATATTGTGCCAACAGTTATCATGTCTGATTTGGGTGGGAACATTTTTGAGTTTGACCAGCTAGATGCCTATAACCATGCTGTACTCTGGATGGATGGTAGTGACTCAGAGCTGATTGTACACAAGTTTAATGGAGACAGAACTGGTCTCATGCATTTACAGGTGGGTCAGATACTCCATGTGGAGTACAAAGAGTCTACCACTGGATACACTGTAGCTCCAGTCAGTTACAAGGTGGAGAAAGAAACTGAGATTCGTCTACCATCAACTGTCATCATGCTGGGAACAAGAACAGAATTGAAAGGCCTCATAACAAATGTTCACAATTTGACCATAGCAGAAGGAGCAGATGTAGTTTTTTACTCCACTGCTCAAACTGCCCTAATTGAAGCTGGAAACTTTACTCACATGACTCAACCTGGCAACATAAGTTTCAGCCATCTGACCATACAGCGTGGTTCTTTGGCCACACTGACAGATACAACTTCTGGTCTGATGCTGCATATCATTAAAATTAGCATTAAATATGAAGGAGAGATGCGACTTAATAGAGGAACGATCTATTCTGATGAGGGAGTAGTTGAGAGTCTGGGATTCCTGACTGTGGATTACATGGGATATCAAGCTGGATCAGGACCAGGGGCAGGAAGGAACAGTGCTGGTAACATTGGATATGGAGGGTCACACGGTGGTCATGGAGGAGCTCCAAATCCTGAAGTAGGTGGAACACCATATGACTCTGTGTATAAACCTGTATATGCTGGAAGTGGAGGAGGAAATGGAAATGGTAGAGGTGGCAGAGGAGGTGGCTACCTTCACTGGATCAATGGCAAAAACTTGTGGATTGATGGGGAAGTGTCTGCACAGGGAGAGGCGGGTCAGAGTGGAAATGGAGGAGGAGGTAGTGGTGGTGGCATCCTTGTCAACACTCTCAACTTTACTGGTTATGGCCACCTTGACTGCAGTGGAGGCTGGGGCTCACCACAAGGCTCTGGTGGGGGAGGCTCAGGAGGCAGGATTGCTGTTTTGATTGGGTTTGCCAACAAGTTTACGGGCAGATTAAATGCGGTTGGAGGACTTGGCAGTGGAGGAGTTCCATCTGGAGCAGCTGGCACAGTGTATGTAGAGGAGACAGCCAGAGGACCTCAGTATGCAGACATAAAGTACAATCCAAAAACTGGATTAACCACAGTAGTGGCTACTCATCGAAGACTAGAGGTAAATAATGATGACATTGATAAAGAATTATATCGTGATCATGCAGAACCATGGCTATATACAATGATAAATGAAGATTATGATGAGTATGAATTTGATGAGGCCCTTCTCGAGGGACATGCCAATATCATGTTTGACTACTCAACAACATCACTAGAGGTAACGGTGAAGATCCATAGGTTCTATGGAGACAGAACAGGTGTTGTACGAGTCAGAAAGGATCAACATCTATATGTGGAAGTGGTGGAATCTGTTAGTAATGACACTGTGGCTCCTTGCAGTTACATCATTGATGATGGAGCAGAGATCATATTCCCTGAGATTGTCAGTTTATTAGGAACTCGAACAGTTCTTGCTGGATTAATAACTGGAGTACAGAAATTAATGATCCGTGGAGGAGCAGATGTAGTTTTCAAATCCACTGCTCATACAGCTTTGATTAAAAATGGAGCATATAGTCTCATCACACCCCGAGGCAATTTTTCCTTCAGCATTCTGCAAGTGATGAGGAATTCTAAGGCAGAATTCAGGCAGATATCTGTACGCTTGAGCATTACAGTATCTGATTTCTTGGTAAAATATCAGGGTTTGCTATTGATGAATTATGTTGAGCTGTACTCTTCCTATGCTCATGTGGAGAGCCAGGGAACCTTAAACATGGATGGTGCAGGCTATGGTCCAGAACAAGGACCTGGCGCTGGTCATACGCTTTCTGATGGGACTGGTGTTGGAGCTGGACATGGTGGTTGGGGAGGAGGTCCTGGACCTGCATATGGAGGAGTTCCATACAATTCTATATACCATCCTCTTGAGCCAGGTAGTGGAGGAGGAAATGGAGCTGGTGTTGGGGGTTCAGGTGGAGGGTACCTAATCTGGCATGTGGGAGATCTGCTTGAGTTGAATGGACTGCTCGCACTGCAGGGAACAGATGGAAGTGGAGCTCATGCAGGAGGAGGTAGTGGAGGCAGTGTGTACCTTACCACCACCAATATGACAGGACATGGTGTTATAGCTGTCAATGGAGGAGATGGTCTTGGCAGAGGAGGTGGAGGTGCAGGAGGCAGGGTTTCAATAACATGTGACCTGCGATATCAGTATGGAGGATATTTCAATAATTATGGAGGAAGTGGTACTGCTATCTACACAAGTTCCCATGCTGGAGCCTCAGGTACAACCTACATAGAGGAAAACTCGAGAGAACTAGAATACCGCCTCAAAAAGTTTGATAAAGTGCTGAATACTACAATCCTGGCTGGTGATCGCACTTACCTCCATTCGGACAATTGGGGAAAATACAGCCCAGCTCCAACACTGCTTCAGGATCCACCAAGAGATTATTATGAATTTTATGAGATGGAGCTCACAGGGTCAGCTAGATTGATGGTTTATCACCCAAATAATGTAACGGAAGTTACTGTCAAGATTGACTACTTTGTTGGAGACAAGACTGGTCAACTGCACTTAAAGAAAAATCAGACAGTATTTGCTGAGGTTATAGAATCAGTCACAAACAAATCAGAAGCACCCTGCAGTTTTATTATTGAATATGGTGCAAAGATCTACCTGCCGGCAATTTTTTACATGCATGGAACAAACAGTACCATTGCTGGGATGATCATTGGTGTACTGGAACTTTACATTGAAAAAGGAGCATGGGTCGAATTCCTGTCAACAGCTAATACTGCATTGTGGCAAAATTCAAAAATAGTCCGTGTATCTGAGATGGGAAATTTGGCTTTTGATAAACTGTTTGTGAAACTCGGTGGCAGTATTGGTTTCCTTGAAATAGCTTTTGCAATGTCCCTAAACTGCAGTGAATTAAAGGTTAAGTATCAAGGCAATTTGTATATGAATGATGCAGACTTGTTTACCTCCTATGCCTGGATTGAGAGCGAGGGAGTATTCCACCTGAATGGACATGGATATGGTCCAGAGAAGGGGCCAGGTGCAGGATCAACCATCAGTAACAATGGATATGGAGCTGGTCATGGAGGCTATGGTGGTGGGTCTGATCCAACCAAAGCTGCAGAGCCCTATGGGTCAGTGTTTAGCCCCCAGGAAGCTGGAAGTGGAGGAGGAAATGGACAAGGGACAGGAGGCAGTGGTGGTGGTGCCCTCTTTTGGAATGTTGGGCAGTACATTGAGCTCAATGGTCTGCTGGCACTGCAGGGGACAGATGGTCAGGGTACCAATGCTGCTGGTGGCAGTGGTGGTAGTCTGCTCATTCATACTACAAATATGACAGGTCATGGAGAGATCAATGTAGAAGGAGGAGGTGGCTCTGGAACGGGAGGAGGGGGAGCAGGAGGTCGTGTAGGTATACACTGCAGGTATCACTACAGCTATCGAGGCCTCTTTACTAACCATGGAGGAAAGGGTGGCATTAGCTACACAGCAAGTCATGGTGGTGCAGCTGGAACAACATATGTGGAGGAGAATATGAGACCACTCGAATACAGAATTTTAAAATATCTTCCAGCTACCAACACAACTTACTTCCAGGTTGATCATAGGTAAATTCTTTTTATCCAATAATTTCACAAGTAACTTATGTTTTACAGCTTATACCACAAATAGATTGTTAAAATAAAATGGGAAATTTATGTATAATCAGTGGCAAATATATAACTGTTGTTGAAACTAACTCTAATGTGGTCACTTGTACATAAAAGTTTTCCAAAGTGACACCTGCTTGTAAGTTACCTTGAATATGAATATTTTGGCATGGATTTATTATTTTTGCCAATTTGGTCAAATTTTGATATATTTTTGTGTCATTTTTTGTTTTCTTTTTTTTGGATTAAGTTATGAAGCACTTTTTCTTTTTCTCATTTTTATTATCTTTCAATTTCTGCACAACTGATTTTTTAACTTAAGGATTGAATTACAGACAGACATAAAAAAATTTGTAATTGTTTTGAAGAACTTGCATAATTTAATGCATAATTACATTAAGTTTGAACACCTAGTCTTCCATAAGTATTTTGTAAACTTTGCTTGAACAGGAACTGGTTGGCAGTACTTATTTGTTGGGTCCAATGGTACATCTTGTTTAAACATAAATATTGTTATTACCAGCTGTTCACATTGTGTGGGTTATAGTGTGTTTTTATTTCTCCATTTTGCCTATGTGTAAAATTTATTTATTAATGTCACTCTGGCTGGTAATTTGTGTTCCATGAACATATTCTAATTTATTGGTTGGTTTCAGATATTAATTCACAGCTGGTGAATTTAATCTGTTTTCACATGATATCCTAATGTTGTGATTTTATGCACATTTATGACAGACATATTGAAGTATGCATCAGTGTAAGTTGGTCTCACTTGTTATGTGGGTCATATTATCATTATAGTTTGTTTTCACTTATAACATAGGTCATATATAATCAGTATAGGTTATTCTCATATGAGTATGGATGGGTCATGTTGTCAGTAAAACATTTGGTCTCCTATGTAAAATGAGTCGTAGTATTAGTGTTGGTTTCATGGATCATATTACTGGTATAGGTTGGTCTCACTTATAAAATGGGTCATAATATTAGTACATGTATAGCTTTGGTCTCACTTATACAAAAATGGGTCATAGTACATGATTGTATAGCTTTGGTCTCACTTGTAAAATAATAGGTCATAGTATTAGGATCAGTTTGGTCTCATAACAAGGTCATATTATGTGTATGGGTTGGTCACAAAAATATAGGTCATATTTATTGTTTGCATAAACAGTGTCATAAAGAAGTAGCTCTGTATATAATAAGAGAATTTCAATTATCGTCATATTCATTTTATACATTTGTATGATAGTACAATTAAAGTTGTAAGCAAATTAAAGTGGTCAGAAATGTCAGAGCATGTTAATTCTGAAATGCAATATATTGTTTAATTAGTATAGTAGTTTAAACCTTTCTCATTATATTTTAGGTATGTACACATGGATAATGCAGGCAACAAGGTTCCAGTTGCCACAATGATCATGGAGAAGAATACTCTCCAGTATGAATTTGAGGAAATGCAAATAGATGGCTTCTCAAGAGCTCTTCTTTACCACCCCAACACCAGTAAGGTACAACTAATTGCTCATCATTTTATTGGAGACCGATCAGGTCAGGTCCATCTGAGGAATAACCAACTGATGTATGTGGAATATATTGAGTCCATGAGCAACAGAACAGAGGCTCCAGTCAGCTTCATTATAGACTATGGGAGTGAGATTGTCCTTCCCACAGAGGTCCATCTACAGGGAATCAACACCACACTGGAGGGTCTTATAACTGGAGTTCATCATCTCTATATTGAAGATGAAACCTTTGTTAGTGTTGTTTCAACTGCTCAAACAGCTCTTCTAGAAAATGGAGTCAAGATATCCATGACTGTAGCGGGTAATTTCTCCCTGCCAACAATAAATATCAAGATGTATGGTGAGCTGGAGTTCCGAAGAATTTTCAGTAATCACTTCACCATTACAGCTGCTTTCTTAGAAATTAAGCACAAAGGGACTATTTTGATCAACCATGGTTACATTGAGGCAGGTGACCTTGACTTGGAATCAGAAGGGGAGATAAATCTGGAAGGACGAGGCTATAAATCAGGAACTGGACCAGGAGCAGGTGTTGGATCTGCAGGAGGAAGTTATGGAGGAAAAGCAGGTGGAAGTCTTTCTATCAAGGCATATGGATCAGTCTTTACTCCCTTGGAATTGGGCAGTGGTGGTGGTGATGGTGCTGGTGGAGGCTTTGTCAATGTTAAAGTTGGCAGGTCTCTCCACATTGATGGCTTTGTCAGAGCCATTGGTGCTAATGCCAGTGCAAGCAACAGTGGTGGTGGCAGTGGTGGTAGCATTCTGGTTCAGGCTTACAATTTTTCTGGACATGGGACACTTGATGCCAGTGGAGGAAGAGGACTTGGAAATGGAGGTGGAGGAAGTGGAGGAAGAATTGCCACACTTGTTGGATATCAGAATAACTTTGGAGGCCAGTACCTGGCACATGGTGGCTATTCATCAAGTGAACCTGGTGGCCCAGGTACTATATACAAATATGAGTCAAGGCGTGGACCTTCCTATAGAGAACTGAAATACAATCCCAGGTTAAATATTACAGAGATCAAACCTGAGCATTCCAAGCTTACAGTGGAGAATTCTGATCTGACCACCTCCAACCCAGCTGTGGTAATGGAAGAGAATTCACTGTACTATGAATTTGATGAGGTCCAGGTGGAAGGCTATTCTTATGTCCTCTTCTACCATCCAAGTGGAGCTAACAGGGTTACTGTCATCATCCATGAACTAACAGGAAATGAGAAGGGAATGGTCAGGGTACAAGATCGACAACAAGTTCTGATTCACTTTGTAGAGTCCACTCACACTTATTTTGATGCTCCATGTGGCTTCTATGTTGACAAGGGAGGAGAGCTTGTCCTGCCCACAACTGTAGTAATTAGCAGTCAAAAGGCAGTCCTTGAAGGAAGGCTGGTAGGAGTGGAGGAGCTGATAATAGAGCGTGGAGCAGAATTCATTCTTCAAGGCTATGCTCACACGCAGTCTGTCAAGTCCCTTAAGTTATGGTATACAGATATTCTGGGCGACAGATACACTCCTGGATATGTTACCATTGGGAACATTGCAGTAAAGAATCTTGGAGTGTTGACAATTAACATGGATCCCATACACCCTGTCCTGTCATCAAGCCATTTCACTGTGAATAAGGGAGGCAAAGTAACTGTGTCCACTCAAGAGGCCACATTAAACACCACTTATTTGTCTGTGGAGAGCTCAGCTCAGATTGATGGTTCAGGATATGGTTATCCCAAAGAACAAGGGCCAGGGGCAGGTATGGCCACAAGCTATGATGCCTCTGGAGGAGGATATGCTAGCACAGGTATGCTGTACCATCATAAGCAACAACAACAACAACAATAATAATAATAATAATAATAATAATAATAATAATAATAATAATAATAATAATAATAATAATAATAATAATAATGTGGAGTCATATATTCTCATAAGTATCATTTTTTTTGTTTATCTACATTATATATTCGTGTGTACCTAAATTATGGGTCTGACTGGGATGTCTGGTGTCATTAAGGATTATTATTTGTGAAATGTTGAAGTTTTTATCTTTTGTAAAAATTTATATTTGTAAATTTCTAAAGATCCAAGCAATGAGCATCATAAATGGTGTATGTTTTATTGTAATAGTTCTAGCTGAATATGTGTATTTATCTTGAAGGTCATACATCGAACAGTATGGAACAATAATTATTTAGCTCACAATGGTTTTATGCAAATGAAAACCTGTATAACCAAATTGTAGTAGGTAATAAATTGCTTACTGTTTCCAATGTTTTGTATACTTTTCATTAACTTTACCATTTTATTTTGCTAGACTATTATTGAGATTAAGAAAATTACCTAAGTATATTTTTTCATTAATTAATAAGGGACAGAATTCACAAATATGTCATTTTATATCCACACACTCCCAATCTCTATGACATACATTGATAAAAAATGGCATCATATTGATGTTGTAATAATGAAATAATCACATCTTATTGAGTTGCACACTAATCAAGGATTTCACAAAATTGGTCTATGTTAAAGGTGAAAAATATGTTGGATTTATAATTCATAATTCTATGGAAACATGAAATCAGTGAAAACGGAAAAAATATGAATTCACAGCAAATACAAAATTAATAATAGTAACACCAAATTTCTTTGCTGATTCACTGATCGGCTGAAGGATTTCAGATTGTAGTCACTGGTTTATTTCAGATGAAATTATACTTGTATTTCTCTAATTATCATATTTAAAGAAAATTTAGTGGCATCATCATACATCCTGTTGAAAGATACAGAAAGTTTATCCTTTAAATACATTTGAGTATTGATAATTGTAAAAAGAAAACAAATAATTTTCGTTCTTCAAATGAGAATAATGGAGGGAAAATTCATTGTAGAATTGTATTTACATAGTTAATGTCAAGGTCAGTCAAACCAGAATGTTGCAGAAATGTAAATCAACTCTCATTCAAATTACCAGGTGGTGGAAGCACAGCGGGGGCAACAGGTGGTTCCTACTATGGCTCTGTTGCTGGATCTGCATATCCAGGAAGTGGAGGTGGGGGAGACAATGGTGCAACAGGTGGAAGCTACATCAATTTCCATGTTGGAAGGGTAATAGCCTCAGGAAAAAGAAGTTGCACTGTTACATATAATGCCTAGATAATTTGGTGGTTTCTAGTTTGTTCTTTGGCATTTCACCTTGTGTTTGAATAGTGGCATATCATGTACTACAGCTGTTTGAGCTGTGTCATACAGCAGACAACCCTTTTAAAAAAGATGGATGTGAGATGAGGTCTGGTCCATGATAAAAATGAATTCTTACACATGAACTCAGACTCAGAATTGTGACATCAGTGATTGGATATTAACCAGTCTCATAGAGATGTACAATTTTACTCTATATCATTTTACTGTAGCAAGGATCTTTCCAGTATATGTGACCACTAAGAAAAAATTTGAACTACACCTTATCTGTCTCATTCATTTGACAATAATATCCCAAAGTTGTGAAGCTTAAAGTATTGTTTGAGCCAGTGCTAAATAAAAAAGCAATATTAATAATCTTTCAGCATGCTTGGGCAAAAGTTTTAAAAGAAAGATGAAAAAGTTTTTGATAACCTTGGGATTTGTTGAGAATCTAATGAGGAGATGAAGTTTAAAAATTGTAGATGGGATGACAGACTTGACGGCCCACATTCACCAACATCATTCCAACCTGGCAATTAATGTGACCAGAGCTGAGGAGATGAAACTTAAATATGAGCTTTATCTGATTACCTAAGCCTACATGTTTCCCAATCATTGTTTAATCATGGAAATTTAAACAAATTCAATATTTTGAAATACTTTTTTATTTCTTGCTCACTCTTTAATATTATTTTGCACTATTTATAGATTTTCCCAGTATTATGCACTATATATAACAGTAATCTTTCCTTTTTCACAATATAAAATTCTGGTGACACCCAGCCCAACAATGAGAGATCTGAATTTTGAGTAGAGTCTGAGTTCTTGATAATCCTAATAAAATGTTTGCTTATATACACAGTTTCAAATACATTAACTGTGCACCTATGATGCAATTTTTAGGTACACAGACCCAGCAAAAAGTGCATTATGGGTGCTTTGTTCCACATATTTTTAGTCCCATATCACTGTACATTACTCTACAAAAATGTAAAAAGTAAATTTATAAAACTTTCTAGATATTAAATCTATATATGTTAGAAAACCAAATTTTAAAATGATTTTTTTGTTACAAATTATGCAATCAGCTATTTTATAAAGTAGAATAATAAAAAAGTCAAAACTTGTTCTTAACGAGCAAGAATTTAATCCTTCAGTCTTTCCTTTGAAGTTTCAGGTTTACCTTTATGTTGCTACAAATGTTTAAACTTTGCCAATTAAATATGATTTCTGCAATGTTTAAACTTTGCAAATTATATATGATTTTGTTAATAATTTGTGTAAAGTTAAATATCAACTATCTGATAGGCCCAGGTATTATTTTGAATTAAATCCTTGACTTAGATAATTGCTTTGCATTGGTACTGTTCAGGATTTCCAGCTGGATGGGAATGTATCAGTGAATGGAGCAGATACTCGATACACCTACAGGAGTGGAGGAGGGAGTGGAGGATCTGTTGTAATCCACACAGCAACACTGAGTGGATATGGCACAATCAGTAGCCATGGGGGCAAGGGATCCAGTGTTGGATATGTTAGCACTACAAACTATGGTCAGTACTTAGTAATTGTTGATCTCAGTCCATGTGTTAGTAATTGTTAACCTGGGTCCTTGGGTTCTGAAAACCTTTGTGGTACAAAATCTTGATTAGCTCACTTGCATTGTAAAGTTTTAAAATATTAATGCAAAACATAAGAGAAAAATAAACAATACATTCAAATCACTCTTACCTAATTCTGATTAAGTTCTAGATATTTAATGTTTGTAACATTTGTTTCACAATTCAGATTTTGTTTCCAAATATTTTGAGTCTAAATAATAAAAAAATTCTACATAAATCATTAATTGTTAATAAATCTTGTGAATGTAGATAGGCCTGACATGAGGTGTTTTTCTTGTGTGTGTACGATGAATGTTTGGCAACTTTTCAAAAATTTTAAAAAAATTAAATAAGCAGGTATATGACAAATTATTCAGTGGCAGTGCTTGTGTGCATTGCAAACTTCATACACGCAACCAGCCAGGTCTGAATGTAGATAACAATTTTCTCTTTTTCTTTACAGTTTCAGTCATTAACATATGCAGGAATTGTTTCAAATATAAAAACTTGTCTTCTTGCTTTTTGTTGGTTTTAATGACATTTTTAACACAAAAATATTGTCACTGTCATTTTACAATGAGACTATGGAAATTTTTAAAGTCGTCACATCATTTCTAAGTATTTGTTTTACTTGGAACACCTTGTGGCCTTTCTTCACATCACTTCTAAATATTTGTTTCACTTGGAACACCTTGTGGCCTTTCTTCACATCACTTCTAAATATTTGTTTCACTTGGAACACCTTGTGGCCTTTCTTCACATCACTTCTAAATATTTGTTTCACTTGGAACACCTTGTGGTTTTTCTTCACATCACTTATAAATATATGTTTCACTTGGAAATTCTTTTTTGATATTGAAAGTTCCATTGGAAACATATGCTGGAAAATATTGACCAGTAAATTTTGAGCAGTCCAATCACCATAGACATCAGTTTGAAATATCTTAGAACACTTGCTCATTGAGAGTTAATGAATCTTAAATTTCTATTTTGCACCTTGACTTTTTGTAGACAATTACCATTGGACTTACCTGAAGTTTAATTATATAGCATAATTATTGTTCTTTAATTTTCATACTGTCTTCAAAAATGATAATTACCATGGAACAAAGTCTGTAGGATTTTTTGAAAATGTGACAAACTTTCATCACATAAGTATAATCTTGAAAATCATAAGTAGAATATGGTATGTAGCCACTGATCAGTCAGGTGTCTTACAAAATAACAGATTTAGTTTTAGACTGATGATTTTTAGGCTGTTGTGCAGTAACATTAAAATATGATAATTTGGTATATAGGGAATGGAGGTGGATCTGGTGGCAGAGTTGCTGTGTACCTGGATGAGTCCTTAAACTTCCTTGGCAGTCTTGTAGCTTATGGAGGTACTGGCTACAACCCAGGTTCAGCAGGTACTGTGTTTGTCCAGTCAGATGGAGATGATGAATACAAGCAGCTTTGGATTGATGATCAGAACCATGGCTCTAGCACTTCTTGTGTCTACATAGATGTACAAGCCATAAATGAACTAATTCTGTTAAAGGGAGCCTGTGCAAGGATTTCAGCTGTAAGCATAACTATAGGTCAATAGTAAGAAACCTATTTTACTTTGAGGTAAGCTAGAGATTACTAATGGAGAACTGTTTGATGAAAACATTATTATGAAATTATTTACCTGTATTGTTTTACAGCAAAATAAATTGATGCAAATACAGAAATGTATTAGTATGTACTGATTACTAGTAGAATGTATCCAGCTGCACTTTTTCCTAATTATCTTTAACTTTGGAATTAATCAGGTTAAAATTTGCATTTCAAAGATCATTTATTTCATTTGCTGCCTATTTATTCTTTCATCATCCTTTCTTATTGTCTTGTATGTAGTATTAAAATTCCAGGAGACTGTGGACAGAAAGCTAATTTGACATTTGGCCTTTACCTGTTTCCTACACAGAGACTTAAAATCGAGTAAATGGACGCTAATGACTCATGCTATTGCATCTCTTTTTTATATTTATTCCCTTTAATTTTTGCACACACCTCAATTAATATTCTTATACTTGTGTGGGTGAATCATATTAGTATACCAGTTTTTCTTACTCATCTTTATTTAAATAATGGATATAATAGGATATGGAATGACTGATCATCTTAAAAAAATTTAGTACATATGGGTTTTTGCATTCTTGGTTATATTTTGGTGCATTTTATTAATAATTTTGTAAAATATATTCTTAGAGGCTTGTGAACCTCTATAGGAAAATGAGTGCAAGCAACTGGTTCTAGATTTCTTTGCTATATTTCCAGACATTCCTCAATATTGGACAACTAAATGGCGATGGAAGTGGGAAACTAGAAGTTTTGGCTTCAAAGTTACTATATATTGGAGAAGATTTCCTAAGAAGCTACCTCCATTCAAGTCTGTATGTGGATATTGCTGGTTCAGTTGATTTGTCAACCACTACTTATGTTGAACAAACCTTCACCAATAATGGTCAGATATCAGGAATTGAGCACTTGTACACGAGAGGAATAACTCATCTAATTAACTCAGGCTCTGCCAAATGCACTGCCATGGGTCTTGCAGTTGGGAAATACTTATTTACAACCTTCACTGTCATGAAAGGAGGAAAGTTCATATTTGAAGATGCATCAGATTACCTTGCTGACAGCGGATTGAGTTTCACAACCAACCATTTCCATATGGAATATGATGCATCAGGGGAGATAATCCATAGTAGCAGAGTCACAAGTGTTGTCCTAGAGTTGGAATCAAAGTCTACGATCAGTGGCACAGGTCTAGGATATGACACAAATTTAGGTCCAGGTGCAGGGTTATCTTGTGGTCCAGGGTCAGGTGGTGGTCATGGTGGCTTGGGAGGATCTGCATCTGGTTGTGGCTCATGCAGCGGGGGCAGTCCCTATGATAATCCATATCTACCAAGCCATGCAGGAAGTGGTGGAGGCAGCTGTTCTCATTCCAGTGGAGGGGCAGGAGGATCTGTGGCCAGATGTGTCCATGAAGCTACATATATTGAAGGCAAGATTGAGATGGATGGAATATCTGGAAGTGGTGGTGCTGGTGGTGGAGCTGGTGGTTCACTGTGGCTTGACAGTGGTGTCATTGAAGGATGGGGATATATATATGCAAGAGGTGGAGGAGCCAGCTCAGATTGCTGTAGTTCTTGTTTTCTTGGTGGTTGCTGCGAATATCATCGTGGAGGTGGAGGCTCAGGAGGCCGGATCAGGACCTGTGGTTACATATATGCAAACAAAGTTCTGACCTACCATCGATATGTGTCAGGAGGTTCTGGGCCTGGTGGAAATGGAAGTATTGGATCCTTATTTGCATTTCATGGGCGGCTGTGTAGCGGTCATGGCAACTGGACTGGATCTCACTGCAATTGTGGAGCAGGATTCATTGGGAATGATTGTCAGTATCAGTGTGATAATAATGCAACATGTGGTGGAAAAGGTGTCTGTAATAGTCAGGGCATCTGTGTATGTAATGATGGCTATTTTGGATACCACTGTGAGCACATGTGTAACCCTAATACAACCTGCAGTGGCCATGGATCTTGCACTGCCTGTGGCACATGTATCTGTAATCCATGTTTCCATGGACCTAGTTGCTCCATTGAATGTGGAAACCATGGAAACTGTGATAGCACAAAGTGTGTATGTGACTCATGTCATGCTGGGGAGTTTTGTGAGTGGGAGTGTAACACCCATGGATCCTGTCAAAATGACAGCTGTGTGTGTGATGCGAAATGGCGAGGAGAGAAATGCACAGTCAGAGGATGTCCAGGAGATTCAGATGACTGCTCAGGTCACGGTTTGTGTATGGCTGCCTCAGGAACCTGCTACTGTGACCCAGGATGGGGAGGTAAGAAGAATGTTCTTATGTTAGTCAGCTTAAGAATCAAATGAAAAAGTGGACAAAGTAGTCAAGTGATGATATGTAGTATTCCATAATACTGTAATGTAAATATTAGCAAAGTAAAACTAAGCCAAATCTGCAGAAATTATGTTCTTTCTCACACTTTAGTCTCTTTTATCAAAATCTATTTGAAATGCAAATGAATTGCAGAATTAATTTAAATGAAACTCAAATACAATTAAAAAAGAAATGCAGATTTGGTTACATTGTCCGTTTCAGGATATGTATTTGTGTATGTTTCAGGTTTCAGTTTTGTTTACATTTTGTGTTATGTACTTATTCAAAGAATTTTATTAGAAAAGGCACTTGTGATTGGCAGCTATTCTGTTTCTTTTTTTTTAAACAGGTGATGACTGCTCCCAACCTGACTGTCCAGGAGAACCTAATTGTAATGGACAAGGGTTCTGTGATCCTGAATATGATCCCCCAATCTGTTCCCGTTGTAACAGTGGATGGGTGGGACCAGCATGTGATGATGCCTGTATTTACGGAGTAGCCAATCAGACAAGTCTCACATGTGAATGTAACACTACATGTTATCATGGTGTTGGATGTAACATACAGTGCTCTAGTCATGGTGTATGTGACAGAAATTGGGAGTGTTATTGTGAACCATACCTAGGTTGGAGTGGAACTTATTGTGAAATACCAGGTTAGTTGCATACAATTAATTTGTCACTTTAAGTGTATATATAGGTAATTTAAAGGAAATATAATAGGGACATTTGTTACATTTGTATTCATGGATTGTACTGCTCTCCCATATTATAGTATGGTAGTGAGGGTCCATAACTGCCAACTGCATTAGGTACTGAACAGCAGTTTTAATATGTTGAAAATTGAGTGCATTTATGTACTGGTGAGGGTGGAAAGTAAAGAACATGCCAGGCAAATGTATAGTAATACTGTTAGTTTACATGAACTAGTTGTCTTTTTTACTGCTTGGTATTTATAAATTTAATTGTGTCTGATAATAATATTTTAAAAAGCAAATAAAAATATAATACCAAGCTTCATTGTTTCAACCTTTATATGATTTCCCAGATCATTGGTAAAATCAAAAACAATGATGTAAATACCTAATTTTAATAAATATATTTGCCTGTTATAATTTCTGTCTACTTTTGAATCAAGTTTAAAGTGATTTAAAATGATGAAAACATTTCATCACCTACCTCTGACCCCAAATGATTAAATAGGTTGCATTTGAAATTTGATGATAAAACTTTAAATTTAGCAGATACTGGAGACCTGATGTTAAAAGCTTAATTTTTTGTTAGTTCACAGTTGCATATTTACCACTTTGACTGCCAATTTGCAATTAAATAAATTAACATCTATCTGCAACAAGTGCACTGAACAAGGTTTTATTTATTAATAAAATATCTTTATTTTCAGTTACTTATGACTGAGTGATGTTGCATCATGTGCACACATTTTAGCAATTCTATAACACAGAAAGAGAACCCCAAAACAATATGATAAATGACAAATTCATATGCATTTATGTCCAATAATGTCTGAAAAAAAACACATTTGTTCACAAAAAGTACTAATCCAAATAGAATATACACTGCTCATTCACACAATGCACATTTTATGTTGTTTGAAACTGGATTATTCTTACTTTTAATTTTTTCAAGCAGAGCATATGATATTACTCAGTGGTATCATTTTTGAACACTTTCTTGAGTGCAATTTTTTCTTAAAAAAGCATAGGGTATTTCCAGATAGTCTTTTGGTCACTGTCAGTAGTAGATCCTACTTCCTGTTCATCAGGATACAGACTTTTTCAAGTTCACTCAAAGTCTCCAAAAAAAATACTTTTTGCTGAGTGAGACAAAATTTGACATGTATAGCAGCTTTTTTCTTTGAGTGATTATGATGATTTTTGTGAAATTTGTACAGGTTGTCCACGAAATAACATCACTTTGGAGGAGTGCAGTAATCATGGAGACTGTAACTCAGAGAGTCAAACTTGTGAATGCAATGCTGGGTGGATGGGAGTGGCATGTGATCTACCTGACTGTCCTGGAGAACCTGACTGTAATGGGCGTGGCTTTTGCAATGACACCTTTGATCCACCTCTATGTGTGGATTGCCAGGGACCATGGATGGGAGCTGCATGTGATGAACCATGTATACATGGAATTCAGAAGCCACCTAACTCTAGATTCTGTGAGTGCATAGAGGGCTGGGCTGGGGTTGGATGTAACTCAGAATGCAGCGAACATGGCAAGATTTTGAATGGGAGATGTAAATGTGACTATGTGACAGGATGGAAAGGAAGGCTTTGTGACCAACCTGGGTGTCCTGGACTTAACAACACAGACTGCAGTGGAAGAGGTGTGTATACAAGTTCAACAGAATTTGTCATATTATAACATGGAAGTGTATAATTTATTATAACAGTCACGTCACAGCTGGTATTTATTCTAGCCCTATATTTGCTTGCCTTTAAGTTGATACTTTTTCACAAGGAAGCCCAGACATCATCTTATGCTCAGAACAGACTTATATATGGATAATAAATTGTTTTATTGTATGTTACATGATTTTTCTTATGTAAAAATTCATGCACAACTGCAGCACAGTAATCCATTATCAATTATTACCTCTGAATAAACAAGTATTTCTAGTTTTAATTATGATATTTGTTGTCCCAAGAACCATATAACTTTGCTGTGTTATTTACTTGTATTTATTCTGATCATGAAGTGCAGTTCTCTCTCTGTCTCTCTCTCTCTCCAAAATTGTGAAAAAGCATGTTAGCAAAGGTGATAAAATATTCCAGTTGATGGTAATCTGGAGTTTGCATGCAGTGACACATTTAAAATTCATGAAACCAGACATTTCTAATGAAATAGTCTCAACCATGATATTGATCTAGCCTCCTTTTATACTCTGCATTAACTTATATATTGACAAAGGATGGAAAATTTTTAAAAATTGCAAATTTGATGTATGATTGACATCAACTTATGGTCCAGCAAATACGGTGGTATTTTAATAATGAGTAATTCAGCATGAAATCCAAGAAGATGACATTTCTTTATGCAGATCTATTTAATGGAATAAGATGAACAAAAATTTTTAATTATGAAACATTTCAACCATACAGATATTGACATAGGTAACTGATTAACAGAACCATTTTCATTAATTGAATATCGCATGGAAAATATTTATAAGAAATATATTATTTTTACAAAAATTCATTGAGTAAATTTAATGATATTGAAAGTTCTTTAATTGAATTATACTTAAAAATACCTTACTCTTGATTGTTGGCTTCAGAGATCTTTGCTCACTTTATTAACTATGTTTTGATAGTGTCTTTCAATTTTATTAAAGGTGGATGTGACAGCAGTACCCACACCTGTACCTGTAATCCAGGCTGGATGGATATTGGGTGTGAATACCCTGATTGTCCAGGTGATCCTGACTGCAGTAACAATGGAGTCTGTGTCAGTTTTGTCAATCCACCTATCTGCAGGTAAATTTGTTTATTCTGTAAACCTCATGAAGTTAAATACTACCACATTAATTTAATTTCTTGCTTTCATAACCCAATACATTTCTGCCTTTAATGTTAGTATGATCATGTTAGTAATGAATTGTACAGCTACTATCAGTATCTCAGCAATGAATTATACTGTCTCTATCGGATTCCCAATAATGAATTGTACTGTCTCTGTCTGAATCCCAATAATTAATTGTTCTGTCTCTGTCTGAATCCCAATAATGAATTGTACTGTCTCTATCAGATTCCCAGTAATGAATTGTACTGTCTCTGTCTGAATCCCAATAATTAATTGTACTCTCTGTCTGAATCCCAATAATGAATTGTACTATATTAGAATCTCAGTAATGGCTTGTACTGTCTCTATAGAAATCTCAGTAATGACTTGTACTGTCTGTATCTGAATCTCAATATTGAATTGTACTATATCAGACTCTCAGTAATGACTTGTACTGTCTCTATAGAAATCTCAGTATTGACTTGTACTGTCTCTATCTGAATCCCAATAATGAATTGTACTATATCAGAATCTCAGTAATGACTTGTACTGTCTCTATAGAAATCTCAGTAATGACTTGTACTGTCTCTATCTGAATCTTAGTACTCAACTGGACTGTGACCACTGCAGTGGCCTAGTGGTTAGAGCATCCACCTCGGATGCAAGAGGTCATGGTTTTGAACCCCAGCTGAGAGCTGAGTCATACCAAAGATTTTAAAATTGTACTACCAGCTGCCTCGCTTGGCACTCAGCATTAAGAGGTTAGTGTTAGGAATGGTCAGCCTAGTCTCTGGATAATATGAATGGGTGCAACATAATGCCACATGTCTGCAGAATGATTCCACATTGACAGACATCACTATAAACTGTCACATTGCAGACATCATAGCAATCGACTGAAAAATTGTTAAAGCTATGTTAAAAATCTAAGTCACACACACACACACACACACACTCAACTGTGCTGTCATTATCAGGATCTCACTAATAAACTTTGATGTTATTATCAAAATCTCTGTAATCAGGCACTATCTGAGTCTCAGTAATTAATTTGTCTGTTACTAGCTGAATTTCATTACTGCAGCTCTAAAGTGATGATCTTGTACAGAGGTAAGATGTGCGATTTGAGGATACATCTCTATAAGAATTACACCACTGCAAAGGTATTAGAGCTAAAAATTAATGCTTCATCACTACTTTTACCTTGAATTGACAGTGCTTCTCATCTACAGATATGCACCACATCTTTAAGTATCAAAAAACTATGATCTATACTTGTTCTGTAATGGCCCATGCTTTCTTTAACAAGAAGCCATTTAACAGAGGCCACAATTTTGGCAAAGGAGGTACTTTTTGTCTAATTAAAAACAAAAGAAGTCTCGTTTAAATTTTTAAAAAAATTATACTTGACCTAATTTTTTTTAACAGCTGTCATGATCACTGGTTTGGAGAGGCATGCAGTGAGCCTTGTGTAAATGGAGATATGAACCCAGTGGGAAGCCAAAACTGCTCATGTCATTCAGGATGGGTTGGCATCAACTGTGACTCTGAGTGCTCAGAACATGGTCAGATACTCAATGGGAAATGCAAGTGTGATGTAGGTTGGAGAGGACCTGTATGTGATATCCCAGGGTGTCCTGGAGATGAAAAAGATTGTGGCGGACATGGTCTGTGTAACACGGCCACACATGAATGTACATGTTTCCCTGGCTGGACAAGAGATGACTGCCAGATACCTGACTGCCCTGGTTCACCTGACTGCAACAGCCGTGGAACATGTAATGCTGCACTTGATCCCCCTCTTTGTCTTGATTGTATCCCTGGTTGGATGGGGGCTGCATGTGATGAGCCATGTGTCAATGGAACCCAGGTGCCACCTAACAGTGGATGGTGTGCTTGTCATGCCTGTTATTCTGGGAAGGGATGTGACAGTGAGTGCACAGGACATGGCAAATGTAGTGGTACTGGCTGTGTGTGTGATGTGGGATGGAGGGGATCCAAATGTGAAGTACCAGGATGTCCAGGCACAAATCATGACTGTTCATTACATGGAACATGTAACAGTGCTCTGCATGAATGCACTTGTATTCCAGGTAATGAGAAACTTCCAGTATTGCTAATTATGCAAAGGAACTACAAGCATTGTTTAAAAATATGTTACAATTAGGTACATATTAAATCAAATTTCATACCAATGTGTTATGTTTATGTAGAGTCATTTATTTTATAAACAGTTTTGATCAATATATCATATTAAGTTGTCAAAAACATAATTGTTCATAAATTAATAATTTAGACTCAGAGGGAAAAGTAGATGTATTTAAATGAATCAGTGACACGAAAGTAAACACATTTGATTTAATTGGTACTTTATTTACAGACAAAATATTGGGTAAAAAACAGTTTATTGAATAGTAAAGTCGCTTGAATAAATTTCTCATTTTTATGTATGGAATACAATCATCATTTTAGCCTTTCTATAATGGTTTCTAAACTTGATATTTATTGTTTGATTCTTCAGGGTTCTTCTGTCATTAGTAAGCAATATATATGATAGAATGATTGATATATATGTTTGTGCCAAGTATTGTGTATTTTAAAATACTCAGTGGCTCAGTTTTCTGATCCTGTAGGTTGGACAGGGACTGCTTGCAACATTCCAGACTGCCCAGGTCAGTGTGGTGGGGACCATGGCTACTGTAATGGAACTGACAGAGAGCTACCCATCTGTGAATGCATAACAGTAAATACCACTGTTGCTCTGTTATCTCAGATTTATCTAAGTTTTATAACTATACTGTAATCTATTATTATTGTTACAATAATTTGACTGATTGAGAGGTATTTATCTTCTTAATCCACCTTATTTATACTTTGCCCAGTTAGAATTCTTAATAATTTGGATAACTCTTGTTCACCATGTTTTAGTGAGTGGATATTTTTTTATACCATAAATTGATTTGTCTATCCATCTGTAAATAACCACGTCTCTTTTGTGGTTGGATGTCAATTCACCAAAAATTATAGATACTTTACGCAGCTTATGATGTGGATAATGTGGTGATTTTCTGCAAGAGTGGTCCTGGGACTGACTCAAAAATATGAAAAGTAGCAATTTACTAATTTACCTTTATTCAATAATCTTTGTCCCACTTTGTGAGTTTGAAAGACACAACTAGTCAGGAATAAAATGCAATGGAAGTAAAATTACTAAATACAAAATACAAATGCACAGACTCAGCAACAACTTCAACAACAATGGATCAGAGTTTTTGTTTAGTGGTTTGGTTCAGCAGTCTTCTATTAAGTGAAATTAAGTTTGAAAAGGAAACCAGTCTTTGGTACAATAAGTAATGTTATGCTTTTTAGAACCATAATCAGTGATTAAAAGTTGATTTCTAGAATACTACTTGTACACTAGGATTTTACTACCTCTCTAAGCTCTGCTGTTTATAACCCCTTAGCGAAAAACATGAAGGATATTTATTTTTAATGCACAAAACATAGTCATTTCATTGGTTAATGGATAATTAACTGGAGTGTCACCAGGAATGGTGGGTGGTGACCTAACACTATCATCTTGTTTATGTACCAAGCATGAATTTTCATTAAACAATAAACACTGCTTCATGTCCTTATTATGGTTGCTGAAAAAGACCATATGAAAGGAAGAGATGAGGGTTCTAAGACTACACATACATAGATGGTATGAAACCTGAATCCAATATTTGTAATTCATGGAAAAAAAAAACAAAACTTGATAGCGATGAACTATGTCTGACATGGAAGGATAAAAGGTTGCAAATGGTCTGTCACGATAGTCTACTTGGTGTTTTGGTAGATAATAACCTATCATGGACTTAACATATCAAACATATCAGTAAAAAAGTCGATTCAAGTTTATGGCTTCTCAGTAGAATAAGACACTTTCTCCCAGAAAAGCACAGAAAACTATTTTATAACAGTTACATACAACCCTATTTAGACTACTGTAATACAGTATGGGGTAATTCAAATGATAAAAACTTAGCAAAGCTGGCACATCTCCAAAAAAGAGCTTTTGAGTTAATATCAATCCAGAAAGTAAGCAAGGAAAATTTGGCTGATAAGTTAAAAATACTACCTATTAAAGACCAAATCTGTTTGAGAAAAGAAATGTACAGGATAGCCAATAATAGCGCTCCTGAATATTTACAATCACTATTCAAGTATAGGCTACCTAGAAATACTCCCCACCTGCGATCAATGTCTACCAAACATTACAAAATTCCCAAACCAAATAAGGAATTATTTAAAAAAAGTTTCCAATACTCTGGAACTTTGCTCTAGAATAGTATTCCAGTTGAGATTAAAAATGCCCACTCTATTTCCTCTTTCCAAACCCAGTATATACAATGGCTTCAGAGATGCAGCAAACATAAATAAATTCCTTTGAATGACACCTCAAAGTAGATTAGTTCTTAGCTAATTAAGTTACACTTTTTAAATAAAGTCATACTAATAATGATAATAACAATAATAATAATAATAATAATAATAATAATAATAATAATAATAATAATAATAATAATAATAATAATGTCTAATCTTAAGATCTTTCCCAAAATTTAAATAAAATAAAAACCCACATAAACATGTGATCAAGAGGATGTAACTTATTAAGTTACACCATTTTACAAAACTATTCAGAGATTATTAAAGATTTTGAATTGCAAAACTCTTGTTGCATGAAAAAATATACTTGTAAACACAAATAGGATGCTAAGTTAGTAAATTGTCATTTGGTTTTTGAAATGCAACATTGCACAAAATGAAACAACATGACAAAAGTGTCATGGACCCTTGGTGTTAGAAATTATAAATTAATGAAAAATATTGCCAGGTTTTGTATATTTGTTATATGACTGAGACTTTTGGTTTTTTAAATTAGTAGCAGTACAAATTGCACGGGAAGACTATACATGTTTGGGGCTAATACTGTATATACTTGCATCTAGATATACCATCACAAAATGTTCTTGCACATCTGAATCTGTGTAACTTGTTATAAGTAATCAATTGAACAAACATTATAGATGCTGATCTGCAGGTTCATTATGTTATGTCTGATCAGGATCTTTGTTAGCAGTTGGACTTGACTTGTAAGTAAGTATATATGGTATTAGGTATGCAAATAGAAATGACTGTACTAAAAGTTTGCATATAGAAATGTCAGAAAATTTAGCTGTGATATGGCTTGGTATTTTATGTGAGATGTCAACAGTTTAAATTTGATTCTTTGGAGTGTAGCATTACACTAACTTCTGATTGATTTACAAAAATGTCTTTCTGTAGTGGATTAGAAACTTTAAATGGTATTTCTTCAAATAATAAAATTCTCATCATCAAATGTTCTGTAGATGAAAACATATTTTTGATGCATGTATAATGGAATGTTCACCAGCATTATAATTAAATCAGTCATCAACTTGAGATTTTTCAAAGTGTCACCATATTTGATGTCAAAGCACTATCAATACTTCCATAAAACTATTAATAGAAAACTGCCTTCTAAATAGTCCCTTTAAGCAAAGATAGCAAAATAAATTAAGCATTTTATTGTACTATCATCTGCATATGTTCTAGTGGAATAATAAGCAAGGTGTAGAAATCACTTTTTGTTGGTGTCATCAATGTTGGCATCAATATTAAGGTTTCCCATTTAGCTCAATTTCTCTGACATTTTTGTATGTACAGTCATACAACTCGGTGAGTATATTCATTTGGTAGTACTCACCACTGGCAAAATATTTTTCATGCTGCAGTGATTTTGTTATCACCTTTAGCATAGTTACTCCAACACTATTTTATGTACAGCCATAAACTTCATGGGTATTTTTATCATAGATGGTGTTACCCACCTTGCACAAAAGTAGGTCACAGTAACCTCATTTTTACACATAAGTAATTATGTTAAGCAATTTTTTTTATTTTGCTCAGTTTTTCTGACAGTTTTATATGTACATCATGAACCTGATGGTTGATTCACCTTAGTGGGTTCTAGTCAATAGTGACCAAAGTATTTACAGTTACCTAGTTCAATGCACAAAAGATTACATTAAGTTTTTGTATGTATCACAGTTTCTTTGACACTTGTTTGAAATGCCTTAAAACTTATTTTTGGTAAGGACACTACTTGTCAGAGGCATAAAAATAGGTTACCATGACCTACTATTCATGCTTGAGCTTTTTAGCAGAGCAGGCATGATATAGCATCCCAAGGAATTATTGTTCACGTTTGATTTTTTGTTTTGATCTGGTTTAAACTGTCAAATATCAAGTTTAGATGGAAAGGCACCAACCTAGAATAGCAGTGCCCACATAATGTAGTGTACTTTATGACATGGAGAAATTTTTATTTCATAACTGTTTATCTCATGATTTACAGGGCTGGATGGGTGATGACTGCAGTGAAGAGTGTGTACATGGTTTTACAGATGGGAATACATGTTACTGTAATCCTTGCTACACAGGGGCTGGCTGTGAACTAGAGTGTTCTGAAAATGGTGCCTGTGTGAACTCTGTGTGCAGATGTTTCAAAACCATACCTGGTAGGTTCATCTTTTTGTGTAGGAGAGAAAGAGGTATTTTTTGAAATTTCAAATGTTTCTTCACCAAAGTTAATCCAGTTATTAAAATATACAGTGTTTCCTCACTTATCACAGGTGTTCCATTCCAGGCTCACCAGCGATAAGTGAATTTCCATGAAGTAGGAAAGCTATACTTGTTTTAGTAGTTAAACATTAAAAGTCTTTATAAACCCTCCCCACACTCTTATACATAACCAACAATCAACCAATCAAGTGTTGTGTATAATCTCATGTCTGCTAGAGTAGCATCTCAAGTGGGAACAAGTACTACATTTTGTTTTTGGTGTGTATTCATCTGCCGAATAAATACGCTATTTACTGTAAACAGTAATTTTTTTATTTATAATATTCTTTTAATGTTAAAAAATGATAAATATATTTTCCATTAATATTTTTTGAAAACCCGCCAAACAGTGAGTCCGCGATAAACAAACAGCGAAGTAGCGAGGGAACATTGTAATTTTATTAACATTCACATTAGCACTAAAATGTAACTTGTTATGAGACAGAATGGCCCATTGTAAAAATAAAGGTACTTGCTTATAGCAAAGATATTCTGAATATTTGACTGAAAAAGCATTCGCATTGCAATGATACATAACTCAAGCCATATGATTAAATTTTTTGAAGCAAAATATTTGTAAACATTCCTGTGTCTACAGAAATATGAACTAATGCTTTCAGGTAACTCTTGGACTGGGGAACTGTGTGAGGTCATGGGCTGCCCTGGAAATGATTCAGCTTGTAATGGACATGGTACATGTAATGCTGTATTACAGGCATGTACATGCTACCCAGGCTGGTCTGGGAATGACTGCTCTATACCAACATGTCCCCAAAACTGCTCTGGTAATCTGCTGATTTTCCTTATTTTGAAGTACTTATTTTTCCATTTTCTAACATGCATTTTTCTCTATGAGGGGAAGGGTTAAATAAAAGAGTTTGGGTATTAAATTTTTTACGATGAAGAAAAATTGTCTTTATTCAATATATATATATTTTTGTCATTCAAATTTATCTTGGAATTTTATATCACAAATTAAACAAAACTTTTTGTTAACCTTGCATGGTTTGCCTTTTTAAAGATAAATCTAGATCCAGGTTTTTTTAAAAAATACTCTTAAAACATTTAATTGTCATAAAGTTAGAAAGTCACAAGGAAAGACTCACCCACAAATGATATTTTATTAATACAAGGATGTATCAAATTGTTTGAAAAAAAAACATATTATTTTAACTGTGACCTTTGGCTTGGGTGAATATCAGTTTTCTGTGGTTTGATAAAACCATGTATCAGCCATACCCAAAGTCAATAGTTTTAAGATATAGACATGAATTTTATAAATAATTTCTTAGTTGTGATATTACACATATAATGTCATACCACAGCATCAAATAAAATATAAGTATCATAACAGATTCATCTAAAAGTCATTGCAATCATACAGATGATCATTATATATTATTTTATTGAATAGTAATTCAGTTTATTGTTGATTTTACATGACATCACAACTGATACCACTGTAACATGTAGCATGTAGCACTTCATGTAGCAATCACTTTTCTAGAAGCAGCAGCATAAGGAACATGTATTTTCAAAAATTAAATTTTCTTTACAAGTATTGATATTTTTGTCTGCAATTTTCTGTAGATTCTGAATTTTAAACCAGATAAGATTTCTTCATTTAGGTTAGAGATTATTGCATGATTTAAATAATTCAATTTGACTCTAATTCATTTGCAGGTATTGGAGTATGTGTCACAGCTGGGGTGTGCAAATGTCCAGGAAACTGGGTAGGTAGTGATTGTTCCATACCCTGCTATAATGGCACAAATGATGGCTCCAATAAGTGTGAGTGTGACTCTCCATGTATCACAGGCATCAGCTGTCACTTAGAGTGCTCCACCCATGGCACTTGTAATTCCAATGAAGTGTGTGAGTGTAACTTCTTCCAGGGATACAAGGGAAATAACTGTGAAAATCCAGAGTGTCCAGGCTGGCCAGATAACTGTATGAATCATGGTACATGCAACCTTGCAACTCGCTCATGTGAGTGTAACCAGGGTTGGACTGGTGTTGCATGTCATATCCCTGACTGTCCTGGCACACCAGACTGCAGTGGAGTTCCTGCACTCTGTGGCATGCCTCCTGATGGTAGTCAGCCCAGATGCTTCAACTGTTCTTACCCCTACATGGGTGATGGCTGTGAATTCAAGTGAGTTTCCATCATAGATTCAGCAATGTATCTATTAAATTCATTAACTTATATTTGGCAGGAAAGCAAGTTATCTGCTCTAAATATTATCATTAAGATAAGATAGAAAGTATCAATAATGATTAGCTTTAGTTCTTCAAATACAATATTGTTGAAAAAAGTTTGTTATGGGCTTGCAGAATTAGACCTTTCACAAGACTTTAGGTACACACTGCATTATTCTTTCATGGGACTTAGTTCATTACATATGATTCATTTATCCTTTAAAAATCCTTGAATTCTTTTGATTAGCTTCAAGATGCCTTTTATTTTGCAAAGCTGGTTTTAATCTTGAATAGTTCTTAAGTTTCTTGGCAAACTCCTGCGAAAAAATTAGGTGAATCAAATGGCACATGATATTGATGGTTGACAGATGGAGTAGAATACATTTATTGGTGCAGTAATTAGTAATGCACTTTTTCCTTGACTTTTGTGCCAATGTATGTAGAGCAACATATGGAAAAGTTTTATTTC
Organism: Potamilus streckersoni; assembly: GCA_016746295.1. Classification (NCBI taxonomy): domain Eukaryota; kingdom Metazoa; phylum Mollusca; class Bivalvia; order Unionida; family Unionidae; genus Potamilus; species Potamilus streckersoni. The sequence continues at coordinate 694,495 of JAEAOA010000375.1, forward strand.
TGTAAGAATGAATACTCCTAAGAGAACTGTTGGAAGTCCTTGAAAAACATCATGCTGAGCCTGTATGAGCTATACAAGCTTTTAAAATTGAATTCTGATGATTCTTGGATATACACACATCTTTCTTTCTTTTAGATGCTTCTATGGGACCCCTGATAGAATATCTAGTGATGTATGGGTGTGTAAATGTGATCCATGTTACAGTGGTATCAGTTGTGATGTCATGTGTAACAACCAAGGACACTGTTCCAATGGTTCATGTGACTGTGGCATGACAGGTTACAGAGGAGATCTATGTGACAAACCAGGTTGCCCTGGAGTAGCAAGAGATTGCAGTAGCCATGGATCCTGTTTTGCTGGATTTCCAGGAGAGTGTACTTGTAATCCAGGATGGAGTGGTGTCGGGTGTAACATTGCTGTCTGTGAAGCAAACTGTAACCACTATGGAGACTGCATAGTGATTAATGACCAACCACAGTGCCACTGCTATGAACAATACTTTGGCTCTGCTTGCCAGTATCATTGTCAACATGGTACAGTAATTAATGGTACTTGTGAATGTGATCCTTGCTACAATGATTTCATCTGTGGAGAACTGTGCTCTGGTACTGGAGCTTGTACAGCTTTAGGTACATGTGACTGTGGTTTTAATGGGGGTCGTGGAGAGTTTTGTCAACTGCCAGGATGTCCAGGGAACAACAACACTGACTGCTCAGATCATGGGAGCTGTAATCTAGCAACAAGAGAATGTGTTTGCAAACAGGGCTGGATAGGGGAAGGTTGTCAAATACCTGATTGTTCAAAGAACTGTAGTGGCAGGGGCATATGTGATGAGACTGCTGTTCCATACCCAGCATGTGTAAGCTGTGAGAATGGATGGATGGGCTCTGCCTGTGATACACCATGTAATGGAATCCAGTACCCAATGGATAGTGGTATATGTGTCTGTGAAAATTGCACTCATGGTTCAAGCTGTGAGTATACATGTGGTGGAATTGGGACCTGCTCTAATAGCATATGTAACTGCACCGAATCGGATGGGTTGATACATTGGTTTGGTGACTACTGTACTCAACACAATTGCCCAGGCATTAGCTCACCATGCACTGGTCATGGTACTTGTAACAAGGCTACATATGAGTGTATATGTGATCCTGGATGGTTTGGAAATGGTTGCCATATGACAGACTGCCCTGGTGAGCCAGACTGTAATGGACATGGTGCCTGTGATGGGTCTAAAAATTATCCTGTTTGTATATGTGACGCTAACTGGTTGGGTTTGGATTGTAGCATCCCATGTGTTCATGGCACAATAGGTCCTGACAAAACTTGTATCTGTGATGATTGTTTTACAGGAACAACATGTAATTTAGAATGTAATAGGCATGGCTTATGTGGCAATGGCACCTGTATTTGTGAGGCAGCCTGGTGGGGTAAGTCACACAATTAGTCAGTTATGATTCCATAGAATTTGAGGCTAACAGAACATAGATTTTTTTTATACACACTAAACTAGGTTTATAGTTCATTATTTTGTAATTTGTTCTTTTTCATATATTACAATAGTGACATTAAGATTTAAGTTAAAACTGGATAATGTAGCTTGATCAATATATGAAAATGAGCATTATTTACTTTCTGATTTTCTTCTGTCAACAGCAATACTCAACCATCATACCGGAATAATTTAGCATTATTTTCCTGTAACAAGTCCATTAGATTATAAAGTAAGAAAAATGTTACAGATTGAAATATGAACAAGTAAACATTGTGATATTCACCCCCTGGTAGATGTAACATTGACTATTCTAGTGCTGACACAGGATATATTGTCATTGTAGTAGTAACATTTTTCAACTAGAAACGTGTAAAATATTAAAAGAAACAGAGAAAGCAAAACTTCTTACTGATGCCAGGTGGGTTTTGTGCAAAATTCTGACAAATTTACTCATTGATTCTTAAATTAGAGTTGGCAGTTCTCAAGTGCAGTTTTCATTAAAAATCTTACATGGCAAGGTAAATATTGATAGCTTACCATAATTTAAAAAATGTTGAAATAGCAAAAATGTATGAGTAACAGCACATTGAGATACATAGGTTTGTGAAATACTTATTGTTTCTTTTGTGAAAAAAATTAATAAAAATAAGACCTATCCCAAAAGTAATTTTTAAGCTGATGATGTACTTGGGTTGAGGTGTTTTCATGGATTTGGACCACTTCTAAAGGTTGCAAGAAATTCCCACTCATATGTCATACTAAATTTTGATATTTGATTAGATTTTTGTCTGTCAGACATTAGAGTTTCAAGCAGAGCTTGAATTTTAGTGTGAGAACTTTATGTAACCCTTGGGCCAGGTCTTAAACATTCCAGACAAACTGGCCAATTAAAAGCAACTGTCCCATGTATAACTAACTAGTTATATCAATGTAATTTAATATTAGACTGGCTTCAATTTGATTATAACTGTTAAATGATTTTTTTGATAAGAATAAATAATTGAATCTATGTTTTGAATTGCAATGATGCAGGCCCACTATGTGCTGTGAAGGGTTGTCCTGGAGAGGGTGAAAGCTGCTCTGGTAGAGGATATTGCACTCTCTCTGACCAGACTTGTCAGTGTAATGCCTATTGGACTGGCAAAGGATGTGAAATCCCTGATTGTCCTGGTGATCCTGTGGACTGCAGTGGTCATGGTAAGATTTTTATAATATGTCATTTTAGGTGCTGTTGATAGAAATTTTCACTTATATTTCACATACAGAGTATATTGGTCAAGTTACTAAAAGGTAAGTCACTGATAGCTTTTAAAATGAGGCCAGATAAGAATTCTTTCTTTTTGTAGCCAATACAATACACCTATAAATATGAGGACTTTTTATGTGTGACATACTTTGTTGCATTGGTAACCCTATTCATGTAACAGTGAACTTCACCAAGTGAGTTTCCAGACTACATGTATTGGTGCTTCCTGTGTGCAAGTCTCCAGACTACATTTATTAGTACATCTGTATGCAAGTCTCCAGACTGTTTTATTGGTACTTCCAGTATGCAAGTCTCCATACTAGATTTATTATTACTTCCTGTATGCAAGTCTTCATACTACATTTATTAGTACATCTGTATGCAAGTCTCCAGACTGTTTTATTGGTACTTCCTGAATGCAAGTCTCTATACTAGATTTATTATTACTTCCTGTATGCAAGTCACCATACTACATTTATTAGTACTTCCTGTATGCAAGTCTCCAGACTACATTTATTAGTACTTCCTGTATGCAAGTCTCCAGACTACATTTATTAGTACCTCCTGTATGCAAGTTTTGAGACCTTTTGTCCTGTATGCAAGTCTCCAAACTACATTTATTAGTACTTCCTGTATGCAAGTCTCCAGACTACATTTATGCAAGTCTCGAAACTACATTGATTGGTAATTCCTGTTTTGTACAACTCATTAGTCGACCAATACAAATACCATAATATAGAATAATATTAGGTGAACACTACAGAAGTTGTCTGTCACATCTTTAAGTCCAATATTCCTAAGCATTGCTAAAGTATAGATATCTTGTTTCATGTTGTGCAATTTATAGTACAGCAGTAGTCAGTTTGTAGCACTTTTGTTACAGTACTCTTTGTACTTACCTTCATGTGATCTGTATTGTTTGGCCCACATTAGTCAAAAGTGAGATATAACAGCCACTTTTTAGCATCAACAGTTAAAAGTTTGGTTAAAGCTTTTCGTTTGAATATATTTCCTAAACTCCTTGATAGATTTCAGTCATACTTGGCATGAAACAGTATGAAGCTAGAATGATTCTGTTGATGTCCACTTCATGAAATAGGAGTGTTTTGATGTGAGCTAAATTAAGGAACTTTATGATGATATACAATCTAAAAATATCTTTGACTATTTATCTGAATATCAAATATATAACAAATCTGATATATTTTAAAATTTTTATATTTGTTACAATATGTTTTTTTTCATACATTTTAAAGAATCTTTTTATTTTATCTGTTTGCTTCTAGAACTTTATGTTAGATTACTTTTTAATGATTTATCTTCCTAAAGATTTTGTGCAGTTAATCATTTTGACATGCTTAAAACTTGACTTTTAAATTTCCATATTAGGACCAATGTTGTATTGATGTACTGTAAAATGCTGATACTATTACATACCATATGTACTCACTTATATATCATGTCCAACTGCAGAATGAAGAGACCAAGATTTGCAGTTGCCTAATGCAGTGGCAGATCTGGGTCTGTGCAATTTGTTAGGAGTACTTAGAACAAACAAAATATAACCTGTCAGCAGGAGCATTATTGCATTATGTTATGGCAGATCAGGATGTTAGTTGTTTGCAATTTGACTTGTCTTATAAAAAAGTATATATGGTACATACATAGATACATCTATATATGACATGCTTGCTGTCCTGCATTACTATCAATGTCATGTTTACAGCAGTGCTTGAATCATGGGCTTGACAAAAATACCTAGGCCTTCTTTTGTTTTCCTCATTTTGGTTTAGCCATATGGAGTTAACAGAATCATTGCCATGTATGTGGACAGAACTGGAGAATTAACCCTGATGGGATGAGATTTGTTTTGAGTGATAAGACTTGCCAGGTGATTGGTACAGATATTAAGATATTATTGTCCATGGGTTAGATGTCCCATTCCCATCCACAAAAGTCTGAAAATTCTTTCTCTTTACCAGTAATTATATAATTTAAAGCCAAAACCAAAATATGATAAGTCTATGTATATTTTGCATGCTACAAAAGTTCATGATTTAAATAGAATGACACCACATAGGAAGAACTAAACATTATCATGCAATAATTCTGATGATTTTAACACTATAAAGTTTGAAAAGTTGCTTTTTTATAAGTGTAGGATTTAAGTGTGCAAGAAGAATATTATTGTAATGCCTACATTCATTCTTTTCTAATTGCACAAAGAATGTGGAAAATGCACTGCTTTTATGTGGCTACTTTTCTACCAATAATCTGTCATCTTCGTTATGACTAATATGTCCACCTCAGCCATTTCTGTTATTAAATGACTTATTTTTGCATAGAAATATTACAAATCAAATATGAAGTGTCAGAGTGGGATAGGGAATATCATGGTCAGAATGTGTAGTCAGGAATGTTTCTGCCAAAAAAGTGTCCTTTACAGGTAAGTTCCAATATCTCCCAAAGGTGCATCTATAATATTTTCTATTATCCTTTGACAGGTTACTGTGATGGAGTGAGTTATAACATCCCTAAATGTGTGAACTGTACCCAGAGTATGGGTCCTGCTTGTGAGTATCCCTGTGTACATGGTATCGAGTCTCCAGCTTTCTCCTCAATCTGTGTGTGTGCTGCCTGCTTTTCTGGGAGTGGATGTAACATTGAATGCTCCAACCATGGATCCTGCCACAATAGCACCTGCCAGTGCGAATCTGGGTACACTGGAGATCACTGTGAAAAATTAAACTGTCCAGGTACATTACTCATGTTCTCTGCAGTCAGCATGACTTTATTTCTGCCTTTACTAGAAAAGCAAGACATGGTGGCTAAACAAGTTTAGAGACTTTTCAAGAGAATAACTGTTCATAAAAATGTTTTAGATACATCTCAGTTTAAAATGCATCTTTTTCTTATATTGGTTTTCATTTGTTATAAAGTTCTACATATACCTTTAGTTAAATTACTAGCCTAAAGTCTGTAGTTTATTCTGCCACATGAACAGATAAGGCTGGTGGCTGTGAAATATACTTAGGCCCTGAGTTTGTTTTCACATAACCAGTTAAGGTCGGTTAACTTTAGCTTTTTAGTTAAAAAGTTTTAGCCACAGGTTTCTGGATTTGCTAGAAGTACTAGATAGTAGTACTTATCCTAAGATGTTATTATTGGGGAAATTTTATTGAAAAAAACTATTTTACTAGAAACAATCGTGTTTTTTGAGAGTTAAAGAATTTGGTTTTACAAAATTTTCTTTGTAGTTGCATTGAAGTGTATTAAGAAATTATTCTTCTCAGATATTGTCAATATTCATAATGCTTGGGAAGCAGTTCTTGGGGCCAAGAAATTTATATTTATTTATTTTTTTTTGTCTTGGAGATGTTTTGCAAGTTACTTTGGTCTTTGGTCTTTAAATGGAACATAGACTGATCCCAGTGAAATTGAAAATCTGCTTTATATTTTTTCAGATATGCTTTAATAACTTGGATTTTTCAACATTGTATATTGTTTTTTCTACTTGTAGGAGAACCAGATTGCTCAAATCATGGATTGTGTGTCAGACATGGCAATCAGTCTGTATGTTCCTGTTATGCTGGCTTTAAGGGAGACAACTGTTCAGAACTTATCTGTCCTGGTACTCCACCATGTAGTGACAATGGTAAGAAGTGACTGATCACCTACCAAAACGTACAGCTTATGTTAGTAACATGTAACCTACAATTATATGCATACCTCATTTGCATACATGTCTTCTGTATCGTCTTTTCTAAGTACTTGCATTACTTTTCATTATTCCCATATTAATCAACATTTCATTTAACAGATATAAATTTTCAGTAAAATTAGCCATACCTGTTGGTTTGTCTAACACACCAGTTGGTATGTTTCGCACACCACTTGGTACTTATAACATGCCATTTGGTTGTCTAACAGATTTATCTTTACTCAAAGTTTTCATATCACCTTATCTGCATAATTCATACACACCTTATTTTCAATTTCAACATGGCATATTTAGACAGTAGTCTAATTTTCATGCAGTTAGTTTATTTGTTTTTTTTTAAAGTGGAATCTATACTTTTTTACTGTGTAAATCAGTATGTCCCAATTTTATATTTTATTTAAGATTGTTATGTTCTACTTCAAATGTGTTAGGAACATATAACGTTCTTCAATATGTTTATACATCAATCAATCACATCTTTTTAAAGTTTTACATTTGAATCAGTTTTATTGTTTTTTTAGTTGGGCAATCATGTTACTAGAACATATATTTAGTTTATATTCGATTGGAATTTTTTACTTGCATTCTGTGATTAAGTCAGAATTGTTATTCCTGTAGGTATTTGTGAAGTGCCATCTGGTGCCTCTGTTCCCTCATGTACCTGTTACCATGGATTTACTAATGATGACTGTTCAGGCTGTTTGCCTCGGTTCACGGGATCACAATGTGATCAGTGCCAGTCCGGTTACATTGGGTACAACACCACTTGCAGTGTACTCTGTCTCCATGGGTATTCCACTGAATTTGGTATGTAGATTTGGACAACTCATAATTGTTTTTATGAGTTTATCTAAGTTACATTAAAAATTGAAAGTAAATAATGCCATAGATGGATTATTGTTAAGTCCATAACATATGAATATTTATTGGATCATCCTTCAAAATAATTCAGTCTGATGAATTCATTTTTATCCCTAATCATTTATACAAACAACTTGGGTTGAATGAGTGATATTATTTTTTGATAAATTTATCCCCACCTACTGTGTCCTTCAAAGGGATTGCAAGATAAAAACGTTTGGATTGATGATATGTGTAAAGCTGATGATAATTTTCATTTAGATAGTGCAAAATCCATTAATGTCTGCATACCATTATATTGAAAATTGAAAAGAAAGAGTCAAATTGTTACAACTAAAATTTTGTCACATTGTTTTTAAACAGAAAACTGTAAATTATGAACAAAATTCCTTTGATGACAGTCATTCAAAAGATAATCTAGAAGTATTTTTTTTATCAATAAATGAATTTTGATCTTGTTTGATGTGTCTTGCTACACTGAAAGAAGAAAGTTGACAAGCATATAAAACTGGACATTTCTTTCAGTTAACAGAGTAATTGACAACTGCTGTGCCTTTTTCAGATATCAAAGTCCAAGTTCATAACTTAAAAATTTGGTTATAGTAATTATTTTAAAATCAGAGATCATAATCAAAGCTGTCAGGAAATTTTGCTGCAGTCTTGATTCTGAATTGTTCCTTTAAAGGTGGTGACATCTGCAAGTGTTACAGGGATAGCTCAAATGGACACTGGTCTGGGGCAAGCTGTGGAGAGTGTGTGACTGGATGGAAACTCCCATCTTGCACAGAATGTGATACAAGTAAGTTCTTGCTTTAAACTTTATCCAACCTTGTTACATCTCCACCCACCCTCATTCAAAGGGATGGACTAATATTGCTTTTGTGCTCCCATCTGTTATGTCCATGACACTTACATTGTATCTAAAAAGCTATTAAGCCAAATAAAACTAAAGTGGATGTCTAAATTCTTCATTTGGGTCCTAAGATCAGGTTCATTTCTTGTGACTGTGCTCATTTCAAGGTCACAGGGCAAAATCCAAAACAGACTACGTCTAGTTGAACTTTATCATGTTTTTATTCACTATATCACAGTGCATCATCTTATTATCAAAGAGAAGCAAGTGTTACCCTTAAGTGTGCTTTCACTTTCCATGTGAAAATGTTCCCAACTTAGAATCTTGTAAACTTTGACCTGCTGTCACATAATGTACATGTAAATTAATGTCTACACTGTTCCATTAGTATCATAACAAAGATGATGGTCTGTGTGGATTTTATGTGATGGCAGATTTTAATCTACACTAAATACACTTGTGTGGTCTTTACATATGTATGGATTATTGAATTTGTACTAACAAATGTTTGCATAGTTGAATTGCTTTGGCAGTGGCCATTAAGCTTGTTATTCCCCTAAAATGAGTATGAGTTAATTTTATCAGTACTAATTCTCTTATGTATTTTACTTAAATCCGATGAAAGCATATAAGAAGCTATTTTATATACTTTGCTTGAAATATATATTTAAACATAATGTTATACCTGAAACATTGAATTTGTCATCTTCACATGAATTGATTAAGACCCATGGTAAAGTTTCAGTTAATGAATCCCATTCATACTTCCTTAGTGATGTTTTATAATAGCAGTAATAGAAGTGGAGAATCACTTTTCATGTTCATAAAAATACTAATACTTGTTATAGATTTGCCTGTAAATTTTCTACATTTCTTTAAGTAATCATGCACTAAAATTATTTGTATATATTTTGTTGTAGATTTAGATGTAGGATAGATGTGGTTTTGCAAAAAAAAACAATTCTAGATTGGATTAGATGTGTTTCTTGGACCTTACAAGCAGAACTTCTAAAATATTGTGCAACTTCATTTTTAGTCCCAAAAATTGAAACATAGCTTTCACTCAGTTAATAACCATGCATACATGTGAACCATACAACTGAAATCTTGAGTGTATTTCAAATTAATTTTGAAAATTGATTTTTTTCTCCATATTTTCACACTTTGCTTCAATTGTAGCATATGGTAAAATTGCCTGAGATCAAGCTGACTTAAACAGAGCAAGACATTAGTTTAGTCACTAATTTCAAATTGCATGAAAACATTACTTTGATCCTATCAGCAGGCTTGGTTGGTTTCAGTGTTTGAAGCTTGTTGACATGGATTATACTATGTGTAATCAGAGGTAATTCTGAAAGGATTAAAGACCCTCCGTGATTATGGCTGGATTAATAAAGAGCTCAATCATCATAAAATAATTACCATTCCTTTGCTTCTTTCTACATGGTAGGTTCTGTTTCTCTGCTTTAAATTGTCAAGATGGATTAGAAAATATACTCTGTGCAATCAAAAGTAATTGGGACAAGATTAAAGATCTAAACTGATTATGGTTAAATTATGAAAGAGCTTAAGTGGCAAGGAAAAGGGTCTGTTTGCTTTCAATGTTTGTCACAATGTCTAAGCATGCAATATCTCCCAGTTCTATAACAACAGAATCTAAGCAACTGTAACATCACATGAAAGTAAATGACAGATGGAAACTGGAATTTCAGGGGTTAGAATCTAATTCAATGAATATGAATATGCATTCTGTCCTTCTAAACAAGCTGATTTTAAAATCTGTTATGGTGGCAGGAATGACATTTATGCGTTATACAGAAACTTCATCTCATGCTAGTGTATTAAACAACAACAAATATTCCATCACTGAAATTTTTGTTTGCAGACTCTGCATCATGTATGTGTATGTGTATATATATATATATATATATATATATATATATATATATATATATATATATATATATATGACAAGACACTGTTTACCATGTTGAATTGCTGAACATAATCTCTATTTATGGTGGCAGAAATTTTTTCAGATCTAGTTGAATAATATTCCCAGTCTCAGACATTTGACAAAAGTTCTGATACAAATGGATGAAAACTACTCAGATTATGACTCGAGCTTTAAGTCCTTTTTCATGTAAGATAGTCAGAGACATGTGCCACAACAAAATTCACCATTTTCTTTGAAAGTCCTTACTTTGTTGAAGTCAAAACCCTGGTCCAAATTTTGCATGTCTCCCATTCTTTCACTAGACTGATTTGTCTGTTTTGTCACATGTATGACCTCTTATCCATTTTGGTCATGATTTCACTGCTATTGCATCAAACATTTTATCAAAAATATGAAATATCATTGGTTTTATTACCCTGTCATATGTTGTTCTGAGTTCCATATTTTCTGTATACAAAATTAATACAGTGCCAGATGGTTGGAAAGTGTATGTGTGATTGGCTTCAGTATGGAAATATCTGTATTCATTATGGGACAATATTAAATCATAATAATACAGAATGGACAGGAATTGGTTTAAAGTACCTAGTGAGGTTAAATAACATATAAGTGTTATGTCTACTTGATATCTTCATCACCAGAGAGTTTCTCTAGTTTTTTTAATAAGAATTTTAGCCAAACTAGAAAATGTAATCTTCATTATTTAAATTGGATTTAATTTTCTTTATTGTTTCCACATTATTTAAAACAAGAGAAAATGCATGTTACAAAAGGTTTCCATGTTGTAATGTACATTACTGAAAATTCAAAACTTTAATTGCATGGTATGCTTTTTCTTGTAAAGACTCCCCATTTTCAACATAAACCTCTTTAGGAATGACCAAATAACTGATCCCATGTAAAATCACTTAGCAAATTTATTGACTAATCTATACATGTTATTGTTGACTTTTTGTAGCTTGGAACTTGCACACTTTCATATTTTGAACCTGTTTTTACCAAATCTTTTATCTTCACATATGCAGATTATGTTGGCCCTGGAAAATGCCACATTGAGTGTACTAGGGGGCAGGGTGTATATGGATTGTCCATGGATGGTGCTGAGGACAGTAAGGCCATTCAACCTGTGTTCCGCTGTGTGGAGAAAGACACCAGATCACAGACATTCAAGGCCTGGTTTGGCTACATCAACAATAATACCAATAACATCTACATATCTGCTGGGGCAGAAAATTATCTCAACATTGGAGGATTAAATGACCAATTTTATCCTCCAACCAAATTCCGTCCAGGAGTGGTTGTTTATGCTTTTTCTACAAGGTAATTTTAACTTTCTCAGTACATAGATAAAGTCCATGCAAGGGTGCCAGTCAAGCAATGTAGCTGTTACTTCACTCAGTGCTGTAAGAAAAGCAATATGAATTCACCTTTACTGAAGTTGATGTATCTCCCCTCCCCTTATTTGCTGTAAAATGATTTTCCATTCCTTGTAATCTGTCATCAATTGTGCAGGTTGTTTGTTGAAAGAGTAGTGTAGATATGATATATTTATGCTTATGATCAACTTTTGCATCAGTTTAATGATCATTATGTCTGCAGGTATATTTCAGTCCATGAGAGGCCTTTTCAAAATTTACTCAAAGCTTAAAGACTGACTGGAAGGATCAGCTTAATTTGAAAGTAGTCTTTATCATACTGGACTCAGTTGGTGGTGGTGACTGCCCTCCTGAAATGGGGGATAAAATCACCTGATATATACATTCAGATTTGAAAATTTTAGCACTTATGCTTCCAGTGAAAGATAACCATCCAGATCAGACACATTTCCAGCTGGCTCAGTGTCCTGGCTGACTCATAAATGTGCCATACCTTTTAACAGTGAGTGCATACCTGCCATATTCTCAGACAATTGTGGTGGTGGTGGTGAGTTGAGACTAAAATATTGTCTGTTTTGTTGTGGAGGGGACAGGGCATGTGACCCCAACAAAACAACATCATCCATTTTAGATAGAGCAGAATAAACCTTCTTTAATTGTTTTTCTCTGCAATAGCCTCAGAGAGACAGAAATTAAAATTAGTAGGTCCAGTGGATGTGTCTCAGGTGGCCACAAGGCCCAGATGTTATCAGCACAACCTCTTCACAGGCCTGGGTTTGGCACATTTGCTTGATTCACCAGAATTGTATAGATGATAAAAATTTTTTTGATTTGTCTTTTTGGGATGGGTGGATAGGGATACATGGGAAGAAGTAGAAGCAGCAGTGAGATCGTTGAAAAAGAGGAAGTCAGATGCACTTACTGGTTATTTCAATATTTCTCTACACCTGTGAATCATGGACCATAACAGTTGACTCTGAGAAAATGATACAGGCCACAAAGATGAGATGCTTTTGAAAAATCCACAGCATCTCATACAAAGACTGTGTCACCAATGAAGAAATACAGCAAAGAATCAGACAAGCCATTGGGCCTCATGAAGACATCCTGAGCACAGTGAAAAAGCATAAACTGTAGTGGTATTGGCATGTCTCACGATAATCAGAACTTGACAAGACAATCCTGAAAGGCACTGTTCAAGGAAGACAACATTTGAGAGTAACCAGGCTTGACATTGAGTGACTCACTGAAGAAGACAGATTATCATGAAGAATGAAGGAAGCTAGTTGTTTGGTCTTGTGTGGTGCCCCAACGGTCTACAAGACTACAGGACAGATGATGATGTAGTATTATAATTTAGCTAAAACAATACTATACATGGGTCCAGATTTTTGTGGTTAGTAATTTGAAGAAAAAAGGATAATATACTGAGTGAAGATTTATATATCTGTGTAAGAGAATATATAGCTGTTCACTTCCATACATGTTCAAGCAAATAGGTTTATTCTCTACTGCATCCCTCTTTTTTTTCTCTGTCACAGTCCAGGTGATTTGTTAAATGCAGGAAGGTAGTGGAAATCTACTCACTGATAAGGTCACCAGCAACTTGAAAACATCTTTGTTTTATCAAATTTGCATAAAGTGGATTATCTCCACACATGGCAAATTACCCATTCAGAAGGTTTTAAATAAAATCACCTTTAAGAAAGTGGAACTGATCTCTCTCCTGCCTTTTATCTTCTCTGATGATGGGGGTCAGCCATATGGAATCTCCTTCTCCATTCAGCTCTATCACCAGTATTTTTTACAGTGAGTCTGAGTTTCTGCAGAGCCTGCTGTTCTACATCCATCCATCCATCTTTTCTTCAGCTCTGTTGTCCATACACTTCTGCCTTCATGTTTCTTCTGATGCAGCTGTTTTCTTCCCTCCATTCCATGTGCCCATAACACTTACTCTGGCATCAAGAACCTTGTCTTTGATGCAAGCTACTCAAATAATTCAGCGGATGTCTTCATTTTTTTTCTCTCTATAAGAGAGATCCCAAATTTTCAATGTAGCATTCTCATTTCTGTTCTCTCTTGAAGCTCTTCCTCTTTTGTCCTTAGCAACTATTCTTCTGCCCCACATATCAGCACTGGTCTTATCATTGTTTTGTATACTTTTCCTTTAACTCTGACTGGCATCTTTCAGTCACTGACTACACCTGTTAGAAAAGAGGAACCAATATGCTGATTTTAATAATCAGCATTTGGTATTTTTATAAAACAGTTTACTTATGTAAAACTGCTATGTGACTGATCATTTGGAGCAGTGGTGGGTGGTAGAAATACAGGGCTTAGTGTACGATAACATATGCTCAGATTTAGCAAACTAACAACATTTACTCATTTTTTAGACTAAAATAAAATAAATCTAAAACATTCTTATTTGGCAGTTTGATGAAATATGTGAAAAATTGTGTTCCATTTTTCATAATTATGCCTGCTTTTCACTGCTATATTCTTTGCTATCTGGTGTGTTAGTCCAATGATATTATTTAGGTCAATCCTGAAAGCTCTGATTTAGTAATAATGTGCTCATGTATTTTGTTTTCTCTGGAATAGAGAGTAATACTTTTGATTAGGAGAGTAAAACTACAGTGACTCCTTTTTATATTCATGGAATGATAAACGTTTGACTCTGATATTGTAATTGCTGTGCATCACTGTGTATTCAGGAATAGTGCCTAGAAGTAGATAAAATGCATTCTTTAATGATCCAGTCATTATGTTGTATAATATCTGTAAATAGCAAGTAACATTATTGAAGCAAATAAGTTCTTAATAAATTGTTGATGTTTAATTTTTTAAACTTGTTTGCTCAAACATTTCTCAGGTGTTTCCATATATTATTAAATTTTAATAATTAAATCAAGTTTTAGTGACTATTTATTGCAGATGAAGATAATATTTCACTTTTGGAAGTAAGAATGATACAAACTATGAATAATTATGTATTTTTTTATTATAGGACCAGAGTTATTACATTAATGCAGAGTTTTCATGTTCGTGATATTTTGCATGCAAATTATGCTAATGATATTCCATTGTTCATCATCTTTTCTAGATAGTTTTATGAAATATTTTTCAGCACTATAAATAGTATATTTTTAAATTAAGTAAATAAGTGATCCTTATTGGTACATACCAGGGTGGGTGTGGGTGGGTCATTTTAAAATATCGGCATTGGTCATATTTCATTGTGATTTTAGCTTACCCACAAAAGTGACTTACAAATAATAATGAATTGACAGCACATTCAAACTACAAACACTGTGAACTCTTCAGATGTAAAATGCTTTAAATTAGAAGACATGAGAACTTGAAAGGGCTGTTTTGGCTTTTTAACTTTTTAATATTATAATAGAAGATTCATATAGAAAAACAGCTTGAATGTTATCATTGTAATCAGTTATTCAAGTTTTAAGATACTTTTGGCAAAATATGGTTATTTTGTATGGTAAATTGAACAGAAATATTGGTAAATGTGTTTTCTTTTGAGACTAAATTAGTTTTTGTTTTGTTTTCATCTGACTTGTCCAACCTTTACTTTTACAGTTCTCTGCCAGGTGGCACACATGTTTCATGGTTCCTCTCCTCCACAAAAGCCAACATCTATCATATAATCACAGTGGATGAAACTAAGATGTGCCAAGAAACACCTGTAGTGGTAAGTTCTTGAATTATAGATAATGAGTTCATGAAATGTTTGAAGTGATTTATTGACAAGGTGTGCACAGAAATATCTGAATGGGTTGGTTTTTTATTTATTGACAAGGGGTGCATAGAAACACCTAAGTTTTTTGTTACTGACTTTAAATATTTATTATGCACCCACTGCTTGATGCAGAGGTATCTTGATTTGTTCAGATATGTCCATTTGTGTTTGTCTTTTCATCCATTTGTCTACCTTGAGATACTTGTTAGCAAGATTACATAGAAGTTACTTAGCACAAATTAAATTCAATCTTTAAGAAATTTCAGAAAATTATTTCAGTTTTTGTATGCATGTTAAAACTTTTTTAGACAAAAAAAAACTTATTAGTGAAATTAGACCAAAACCACTCTAGCTGGACAAATGAAATTTTCAGACCAATTTTTATTTGAAATTTAGATTATTGTGTTTATAATTTCAGTTCCTTAAATTTATTGTTTCATATTATTTTGATTTCTAACTTGGTCATTTTGGTCTAAAGTAAGAACAACATGTTTGGTAAATGCAAATCTAGTCATTTTGTTTTATGTATCTTTGGAAAAATATTGTTGCTCCGTGATAGCCTGACAAGATTGTTGTCTTTAGAAGTATTAGGTTTTTAGTTTTTCATTTTCATTAAAACAGAGGGAAACATACAAATTGAGACAACCTTCATTTTTGAATACACATGTATATTTCTGAGTATGAAACTATTTAACAGGTATTGGAGACTTCCAATATGATTTTTAATGCACTCACTATTAAATATATATTTTTTAATCTTCAGAGACTGTTTACATATAACATCAAATGTTTGGTGAAATAATTTTGTTGATGGATTGATGTTATTGGACACAGTTGTAATCCTACAGTGATAAGATAGGAGAGGCATAACAATATTGAAAGGGGAAGAAATGGCTTCCTTATGATTGGAAACACCTTATTGAATTTGTTTATTATATTATTATTATTTTATAAGCATTAGAATGTAATTTTGTTTGCTATTAGTCATTTATACATTTATAAGTGTTAGTGCCAGACCATACAAAATGGAATCATTGGTTCTGTTGAATGGCCTTAAGAATGGTCTTGCTCTCTCACCTGGGACTGCTCCAGTAGTGTAAGTAGTTACAGCATCCACCTCAGACATGGGAGGTTGTGAGTTAGAACCCTGGTCAAGTCATACCAATGACTTATGGATATGGTACTTGCAGCTGCCATGCATGGAGCTCAACATTAAAAGGTTAATATTAAGAATGGTTTGCCATCAGGTTAATATTAAGACTGGTTTGCCATCAGGTTAATATTAAGACTGGTTTGCCATCAGGTTAATATAAAAACTGGTTTGCCTGGTGTCAGGATAATGTGACTGGGTAGAACATCATGTTCTATGTCTGTGGCATGATGCTTTAGTGCTAGACATCACTAGAATTGCCACACTGAGGACATCATAGCAATAGGACTGAACAATTATTAAAGTTATGTTAAAAATTCAAATCACTCAAACACACTCTCCCACCTGGAACCAAAATACACTTCTGCTATAAATATCTGAAACATTACAGAGATGATCCTATCACACACGCACACACAAACCAACATGCACACAAACACACTTGTTTTGTTTATACCAGTTTTCCTTGTCAGAAGATGATGGTAAGAAAAAAGCATGTTTTATTATTTTGCTTCTCATGTGAAGCTGTGTTTTTCATTATGCTTGTATTCTTTTGTGAACTCAGATAAAATACCAAGCTAGTAATGTAAAAGAATGCATTTTTATTTAATGTACATGTAAAGTATGACTGCTTTGCTGTGTGAACTAATGGCTTTCTTAGTGTGTGGGTTTGATTACTTGTTATTTTGTTTACTTGTATTATTTGAGGTGGTGAAAAATTAATTACATGTATGTTTTTTTGTCAGAAAATATGCATAAATTGATAGTTTGGATCATACAGCAACAAGAATATATACAGTCCATTATCTTTCAGTAGCCAAAAACAAATTACTGATTTCCAAGCTCACATACAGTTTACAAGCCTAAAATTTGGAAAATGACCTTAATATGCCATGTCTCATGAAATAATGGATTACAGGTTAAGGTTTTTTTCTTTTCCTTGATGTACATGTATCAAAAAAAAAATATGACAAAAAAATGTCTTTGGACAGAATAGTAAACTGTTACAGGAATACTTTAACCCAAGCAAGTTCTTGAAATTGTCATATGCAGACTGAAAAAGTTTTAATTGGAATTCTAGTTTGTCATAACTGTATTATTAATAATATAAAATGTGTTACAGTAATAAATTTTGTGAGGACCAGATTTGAACATCATTAGATGATCGATGTGAGAAAGGCCCCGTTTGGTACAAAGTATTGCATTTTTCTTCGATGTGTATGTTTTCCATTTTGTCCTTTGGGAATAGTGACAAGAACAAACTTTCTTTGGTAGGATTCCTCATCAGAGATTGAATACTGTAAATGCCTGCCAGGCTACTGGGGTTCCAAGTGCCAAAATGAGTGTGAGGGAGGGGTTGCAACACCCTGTTATGGTAAGGGATCATGTGACCCATTGACTGGGCACTGCACATGTTATGCATCTGCTGACCAGACAACTAACTGTAGAACATGTCTACCAGGCTGGATTGGAGCTGATTGTTCAGTAGTAGTGATGCCAGTTGTCCAAGTGTCAGGATTCTATCAGGCCAGATGTTATCATAGTGGACATTTTGTAACCTATGATGGAGCAATGTACAGCTTCCAGCGTTCAGGGGAATACCTGCTTACAAGTGTGCAGTTGGCTTCAGGACATGTGCTAGATGTGCATATATTACAAGTAAGATAAATTTCAAAATATGTAATGAAATGATGGTACTGCTGTTAGATATTGTTATACCTGTCCATAGTTTTAAACTAATGTTTGCTATTATACATACTGACAAGAAATAATGATTATATCAGAATTTTACCTTGATCAGGATCCCTTGTTTACACCAGTTTTGTGAACTGTGTCATTATATCATGACCCCAGTGCACACACTATCATTATGTGTATTATTTTTATTCTTTTTGGATAAATACATCATAAGTTTTCCATGGTGCAGAAAAGATTTGTTTTAGAAATACATATAAATAAGAACTTATATGTATTGATCTGTCGTGACATTAATGCAGTAAATGCTTTCACATTGTGATTCATTTCAGCTAAAACCACAATTTGGAAGTTGAAATACTCAAGGTTTGTTCAGTTGTCTATCACATTTAAGAGCCCCCAGATGTTTGATTGGTGTAAGGCCTTGGGTGTCTGATTGGTGTAAGGCCTTGGTTGTCTGATTGGTGTAAGGCCTTAGTGTCTGATTGGTGTAAGGCCTTGGGTGTCTGATTGGTGTAAGGCCTTGAGTGTCTGATTGGTCTAAGGCCTTGGGTGTCTGATTGGTCTAAAGCATTTGCTTTTCACAGATCATCCACATATCTCACCTCTGTCTGCATGAGTCCAAGTCTCAGCTTGACCAGACATGGGTATGTGAGAATGCTTGTCAATAACTTGCTGTTGGTTAGTTAGTCCTCTTGGGGTCTTCCTAGGTTCTTTATCAAATATACTAGCCTCCATGTATATCCTATGCTTTGCAGAAAAATGTCATTACACTCCACAAGGCCAAAAGCAAACTGTCATATGTGAGTGCAGTGATAATGACAATCATCAGTGTAACATAATTATTAGTTTGAATTAATGATAAAAAAGAATTATATTCATTTAGAAGAAATTAGCATAAATATATAATTTAGCATTTTTCAATGAATTATCAGTTAAAATAGAAAAATAATTTAAAGAAAACGAAATAATTTTATTGTAAAAATCACTGGTAGCTTATTAAAGAAGACTGAAGTCAAACAGTCGCAGCACTGTTGATACGCACCCATGCAACCCTCGTTCAACTGCCTTATGTCTTTGGTTAAAGCATTTTGCCTCCATTGCCATGATATTGCCAATAGTATGTTAAAAGTGCCTTTGAAACCAACAAAAGTAAACCAGACAAATGTTAAATGAGTGAAAGATCTCAAATGAAAAAATAATGGCTGACTTTCTTAAGGTAAACCAGATATTTGAACATGTCACTATTTTGATGGGTTACCTGAGCAATTGACACAAATTATGTACATTTTTACTGATTCATTGTCAATTTTCATATGATGTATTATTTTTAGAATTGAATGTCTTGAAAATATCTGCACTCACTGTAGGTATTTGATATAACCAGTCATATACAATATTTAAGTCCATATATTGTGGTGTTGAACTTTTATGTAAGTATTTGGGTTAGTGGAAGGGCCTTCATTTACTTTCTATGTTTTCATTTCACAAGCACTTGTTGAAAACTGGATAAATTAAAGCAACAAACAAGGCAGGAAAGTGATGTTGAACAAATTATATTTTATTGAAGTTGGGACTTAATATTCCTGTAACTAGTAATAACTAAATCAGTTTTCTCAAGCTAATATTTGTCACATTATCACTTCTCTGACTACAATATTCTCAACAGTTATTGGTTTGGTTAAAGCTTTTTCATTGCATCTTTTGGTAGATTTTGTTCATATTTGGAATAAATAATTAGGAAACCAAGACAGTTGCCCCTGTAACCTAGGGGTCAGGGTCATTGTTTCTGTAAGGTAGGTGTCAGGTTCAGAGTAATACATATTGTTTTCAAGTTTTTGGTCAAAAGTTTTATATTACTTATCTTTTTTAAACCCATTTGGTGGCTTTTGCTTATGCATGGGATGAACCATTACGAAGCTAGAACATTTTACTCTGTGGCATGCTTACTTATCTCATTAACCTTGAGTTAATATGCCAAGTCAAAGAAAAGTTAATTCAGGTTTTGGTTATAAAAAAATTCAGGCCTGTTTTACTTATAGTCTTCATGCTTTGTGTGAATCAGTGCAAAGTCAAGACAATTAATTATGTAGCATGCTCATTTCCCAGTTTTGACATTAAGGTCAAACTCAGTCATAGAAAATATGCGCTATGGTTTGGGTTAATGTGTGCTCTTTTGTTTATGTTACTATTGATGTAGTTTTGTCATACTAAGTATTATCTATTATAAAGCTAAGTCAATTCATTTTGCAAAATGTCTTCTTAAACCTTATTATTTTCAGGTAAGGACACTCATTTTGTAGCAATTTGATTGTAAGCTTGACAATCAGGCCCTAGTTTTCATCTTTTGATATTTTTCTTTTATTTTACAGGTAGAGCTCTCCAATTATGAAGGTACTGTTGGAACCAATGCCATTGGAATATCAGCTGGTTCCAATGAATTGATTATCACTGTAAGTGGATCTTCAGTGTTTGGCAGTGGAACAACCTACTATAATGGCAATGAAATTGTAATTGGTTCTGCTTATGCCATCAGTAGTGGAGTATATTGCTCTAGAGTGTCAGTGACACAGATCCGAGTTGAAGCATCAGGCAGATTAATCATTGACATCTTCCTGTATGAGAGTCATCTAGACATCCATGTCCAGGCTGTAGCATCACTTTGTGCATTGGCCAGAGGCCTGCTGAGCTTCTGTAACTCAGATCCTATTGATGACTTCCAGACTGCCTCTGGTAGCATCCTGACATCCAACATTGCTGGCAACCTCACACAGTCTTCTATTCATTCAACATTTGGTCCATCATGGCTGGTCCAGACATCCTTTTCCCAGTTTCATGGTTTCCTGAGTATGCCCCAAGGTGCAGGTTTCTGCATTTATACAAATGGAAGCCATGCCATCAGTGATACTCTTTATACCTTTGTGGAGTCTGACATCACTGTGGAAATCAAGTTCAAAGTAGATGAAAGTCCAAAGACCTGTGGAACTATCTGGTCTTACAAAAGTAGTGTCAGCTTTAGTATCTTTTTGTGTGGTATCCAGCTAAAAGTTGGATACAATACATCCTTGATCACACTAGGTGTAATCACAGTGAATCCAGGCATTTGGTACCAGATGTCAGTTGTATGGACTGAGCAAGATAGAAGAATCACCGTCTATTTAGTGAAACACGATGGTTCATACACTAACAATTTCATCAAGTTTGACTTTACATCTCATTCCCCACTAGTGCCAGGTGGAATATTTATATTAGGACAGTTGGCTCCATTTACCAGGAATTTTGATGGATATCTGGATGAATTACGTATTTGGAAGAAACCACTAACCATAAATGAAATAGTTACTAGGTCATTTGTGTACATTCAGGCCACAGAGTTTGGATTGGCTAACATTTGGAGACTGAATGAAGGGACTGGACATGTTTCTGTAGACCCAGTAACAGGACTAACTTTAAGCTGGTTCTCAAACCCTTGGCAACACCCTCAGTGGGTTATGGCTGACTACAAACTTACATTCCCAGATCTGAATGTGTACAACCCATACTCTCTGTATTTGAATCCATTAGATTCTGTCCAGTCACAGTGCTTCAGTTTCATTTATTCATTATATTTCAATACAACATGCAGTTCCCTTGGCAATTATGTACAGACTATGTTCTATCAGCAGTGTCTTTCCAATGCAATGTGGGGGAACAGTATTCAGGCCAGTATGGAGATCATTGTGGCATATGCAGATTTCTGTGTTCCAAATAGATTGTCCCAGGCCTGGCCAGCCCAACACTTCTGCAATCAGTTTTCCACAAGAATGTTCCCTGGTTGGATTGGTAGTTCATGTAATGTGTCATGCCAGTCAGGTTTTGATTCCTCATCTGGAGTTTGCCATTGTGCTGAAGGGTATTATGGACCTGCCTGTGAGAGCCTGTGTCCAGTATCCAGGGAGGCCCCATGTGGAGGAGGAACATGCAGTTCTACATATGGTTCCTGCTCATGTTCATCTGACAGGTTTGATGCCAACACTAGCTGTGCTCAGTGTGTGTCAGGCCTGTATGGTGTGGATTGCACTGTCACAGCCATCACCTTTCCTGGAAGTACCACCAAGAAATCATGTAGAATGTTTGGCAATGGACATGTCATCACTCCTGATGGTCTAGGTAAGCAAACCCTTTCTTCACATATTGATTTTGCATCTTTCCTGCATACTGATTTTGCATCTTTCCTGCATTTTTTAATATTAGTAATTCCAAATAATCATTTTATTTCCAATTGATTCTTTATTTTACAGTGAATCTCAAATGAGAATGTCCCATGTATTTTGCACTTTACAGGATTATCAGTTCTGGAAAATAATTTGGGATATTGTATTTGATGGAGATGATAGCAGCATATTTTAATTATCAAATAAACCCTTTCCTGATTGGTAAGGTAAAGTTAATATTAGTTTCGATTTTTGATATGTCATGATACATACATTGTACTCTTACTTTGTTCATCACTATTGCTGATTTTCATTAAAAAGTGACTAAGTAGCAGTCAAATTATTGCTAATGGTCTAATTAGATTGGGATGAGGTTAGATCTTCAGTAATTCTTTGATGAATAGGTCAGAGGTTTATCTTAAGGTAATGGCTAGCCAGAAATAGAGATGGGGTGTTAATTTCATGAAGATTTCTTACTTTATCAGCAAATTTACCCAACAATAATTTGTTGGTCTTTTCCAAGTAGGAGAAGTGGCTGATTACCTAAATGTGAATGCTAAATTAAAATAATCACTTTTCATATTTTCATGCATTTATGCAAATTCACTAGCTTTAACTTCACATTTTTACTAGCAAATGTTATATATATACATTGCCTACTTTTTCATGGATAATAGATATTGTTATTATGCTATTTTAAGTAAAGCTAAAGCTAATTTATGTTTTGTGGACTAAACCTATTTCACTAGTTAAAACAAGACCCTTATTCTGGTCACAGCAAGTTTCATTAATTTAATACTGGACTAGTGGTTTGGGAAAAGTGGAAAAAAAAGAGAAAAAATAAAAAATAGTCATCAACTACTTTTCAGGTTACACTCTAAGTCGAAGAGGTGAATTTGTACTGGCATATTCCAGCATGGTTAAGGTGTATGTGAGACAAGCATCTTGTGGTGGTGAGACCAGCAGCTGTACCAAGCAAGTCTGGATCAGGTTTGGCTCTCAGAATCTTACCATCTGCACCCCACCATCGATGGATGATACAGTTGTTAGGCCTGTATTATTCCACAATGGTATCACTATCACATTTGAAGGAAGTTACCAATTGACAATTGAAGTCACATTAGAGTGGTCAGGTCTGAATGCTCTGAGTGTTCTTCTTCATGATTCCACCATAACAGTCACATCCAGAGTAACTTCGTATCAGAGATATCTGGACACCAAGGTAACCTATAATCAACCCACATGCAGTTTGGGTCTAGAGGGTTTGTGTGGAAACTGTGATGGAAACATTGACAATGACATCAGGATCAACTTTACAACCACAGTCAGCTTGACTCAAGTCTCATCAAATGTCATCAATGTGGACTTCACCAACCACTGGAGCTTACCAGAAAATGACTCAACCGCATTTGTGTACACAATTGATGGTGTGACTGAGCCTAGAGACACAGACTCAGGAGGTCATAGTTTGTACTTTAATGGATCTGGAACCTACACCTCCCAGCTTCCATCATCTGTTGTTGCTGAGAACAGAGATTTTACACTGGAGATAAAAGTCAAACCATCCAGCAGTCATGGTTTAATACTAGGATACCAGTCAGGAATTCCTTTCATAGTATATCTCAACACAACTTTGCATATACTGTCAGGATCAATAGTTATTGACACAGGCTTTGTACTTCAAGAGGATCTTTGGCATCACCTCAGTATTGTGTATAATAGTTTGACACAGACTCTGACAACTTACATTTTCATTGGATCAGAGAATGTATTCATCTATGAGGAAAGCATAAACAGTACAGTACTTTCATCTGATGGCCTGATCAGACTTGGTGCCTGGCCTGAACACCCTCCAGTAGATGTAGGCTTCTATGTTGGTGAGATAGACGAATTGCGATTATGGAATATTGCTCTTGCCCAATATCAGCTTGAACTAACATCAGTGGCACCAGTGAATTCAGATTTTGAAAACCTCACAGCTCAATGGTCTTTTGACACTGGGCTAGGTACCATTGCAGTTGATGTAATTTCTGGTCAGTACATGGTTATCCCAGAGACTGATATAAAATGGGTCATTTCTGATGTTTTTCCTCAGGTGGATTCAACAAAGGAAATGACGTTTATTGAATATATACCTGATGATATAAAGATGCAATGTAAAGAAATTATCAACAATCCAGAACTCTTTAGTGCTTGTGGAGAGCTTCATTCGACTGAATTCTTCTATCATAACTGTTTGCAAGATATGACAACATATCCTGACAGTGACTCCTATGTAAATTCTCTGTTGAATTATGTTCAGGTCTGTATTGATATAATTACTCCACCACAGCCCTTCCCTCCAGCAGATATGTGTAATGACCCTTACAGCCCACTTTTCCAAACTGTATGTTCTTCAACACAGTGTGGCAAGTTTGCATACCTTGTTAAAGCTGGAGTATGTCAGTGTTATGATGGTTACTGGGGACCAAATTGTGAAAATGCCTGCCCTGGGGGTTCCACCAGTCCATGCAACAGAAATGGCTTCTGTGATGATTTAACTGGAAACTGCCATTGCCTCCCAACTTTTGATACATCATCAAACTGCAGTACATGTCTTGCCAGTTGGACAGGAGATGGATGTGACATGCTCATTTCAGACATACCAGCAAATAGCTCATCAACCAATGAATCTCAGGCTAGAGAAATCCTGACTGGAGCAATATTCAGTTTTGGCCACATCATCAGCTTCCAAGGTTTGAAATTCACTTTAACACATCCAGGAGAGTTCTTTATCATGAGAAGAAACACTCAAAATTCGATAGAGATACAGGCCAGAATGGTTTACTGTTACAAGAATGCCATTTGTCTTTCTGCTCTGGAATTTAAATATAGTTCAGAGACCATTTTAATAAGAGGAGCATATACTCTTACAGGGGAGTCAGTCATCTGGATCAATGGACAGCAGCACTATTTCAATGAGAGTCTTGTGTATAATATGACATACTTCACCATCTGGCATTCATCTGTTTCATTGTATGAAATAAGAGGCAACTTCCAACAGTACTTCTATGCCAGAATAAGAGTGTTGGGCCATCATCTGAGTATAGTTTTGAACATTAAACGATCACTATCTGAAGGACAGAACTACATGCTGGGTGGCATGGAGCCTATAACAAACATCTCACAAATTCATACCTTCAGCACAGACTGGTTTATTGATGAATATTACAGTGGGTTCACAAGTCTATATAAAAATGAGCCTAGAAATTCCACAATGGCTGGACATGCATTGTTTTTCAATAATAGTAGAATCTCAACAGATGTTCTACTGGACATTATTAATGGTGAGAAAGATATGAGCATAGAATTGTTTGTAAAACCAGATAATAATCTTGGAATAATTTTCACCTACAGTCATCAAAGCACTCTTTGTTTATTCTTGAATTCAACTCTTCATGTACAGGCAGGAAGTAATGTCTATGACACCAACTTCACACTTGCTGTTGAACAATGGAACCAAATTACCCTTGTTTGGAAGCGTATTTCCTTCCAGTTGACAGTTTATATGGCTACAGAAGATGGACTTACCTATAAATCATTCATTCTTTCAAACTCAAGTGTACTTAGCAGAGATGGCATTTTGACATTTGGAAGTTGGCAGCAGCCATTCAACTCCATGAGCACTATTTCAGAGCCATCTGTTGGAAGCTTTGTTGGTCAAATAGATGAAGTAAGAATCTGGCACACCACCATGTCTCTCTCTAAGGTGGTTGAGAACCAGATGAAACTAGCTGATATTGAAACTGAAGAGAAAATTGTGGCCTATTGGAGATTTGATGAAGGAGAGGAGTCTGTTGTGTATGACTTAAAAGGATACCATAACATCTATCTTGAAAGGTACACATGGACAAAAGCTCCAGTGGAGTGGCGCATATCAGATATCTCATTCAAATTAGAAATCATTCCATCAGTGCATATCAGCTCTAATTCCACCAAGCAGTTTGAGGCTGAACAGAAATGCAAGTCCATCATTTATGAAGCTATGAATCATTCATTTAATAGCAATGTGGATCCTGCTACACTTAATTTCTTCTATGTCTCTTGTACTAGTGATGTGGCATCAAGTGGCAAGATTGATATTTCCCTTATTTCAGCCATGCTACTTGCAGATTTTATTGACGTTCACCAGTATAATTCTCTATGGCCCGGCAAAGAGCTGTGTCACTTTTTCAGTTCCAACATTTTCCCTCTGTGGTCAGGACCCAGTTGTGACCTAGAGTATAGGTTCCCGCAGGAGTCAGACTTTTTATTGGGTGTTTTCACATGTAGAAAAGGATACTGGGGCCCATCCTGTATAAATATTTGCCCTGGAGGTACAATGAATCCATGCAGCAACAATGGTTATTGTAACCAGACTACAGGACTATGTGAGTGCAGCATCAATTGGCAAGGAGAGAAATGTCATATTTGTTCAGCTGGATGGACAGGAGAATTTTGCTCAATTGCATTACAGGCATTGATAGGCAGTCAATCATACTTCTGCTCTCTTACAAGCAATGGACATTTATCAACTTTGGATGGAGCAAATGTTCAGTTCCCTGACAATGGAATATTTAACCTGTACACATTAGGATCTGAAGTGGAAATACAAGTCATGAAGGGTCCATGTTTCAAACTAAAAAGTTGCATCTTGTCTGTAGCAATAAGAATACAAAACGTCACCCTAATCTTTGAAGGTCATGACCATTGGCTCCTAACATCTAATGGGAATCAATTATTTGTAACAGATGTCACATACACTTTGATTGACTACAAGATAGTAAAATTGGATCCATACATATATAAAATCCAGGGACAAAAGTTTCAGATGAGAATCAGTGTTATAGAAGGTTACCTGAATATATGGATGGTAGTATCTTCATTATCATGCTCCAGTATCAGTGGCCTTTTTGGTGTTTGTGAACAGAGAAGTCATAATTGTGCTCTTGCTGATTATTCCTGTCAGATTCAGGCCATCGGAATTGCCTCACTCTCTCGAAATGTGATGCTTACATCAAAAATACTACATGATTACTACAGTCATTTTATTCTGGACCAGAAAAGCAGCATGTTCAAAACAACAGTTATTTCAACATCTGGATACTCTGTTTCCATAAATGGTGGATTCATTGTTTCCAAACCATTTGGGGAGGATTCTGTCTTCACACAGGCTAAGATTACTTTAGAAATGAGAGTTAAGGTGGGTAATATGACAACTGGTGGCACAATTATTTCATATGCCTTTGTAAAGGTGTTTGCTGTGACTATTATAAATAACTTCTTCCACATTCAGTTTGGTGCAGACATATACAATACATCAATTCAGATAGTGAAAGAGTCATGGAGCAACATTGCTTTGATCTACAACCGTGAAACAGGCATCCTGGTGTTCCATTACATCCACAGTCATACTGTCACCATTTACAGAGTCCTGAATATTGGAAGTGATTGCCTACCAGTAGATGGGACTTTAGCAATAGGAAGCTGGCAGCTTTCATTTGGTGTTGTGGGAACAAAGCCAAAAGGCAGGGTTGTACTGGATGTGGACAGACTTCTGATCTGGAACAGACTTTTGACTCCAGCAGAAATTGTTGTCAACTGGAAGATCATGATACAGTCCTATGTCAGCAATTTGAAGCTTGCATGGAACTTTGATGAAGGTTTTGGCAGAATAACATCAGACTATGTGAGTAATGTTCAGTTGACACTCAGTTCATCAGGATGTAATTGGGTGAAATCCGATGTTAGCATAAGTGAAACTGGAGAGCCAACAGTATCTATCACAAATAATAACCCAGTGACCAGTTTAGATGCCAAGTGTGAATATATCTTTAGGATTACTAATGATAGTGGAATGATGACAGTTATGCAGTATTATTATTTAGGATGCAGACAAGATACAGTCTTGGCAAATGATACAGATTTCAGTCTGGACACAATTCTGTCATTAGCTGATATGGCTCAGTTCAGGGCCCAACTTGAAGTCACTCCAGCCAAGGAACTCTGCAGTTACTTTGAGAGTCGTCATTTCCCAATATGGACTGGAATTTACTGTGACAAGAAATGTGTATTTGGGACATATGATAATAACATTCCCAGTATTAACTATACTGATTATTGCATTTGTAATTTTGGTTTCTATGGTGTTACTTGTGAAGAGCAGTGTCCTGGAGGGTCTAGCAACCCTTGTAACCACCATGGGAAGTGTCACATGAGGACTGGAGTATGCAGTTGTGAGTTTAACTGGAATGGGGATGAGATGTGTGGATCTTGTACACCTGGATACAGTGGGGAATACTGTCAGCTGCAGCAGAATAATGTTCTTGACAAAACAACATGTGTAGCCAGTGGAGATGGAAGTCTCCTTGACTTCCAGGGAATCACCAGATGGCTTGGGTCAGGTGGGAACTTAATTGAACCAGGAATTTACACTCTAATTCAGACAGAAGGCCTCAATGTGAAGGTAGTTATAGTTTTGCTTACTTTTTATGAGAGTAGAAATCTGTTGTTAATAGTGCTTAATTTATATTGAAAGTTATAGTTATATTATTAGGCACTTTTGTTCTAAATTTCTGCACAAATATGTATGTTGCAATATATATATAGTGCTTCACAAGTTAATTGTTCCACCTAGTTAGTAATATACTAAAATGTGTCATATTTATTGGAAATTTTAAAATAAATTTAAATAACTAGTTCAAATATGTAGAGTCTACTGCTGCATAAATGAATTGATACCTATTTCATCAAAGCTTAGTGCTCATAATAGGAATATAAGGTGGAATCTTAACTTCTGTTTTCATGTCTTCATAACATTTATGAATTGAAAGTATCTTTCAAGTGAATTTTTAATCTTCAGGTTTGGCAGGTTTCCTGTATGAGAAATAATCTCCAGAAAGTTTGCATTGACAGAATCAGTGTGAAGTTCCATGATGTCAATATTAAAGTAGAGCACACTGGTTCCTACACATCCCTAGCCTACAGCTACATTGATGGACAAGGAGACTGGGAGAAATTTGAACCAGTTGAAAATGAAACTGCCAGTCTGGTTAGAAGTAGTAACTCAACATGTGGAATTGAGCTTGTAGCTGTGTCAAAACATCTTTACACTATTGAAAGTATCTCTCTTGGATTGAGTATAAGGGTTGTAGCCTGGGACAAACACCTTAGGGTGGTTGTCAAGGTTGAGAATGATTTGTGCTGCAGTATTTTATTCAGAGGTGTCTGTGGAAGTATTTGCAACATATGCACTAACCCAAGACCTAAATCTCCATGTGATCTACAACAGATAAATGTAACAGTCATTGGTGCAAACACAACACTATCCAATGAAACCAGTACAACAGGATCAGTAAGTAGTGTTTCGATTTTAAGAATCGCACTTTGGGATCTGAGAGTGTGTATGTGCATGCGCATGTATGTTTGTATTGGATTGAACTTCTGTTAGTCATCTCAGGGAATATAGAAAAATGATTTCCAGAGATAGATGCAGCTCAATAACTGTATGTTTCATAAATGAACAATTAAAAGTTTTAAAAAATTAATTTTATATTTCTTAAATAAAAAATTAAACAATTATAATAACTTTTTTCCTTCCTATCCTAATATGTTAATTAGAATGCAGACAAGACTTGCCAAGGTGCTCAGTACAAATTTAATACTTGTAAAGTATATCTCATTGAAGGACACTTTTACAAATGATTTATGACAAAAGTTTCATTTTACATTTTTTCTGGAACATTTATGCCAGTGAGTGCTTTTTAAGAAATATGTAAATTGTTAAAGATAATTCTCAGAAGAGCACTGGTTAGTTTTGAAGTTTTGGTTTGCCTTTTCTGTGTGCAGACAGAAATTTTCTATTGATGTCCAGTGCATTGTGTTTGGTAATCTATGTTTCTTGCTATTTTTTTAAATTATGCTCAAACTGCATGCTTGCAGTGACAGCATCATGATTTCCAATCATTTGGTTCCATCCATTTATGCATGTGATTATTTGGAAATCATGTGAAGCTTCTGAATAAGATGAGGTAATAATCACTTGATCCAGACAAATAAAATTTGCTCTGCTTATTTGTGTGCATACATAGACATCTGAGCAATGTTCAAGCACTTACAAGTCTTTACTATGCTGTTACATAATTGTACAGTTGTTGGACTTATGACACAATTCTGCTAGCACAATCAGCAATTAGGTAAAAGCAACTAAGAAAGACAAATGAAGTGAGATTATCTTGTTTGTATTTTTATGTCAGTGATTTGGTCTCCTTTTCAGGCCATTACACAAGTTTTCAATTTGTGTTCACAATCTTGTACTTTTTGGAGTTGAAATATTTTTAGTGCAGTTAAGACAAGAAGAAAAACTTTATGTGTACTATTGAAATTTGATTTGTTCATTACATTCATGATTATGATATGTATATAACAGGAACAAGAGCTTTGGAAATGATTGCATTTCATTCTCTCAAAGGAATATTAAAGCAGTTTATACATTTTTAAGTATTTCAAATTTGGACTTTTGTAATAAAATCTTGTTTTAAGCACAAATTATTTGAAGTGCACTAGCCAAAGTTTTAGCACTGATGTTTGTATGCATATGCAAATGACATGATTAGATTTTCATACCATTTTTCTAGAGCACTTTTTATTATGGTACTTGAGGTAGCTAAAACTGAAAATTATCTGACAAAAATGTAGGTAATGAATGTAAATAAAATTCATTGTAAATGTTGGTAATATATCTTGAATTTTGTTCTTCTTATAATTGACAACATGTGTACCTACTACCTAGAAAATATATATCAAAAATATTTTTGCACATTTCTGGTTAAAATTTATTTAATTATTTCTCCAGATAAGTCCTTGAAGATATACATTAACATTAGTAATATGTACAGAAACTGAAGCAGTCTTTCATAGAGCTTTTGAAGGTTCAAAGAAAAGCTTTAAAATATTTTTGTCTTGTGCTTTGTAGCTATTGATTGCTTAAATCATATGGAAAACATATTGTCTCCAATTGCATAGGATATTTATGGGTATCTTATGTTCACTGTCTAACATGTCAAGTTAGCAAATATTCATTTGAGATTAACTGCTGGTCATTTCCAGCAAAATAAAGTTGTTTTGGGATCTCAGAAATACTCACACAGAGATTTAAAAAATACCCTTCTACATTTTTCCCTTTTGTATTTTGATTGCAGGCCTTGGATTCATATGCCAAAATTACAACTGTGGGAGCTGGATATGCAGCATGCTTTACAAATGCATCTGTATCAGTAACATCAGCACCAGTGTTTTCAATTTATGACACAAGCATTGAGTTTTTTGTGAAGACTGGTACATCCCCTACCAACTATGGTGCAATCTTATCCTATACTCTAAGAAAGTCCTTCCAAATTCGTCACAATCAAACAATATTGGTTGTGTATGGTAATGACATTTTTGATACACAACTGTCACTTGAGGATAACAAATGGAACCAAATCTCTGTGGTGTATGACAGGAGAAATGCTATGCTTGATGTATATGTGTTCAACAGTGATGGTGATCCTAGACGAGCCTCCTGGCAGCTTGTAGGGGAAAGTCCTTTTGACAGTGGTGGTACTTTGGCCCTGGGGAGATGGCAACCATCAATCGATGGAAGTGGTGAGCAGCCTAAAGATGACCACTTCAGTGGATGTATTGATCATCTCAGAATCTGGACTGTGTAAGTATTTCCTATGCAGTTTATTAGATGTAGATTTTATTAGCTTGGGTAGAAAATGAAAACATTGCTTTTCAGTTTTATCTGTGAAAAGGCATGTAGTAGCACATGCAGGTGTTTATATATGGCTGACATTACAAAACTGCACGTCTTGAACCACCAACTTGACACATTTTTCTAAACAATGCAATTCTTGTCAGTCCTGCCTTGGCTTAAGCTCAACATAGCAATTGCTTTGTGCCTGTCCACACAGTATATTTTCTTCAACGTTATAAATGTTTAGCTCAGACTTAATGTTTGCTAGTTTACCAGCTATATATAAAGTGATTTGACAATATGGGTGTCTCTTTATGGTGATTATCTGAATGTTATCCAAGTCTTTATAGACTTCATAGAGCCTTTCAGACTTTTAAGGATATTATAAGAACATGTTTTTGTTTGAATATTGTCTGAGTCTGCATAGAGTCTCTCAGATGTTTTTCTAACCATTAAAAAAAGGAATTAAATGAAATTAAATACATAATTTGCTTTCAGGGTGTAGTAAACCATAGTGTTCATAAAGCCATGGGCTTGTGGATGAATTTAAAAGTTTTTCCAATATCTTTTGTTTTATGCCTGAGGTCAGACTCATTGGTAGTAGTGTTTTGGATGTTTAATGATATTTTTTATCTCAACTGGTCAGAAAACATTATGCAATAGCCATTGTCTAATGTTAGTTCACTATCCATCTATCAGTCAACTAACAGAAGTTTGCTGTCGCTACTCTAACTGGAAGAATGCTCTGAACTTTACACACATACATGCATCCCATGGTCAGGTTGATTGTAAATGAAACTAGTGCTGCTACAGTGGCCAACTTGAAAACCTTGTTATCACTACTGGATGGGCATATAAGTATGGGATATTCACTTAAAGGACTTTAAATGTATAGTTGGCCCGATGAACATAGCGCTTATCAGACATCCAATATGGCCACCATAGTGGCCATCTTAACAATCTATTTCTTTGCTACTTCTCCTCAATGGCTGGCCATATCAGCATAGGGTTTTTATGATATCTAGTTGATGCTAAATGAAAATGGCACCAGTCATAATGCCATGATGACAAGTTTAAAGTTTACTTTATTGTTACATCACCTGAATGATGCTAAAAGGCAGGCTTGTTTCTTTTGTTTGTTTTAATTTCTAATAGTTCTTCATAGTACTCCACTGTGGTGTAAAAAATACACTGAACTTGCTGTGATAAAATTTACTTGACATTCTCTATTCTATTTTCTTTCATACAATGCATTGTTATCCTTTTGATATAATTCCAGCTACTTCAGTAATATTGAAATTCAAACCCATTGGAACCTGATGTACTCAGTAGCAGATGATGATCTCCAGGCCTTATGGACATTTGGTAACTTCTAGACTTACCATACATACACATGTTCTGTCTTTTGTATAGAAATGGAACAATCATGCAATACCTATTACAAGTAAATACAAGTACCATTACTAAAATCGTGTTTAAGTAGTGTTATGTATATGGT
This sequence comes from Potamilus streckersoni, assembly GCA_016746295.1. Lineage (NCBI taxonomy): Eukaryota > Metazoa > Mollusca > Bivalvia > Unionida > Unionidae > Potamilus > Potamilus streckersoni. Next base: position 728,057 of record JAEAOA010000375.1, read on the forward strand.
ACATAGTTCTTTCGAGCAAGTAGTTTTCCCATGTGAATCAACCTTACATAGCATGTCTAACTATTGAAGGTTTTCATAAGTGATTTCAGTGTTAAATTAATTTTACAGGATTGCTTGCAAATCCACAAACTACCAAGCCTCCACAAACTTAACTAAAAATATAGAGAGGTTCAAAATTTTGTAAATTTGTTAACTTACAAAGTAGTTATTGACTTAAGATAGAACTTTGAAGTCATCTTATTTGTACAAATATTTGCATAAAATTGTATTTTTTTGGTTAATATTTTAAATTGATTAGATTAGAGTTAGTTGTAATTTCAGATAGGTGGGCATAAAGCATGTAGTAGAAGAAACCAGTATTTCAGATGCTCAATTTGTCTGAGAGTGAAGACATACTGGCACATGTTTGCTCAGTCAGCAGTGTTCCTTACAGTTCCCATATCATTTAGGCAGCTTCTTATGCAAACATTCATTGTAACTCTTGTAACATCATCCATGTGACATTGTGTAAAGCTTGTTCTGTTTTTGATGATAATATATACACACATGTGCAATAGAAGGTATTATTGGGGTTTATAAAAGAAATGGGCACATCACCAAGAGAAACACAGAAATTGAAGGTGACTTTTTGTCATTTTATTCTATATAATTCATTGCAAGATTGAAGTATTTTGTCTGCCATGATTTTCTGTTTAAGAAAAGCATTAATTTCATAACTCTTGGACAGCATTTTTATTTATTTGAGTATAGTTTTACCAAAATAGACAAAAAATTCCTGATTAACAGTGTGCTATTTTTGTCTTCTCAGATGATGGAACTGCTGACAGCATTACAGGCATTCTGTTCAACAATCCTGAGTATCCATTCAAAGGATGTACTTTCGAAGTTTCAGATGCTCAAATCACTTTTTCCTACAGCCCAGACAACATAGAAAGCACTAGCAGCTCTAGCCGTCGAAAGAGATCTTTGGTTGTAACATATCAGACTGACATCTGCACTCAAGTGTTTGAACACACTATTATGTCATTGTAAGTAAATGTATTGAGAAACATTAGTTGTATTGTGAGAAATATGCCAGCTATTTAAGGATAAAGAAAGAAAAGAAATCCTTTCTATGAAGAACACAATGAAAGGACTATGAGTTTCCAGCTATAAATGACTGTTCTGAATGTTTATTTACCTTTATAAATACTAAATTTTTAAGCTGCATCTTTATTTTCCATATCTAAAAAATGTGAGCTATCTGAACTTAATCCTGTCCAGGTCTAAATCATTAAAAGGTCGGTGTCATAAGAATAGTGATTTTTATGTTTTTGTAATTAAATGAAGAAATCAGACTTACCTTTACCTCATTCAGGCATTTTTAAGGTTCTTATTGGGGCACAATTTTGGGACAGATTTAATAACTCTGAAAACAAGTTCCAGAAAACTCAAATCTTCATTCTGTTCAAACTTTTTTTATTTGTTTTAATTTATTGGACAAGTGAACATGATAATGAATGACTCATAACATATTCAAAGATTCAGATTTGTAAAACCTTTCAGATTCATAATTTAGCTTTTGACAGGTTTAGTTAGTTTACAGTTAAAATTGGCTTCAAATCAGTGATGAGTGACCTTCATTATTTTATTTTTCAGCACGTGTCAAAATGCAAGTCATTCCATTTATAGCTCATCCTACTCAAAGTGTTTAAATTCAGGGGATACCAGCTCAATGCTAGATACTGTTCTTTTCTACTTTGACACTTGCCAGGCCCTCCTGAATCTTAACACATGGCCAGGACAAAACCTCTGCTTAGAGTTGAGTATGTATGATATGTATAGTCAGATAGGAGAATTCTGTGATCCACCCTGCTACCATGGAACTCGAAAAATTGGAGCTGAATGTAATTGTTTGGATGGTTATTGGAGTCCTACCTGTGATACAGTTTGCCCTGGTGGTGTAGATAATCCATGCAATGGTTATGGAAACTGTGACCAGTATTCAGGGTTATGTAACTGTCCACTGAATAGACAAGGCAGTTCAGACTGTACCAACTGTTCCTATGGATGGTATGGCACAGATTGTGACATAGCAGATGACTTAAGTTCAAGTGAAGTTTTTACCAGATTGGCTGTGGCAGACACATTGGGAACCATGCACACACTTGATGGATTGACCTTCAGGACCAGATTCCAAGGAGAGTTTCTGCTGCTTGCGGTCTCCTCAAACATTATTATTGAGGCAAAGATGATAACTTGCAACACAAACTACACCTGCATGACTCTTATATCTGTAAGAACTGGAGATGATACCAAGGGATATGCCACAATAACTGTCCACGGAAATGTTAAGAATGGAGGTAAACCCTTGGTTTACATCAATGATCAGTATTCATCCTTGGATAGCCCAGCATATTTCCGGGGTTTTACTGTCCATAGAACAGGTTTGTTTGATTTGTCACTGGATGTAACCAACTTTTGCACCATCATAATTAAGGGTGAGTCCCAATATCTCCGACTGCATGCCAGAATGCCATCAAGTCTCATCAATCAGACCATTGGGATCCTCAGTGGTAGTGGACAAGATGATACACACATCAAGCTTAATCACATTCTAGGATCTATAGCTCCATCCTTTAACATCTGCCAGCATGGTACTTTGAAACAGAATGCATTATCATCAGCTAGTGCAGATTTGCTAAACCTGGTCACATACACTCAGTCATACACTACTCCCTCAGCCAGTGTTAATGTTACCAAATTTGGTGTGCCAGAATGTGACAGATTTATCTTCTACCCATCTGATGCTGACAAAAATCAGACTATGGGAGGATACAGTCTACGATTTTTAAAATCTATAGCATATACTTCACTGACTCTAAATACCAGCATTAATCCAAATATAAGTATAGAACTTCAAGTCAAACTGAACAGTAATCAAAATGGAGGAGTCATTTTGTCATACACTAACAGCATTGCATTAACATTAATCAGTGAATCTACATTGGTCCTCAAGCTCATTAACAAAAGTGATATAAATGTGATGAATACAAACTTGACATTGGAGCAAAATAAATGGAATAAGATCCTATTGACATACTACAACAACCTAGGATATGTCAATATCTATGTCTTCAATAGTGTTGGTTTGGTGGAGAGAAGGCACTTTTACACAAGAAAAAGTTTATTCAAAGATCCTGGAATCTTATCAATTGGACATTGGTATCCTCCACTTGATGCTTTACCACACACCCAGCCCTTTAGTTTGAGTGGTGAATTGGACAATGTTTTGATCTGGAGCATTGCTGTGGAACCAACATTAGTGGTGGATATATGGAACATGGATCCTAATTTAGCCAAACATGTTCTACAGGTCTCTTGGCTACTAGATGAAGGATATGGACTTAGTACAACTGATTCAATTGGCTTTAATCAGCTGCAAATGCCAGAGTCACCCTGGCTTCCACCAGAATGGCTTCCTTCAGATCTGATATATGCCAAAGGCAACCTTCCAGAAATCTCCAGAATTTACTTTACTAATAAGACTTTGAATACCATTGCAGAAGAGATGTGCACAATGTTCATTATCAACATAACAGGATGTGATGGTATTCAGACATCTACACGAGATTTCTTTTACTTTTCTTGTTTGCATGCAATTCAGGCATCTTCCAACACAGTTAAAGGTGACAATGTTGCACTTGACCTATACAGCATTTGTGAGATATGGCATAATGCCAGTGATACAATATCAGGCCATCTATGTAACCAGATCACTGCTGAGGAAAGAAGTCAATCAAACTGCCCTCGACAGTGTGACTTTGGATTTGAACAAAATGATGGTACATGTACATGCATCTCAGGATATTATGGAATCAGGTGTAATTTGACCTGTCCTGGCAGTTCTGACAATCCTTGTTCTGGTCATGGCACATGCCTCAGCAATGGAACTTGCCACTGTTGGTGGAACTGGAATGGATCAGGGTGTGATTCCTGCTCAACTGGACTGACTGGACCGAATTGTACAGTTTTAACTACAAATTCCCTGACAGATTCAAGCTCAAATCATATAGCAGCTGTAACCAGCACAGGCAATTACATAACCTTCACTGGTCAAAATATACAATTCAGAGACCTAACAGGAGCACTTTTGCTGTTCAGATCATCAAGCAAAGATGTTGAGATTCATATCTACCAGGTGAGCTGTAATTATGGATCGTGCATTGTAGCTGTTGCTGTCAATACCAGTACAGTATCCATTGTGGTGCTTCCATCAGGTGGAAATATATATCCAAGGATATATAAAGATGGACAGCAATTCAAAATTAGCAGCATCTCTCCAGTAGCCCTAGACAGCAGCATGAGTGTCAGTCAGGCATCCCAATCAGATATAGTGGTTGAGGTCAGCATGTCTCAGTCTCTCACAGTTTCTATTGTAGTTGAAGAGCAGCTTCTTCAGATTAGTATCAAAACTGCGACTGGACTATGTACTACTGCAACAGGCATTCTTGGCCCCTGTGATTCCAATGCAAAGAACTATACTTCCCTCACTTCTTCAGAAATATCAGAATATGTAGCTACCAACTTCATGTTGACCAAGAGTGTTATTTTTGAAGCACTACTTGTCGGAGAAGCAAACATTAACTCAGGGTATGCTCTGTTCTTCAATAATACTGCAACTGTTGGTGGTTCACTAAAATTCATTCCAGACAATGACATCAATGGAACAGACTTTAGTATAAGTATCTACTTCAAACCAAGTAGTTTGACTGGTACTATTATGTCTTATGCCAAGTCAGCCACATTTGCAATATATAATAATGACCCGCTTACATTAACTTGTGGAGACCAATATTTTGTAACATCTGTTTCACCGATATTGAATGATTGGAACCAACTCATTTTGACATTCAAGAGGACAGAGAGCAAGATGATCATATTTCATTATGGAACTAATACTAGTCTCACATATGAAACACTGGATGGAGATTGTTCTGATTTGTTCTTACAGGGTGGTGCTATTATGTTGGGAGAATGGATACCTTCTTACAGCAGCTCTCCACATTCATACAATACATCTTTTATTGGACTCATAGATGAAATTTCCATTTGGAAGAACCCCATCCCTGAGTCATTGGTTTTTCAAGCCCACAGTCTCAATATAAAACTGTCTGGCTTCTCAGATCAACTGATATCATTATTGACATTTACAGAGGGAATAGGATATGTAGCACATGAAGAGGTCAGTGGAAACAATATTCTGCTCCCTATGTCCCCATGGCAATCTCCAGCATGGAAAGTCTCGGACCTCATGCTGGAAACCCTCTCCACAGCCTGGACTAAAGATCATCCTATCACTGTTGACAATGATGTTTACACCCTTTGTGCTGACTATTTCAGCTCAACCTCATCATCCTCTGATTGTCCAAGAATAGATGTAGTTCTGAGGAAGTGGTATCATCAACGATGTTTAATAGAAGCCAGTAATACAGGCAACAACACAGATGTACTGTTATCCATGGTTGATTATGCCTCACTTTGTGTTGTCACAGGGGGGAGTGATACTGCCCTGTACCAGATAATGTGTCAGCTCAACATATCAAAACCTGCATGGCTTAGCCAGAGATGCTGTGGCTGCAAATTTGGATACAAGACATCATTAGGTGATTGTATCTGTTACTATGGATACTATGGATCTTCTTGTGACAAAACGTGCCCTGGAGGTTCAGTTACACCATGCAATAACCATGGAATATGTGACATAGGTGGGAAGTGTCAATGCAGAGGGCACTGGAAGGGAATGAGTTGTGACATATGCCAAGCATCCTGGATTGGAGAAGATTGTGCTGTCCTTGTATCGAGTCACAGTGACCTTAGTGGCACAAAAGCAACACTCATAGCCCAAGTTACATTTTCTGCCCAGATTCTAACATTTGATGGTATCTTGTTTGATGTTTTTGAAGAAGGCATGTATGACATCTTCAAGATTTCTTCTTCAAGTGTTTCTGTCCATGTCCAGATTTCAAGGTGTGCAAATGGCACTAATGCAAAGCTATGTCCAACTGGCTTTGCTATAATGAAAAATAACATTATGTATTACATCAATCAAGATAGCTTTGGTGGCGCTGAGCTTAAACTGACATCGAGCTATGGACACATAGACTTGTTTGATTATCTGGAATTTGGAGGAATGTCTTTAAAACTAGAAACACCAAATAGAGTCTTGATTACAGTACCAAGTATTAGTCTGAACATCACACTCATCTCTGTGAACAATCGCCTTATAACTACCTTAAGTCTTTCATACTCAACCTGGAGTATTTATAAGGCCAACATAACAGGGATGGTTGCATCATGTAACACAACAAAGGCCATAGATGCTGTTTCCTGTTCAGTGATTACAAATTTAAATCTTTGTACTAATCCATCAGTTGTGGTTCCAAGCACCTGTGCAGCTGGATTAATCTATAGTTCTATCAAGCTTTTCACTCAGACATTCAAGTCCATTGAAGGCATATTATTAGCTGTTGCAAATGCCCAGCTTGAGTCCATGACCTACACCTGTCTTTCCTTCATTGGGACTGGCATTTCAGTGGATAATGTCCTGCTACCATTTGACCATTTCACACTAGAACTCCATGTCCAACCCATTTCCAGCAGTGGAGTTATCCTTTGCTACAAGCACAACAGCAGTTACATGTGCCTGCTGAACTCTGATGTAGGGCTGCTGGCAGTGGTCCAGGGTACAGTGTACAAGACTCACATGATTCTGAAATCAGGGCAGTGGAACCAGCTGAGCTTAGCATGGACTTCAGACATGCAGTCACTAGAGATATACATGATATATGACACAGGTAGGATATGTTAGTCGTGCTCTATTTGTCTACTAATTATTCTTATATAAAAAGAAAAAAAAAACCTATAAAGTTTAAAGTGATTAATCAGCTTTGTGAATACTTGATTTTAATAGTCAGTTAATTTGGGGAAATATGTGCTGCTATCAAGTAAATTAAAGTCCATGATAATCTAAATGAATGGGTTTTTTGGCTATGTTCCTCAATTTGAATTAACATTTAAAATCATTAGTTTTAGAAAGATATTCAGTTAGCTATATGTAGGCTTCATATTTAAAGCAATGTGAGTAATTTGAAATTTGGAATTTATTTGTTTGTTTTATATTTTATGTGCATTTCCTCCAAAGACAAGTTTTAAGATGAGATAGCATAGTCTTTGTATCTCATAATTATGCAGAGTGGTTGTCATGCCAACAAAATCCATCTCATTTGTCTATTCAACAAGTTCTGGATTTTAATTATTTAGTGAGATGGAGATTTTGAAAAAAAGATTTGCTCTGAAGATGTTTATTTTGGTTTTGTATTGGTCTAATACAGTTGGATAGAACACATTGTAGTTTGGGCATATGTGATCTGTTAGTAACACTGATATGGTGATCACACATTCTCATAAGCAGCATTTACCAATGGCCAAGTTAATTATATGTGGACTATTGTATCATTTCATTTTCCATAGGTACCTTTTTACTTTTGTTCAAACATGCTGGGCCAAGTGGTGTTTTATGCTTAATGGCCTTCTTTGATAAATACCTTGCCCAGGTGTTGGTGTCCAGGTGTTGGTATCCAGGTGTTGGTATTCCACTTAAAACTTACTTCCTATTATTAATTGTAGGCTTCAATGTCAGCACTTTAATTTTTTTTTTCAACAAGATGTGTAATATAATATCTTAGACAGGATGTAGCATAAGCTTAATTTATCCCACTTTAGTGTTAGAAGACATTGAAACAAAAGTTAACTTACACATAGCATAGTCATCTACTATAATGTACTGATGATTTAATTTTCAGGGAGTGTGGAAGCTACAGTTTTCTTTCAAGCTAAGATACATTTTCTTTTATCACAAGATGATTAATTGTATGGTATTATTTTGCCATAAATCAGGAAGATATTTTTCCAGCTATTTGAGTGCAAAACAAGATCATAAATCTTAGGTCCTTGTTCCATAAAATTATTTTCTTGGCCCCTAGTATAATTGCAAACTACCATGGTACATATTGAATGTTTCTTCTGACAAAATCTTTGGTCCCTGGCACCATAAAATTATACTCTTGGCTCCAAACATAATTGCAGCATAAAATGGTAAATATTGTATGCAGACAAAAAAATATCATACCTATTAGAATTTCCATATCAAAATAATGATACATTTTGATAATGGAATTCTTACATTTTAAAGTGTCTAAGAAAATATTTGTAAAAAAATTCATTTTTGATTTAGTCTTGTATTTAAATAATTGTATTTGAGCACTATATTATTTTCTATCAGCCTTTATTTTAGAAGTAAATGACAAATTGACTTTGGTTTTTGAATACCCTTGATATTTTAAAATAAGCTGTGACTTATATTAAGGTTAAGTAATTCTTGCTGACTTATCTTTTTAGGATGGCTAACTTTTCATATTGGCATTTTTTTAATAATGTATTGGTCAACAATGGAAAAATGGCTTCATTATATCTAAAATCATTTATGCATATTTTAAAACGATGAAATAATTAAACAAAATTTATAATTTTAAAAGAAGCATTTGTGAAGATTATACTAGTTTTACCTATATTGATTTACAACTTACAAGTGGGTATTCCACTTAACATTATTTAGAACTTGTTATTTTCTTCATACCCTTCCATTGTCCACTGATAAATGAGCACATTATTGTCAAATGCATTAACTTCAATGTTGTGACATTTAAGTTTTGTTTATGTAAATTCAATTAAGTTTATCATGATGTACCACCCATAATCATCTTGGTATTTTTATAGGGAAATCTAGTTTACTTAACAATTTTTTTTCCTTATATTTTAAGGATTTTCTTTTTTCTTTTATATTTTTTATTTTATACACATGATTTTGGAATTATAATATCTTTACCTTTTATCTTTTATATTGTAGTTATTTCATAATTGAGTTTTTTATAGGGGTTCACATACTAAAGCTTATGTGCAAATCTCTGTTTTGAGCTGATGTGCTTTTTAAATGCTAATACTTAGATAATACACATATCTCCATAGGTTAACTGACATGTCAACAAGATATGCATAGTATACAATTTGGTTGGTTGAGACTTACTTAATCTTCAAGCAAAGTTTCTAAGTAATAGGACAACTTAATGTCAATAAAAATTGAAAGTAGTCTTATTTTTGAGTTTAGCTAAATTTTGAATTTTAGGTAATTTTGATTTTGATGAAATATTAAGTAAAGAAAGGAAAGCTCTATTTGAGCTCTGTAAAGTTGACTGTTAATCAATATGTATATATTTTCAGGTGAAACCATTGTAAAAGCCATTTATGTTCCCAGTAATGTGTTCACAAGTGGAGGATCTCTGTCACTTGGTGAGGTCATCCCTGGTCTCATCCTCCCTGTTTCAAGTAACATATTTGTTGGAAAAATTGATGAAATAAGAATATGGTCCAGGCTGAATAATCCTACTATCATCAAGCAAAACTGGAGGCTTTTTATCTCATCTTCAACCCCAGATGTTTCTCAATCTTGGTCATTGGATGAAGGATTAGGACTCACAGCAGTAGATTCTGTGCGTGGCCAGGAATTGTTCCCAACCAACGTTTTCACTCCTCCAGTATGGATTAAATCTGATCTCATTTTGTCATCAAGAAATTATGTGTCTTCTCCACTTCTCACGACCCTTGACAGTGTTTCAGTCAGTGACTCTGTGTCTAAGTGTACAATACTGATACAGAATGTCACCTTAGCTAGCACACAGATATCAAGCATAACCGATGCTTATTTTGAGGCATGCTTACAAGAATATGAATCATCAGGAACTACTTTCATGGCTGAAGCCCTTCTTATAAGTGCAGCAGAACTTTACATGCATGTAGAGAGTCAGGTGGTAACACCAATTCAAAGTATGTGCAATGATTTGTCCTTCTTCACATCTTACATGACATTCACAGGATCAAATTGTAATACCCAATGTGTCTTTGGAAGCCTAGATGGATCGGGTACCTGTATGTGCCTGAATAGTCATTGGGGTAGTGAGTGTAGCAATGTGTGTCCTTTGGGGTCATTTGGAGCCTGCAACAGTGTTGGACAGTGTGCTTCAAGTTCAGGACTGTGCTCGTGTACATCACACTGGCAAGGCGAAAGTGTAGCATCTTTGCAGTATTGGTCGGACTTTGCATATAACCATACTTCATACAACTTGAGTCAAGATTATGCCTGCACAGATTGCTCATACATGAGGAATGGTTCAGACTGCCATTTTGCTGTAAGCAACAAGACAAACTCTGCCTGGACTATTGGTCTTCTGTATGGTTCATATGTCACAACATTTGATGGAGCTTCGTTTGAAATGATAACACCAGGAGCATTCCAAGTCCTGAATTTGCAGGGTGTGTCCATGCAAGTCCTCTATTGGCCTTGTGAGAATAAACTTGATTGTCGACAAATTAGAGAAGTGTCCTTATCATCTGGAGTAACAATAGTTAGTGTACATGCTTCAGACACCAATATGACAGTGTTCCTTAATTCCCAAAACATTAGCTTCCCATATGAGGACTCTACTATCCGATGGACCATTCATCCATACCTTCGAATTCACTTTGGTAACAGCTTGTCTGTGCTACTGTTTAATACCAACAATGGGCTTTTCTGTTCGGTGAAAATAAAACAAGCATTAGCTTTATCTGCTATAGGGATGCTGGGTAATATGGATGGAAACTGGATAAATGATCTTCAGTGTTCCAATGGATCACTGAATGCCAGTGAAATAAGTGGTTCTGAAGCTGGAACCTGTCTCAAGAAAAATTTTGGTGGCTTTTCATCTCACCTTATGAATAGATATAAGGACCTTAATCTAACATCAGCTGGCTATATAGTTCATCTGAATGGAACAAAGCTTGAGTTCCAAAGTATCACCCTGCCAAGTACATTCACTGAGTTTACAATAGTGTTTTGGATCAGGACTGGAATTCATGGGATAGGCAGTCAGGTTTTCCTTGAGTTGACTTCCAGCATTGATAACCTGAAATTTACATTGAACCAGGGATATGTTGCAGTTACTTGGGGCTCTACTTACTACTTTGATGTAATTATCCAACCAGAAATTTGGACATATGTCAGCTTTGTATGGAAGAGCTCTGATGGAAGTTTGGTTGCATACCTCATTACACAAAAAGACTTCCAGCATGACACATTACTGAATATTCAAAGAAACGTCTCCCAGTCAATTAATGGAATGACCATGAATTCAGATGTTGGTTCTTTTGTAGAAATAGATCATATCAGAGTATGGTCAACAGCTCAGTCATTGAATGACATTGTCTCTGACATGCAAGATTACTCAAGCAGGTATAGGACTGGTTTGGAACTTGTGGCCTTGCTGGATGAAGGATCTGGCTATGAACCCATCCTGCTAGTGAATAGTGGAACTCAGTACCAGCAGAACAGTGGTACTATTACAGGTCTGTATTTCTGAGTTTCTGACTTTTCATATATAAAGGAAGATCATTATGGCAACATTGTACTTACAATCTTTTTTCATCATAAAGTGGACAAGGGATTGAGTAGCACTTAATGCTGCCCTCTTCGTATTGCCGAACTGTTTAATTGATATTCAATAATTTTTAGCATTTAGAAGTTTTCTTCATCTGGTGATAGTTTTCTTCATCTGGTGATTTTTTGTCATTTAAAACTGCACATTTCCGTTCTTGTTTGCTCGTATAATCATGCAGAAATAAAACTAAGGTTTTCAATAAATATAGATATTAATATTTTGGTGCCTCATTAATTCCTTTGTTAGAAGAAAGATTTTCAAAAATATTTCTTTGATAAAGAGGATGTTGTGTATTTTGAATCTTTAAATCTTGTAAAAGTGCGTTCTTAAAGTTGTGAAGAAATATTCATTTAATATATAATTGACTACTCCTTACCTAAGGATATTATAAATAAATTAGTCTATTTAATTAGTTTTCAAAATACAAAATGCCTTGATTTTTTTCTTGCCTTATCACTCTATTATCAAAAATATTTATAAAGAGCATTATAAAATGCATTTCTATTCAAAGGAGGTGCATCTGAAGAAGAGACATGGGTTCCATCCTCTATACCAATTCCTGACATCCACATCACTGCTACTCTAGAGACAAGGGATGCTGGTGTGACAGAAGCTATTGTGCACCTATGTCTTCAGGCACTGAATAACACCAACATCACTGACCACTGTACTGATTTTGGCAGTGTTGGGGACTCCTTCTTTGAGGCCTGTGTCAGAGAGTACACCAGAACTGGAGAAACATCACTGGATGTCCTTACTTCAGCTGTACTTGTCTACTGCCAAGCAGTACATGAACTGGACGAATGCCTATTTGATGGATACCTTGATTTCTGTCAGCCAACAAAATCCTCACAGTCAACAAAGAATTCATTGTGGATAATAGTTGTGTCTTCTGTTTGCAGTTTAGTGCTTTTGGTTCTGATTATAATTATAATTGTGTATTGTTATAAAAGGAAAGCTAGAAAGACATTGTTGGTTGAGGAAAATGAAATTGCTGGACAAGTCCAATGGGCTGCTGCAGACTTTCTTACAGACGATGATGAATTGTTATATCATTCCCCACCAATAGCAACTGGATATGGTGGAAGAATAACTGAAACACACTTCAGTTCACCAACACCACCACCATTTGCACAGTTTGCAAAAGGTGGATACAGAAGAGCTCCAAGTACTATGTCAAATGCAGTGCCATTCTTCCAGTCAAACAGACGGCCATCAAGTGGAGGGAACAGAGTGCGAGTTCAGCCATACAATGGTACAGATCATCAAGGTAGACCTGACAGTGTTTTGTCTGATGGCAATCTTCATTTAGACATGGACTCCAGAGCACCTTCAGCCATTGGTTTACCACCACCACTTATCCCTGTTGCTGTTGGCTCATGTTCAGACCATAAACAAAGTCTGGATGGTCCACCACCCCCTGATGACACAGATCTGAAAAACAGGCACCCAGATGCTGTCACCACTGATGTCCTTACTGGAGTAGACAACACAGATATAGTAGATACTAGCCTCAGCTTGCAAAGCCCACACTACTTGTCTCGCAGTCCTGAAGGTGAACTTGTTCAGTCATACCCAGGAGATAAACGTTATGACTTGCATGGGAGAACTCCTAATTCCCAGAGACCACTCTCAGGTACAAGGCCTCCTTCAGGCACCACAACCATCATGAACCCAGCATTTGTTGGCATTGAAGACAAAGAAAGGAAAAAGGATAACGTCCTCTCAAAAGGTATGGAACTAAAGAGCAAACCTGGAAAACCTTCCAAGGCATGGATTAAGACTCAAGAGCACAATGAGGATGACATAGATGATGACAGTTTGTTTATTCATCCACCACCTGCTCCACTAAGACAACAAGAGGACCCAATGACTCATCCAAATGCAACTGGACAGAGCAAGCAGTTCATTTTCCCAGATGACTAGAATGCTTGACTTTATAATGATAATCTTCATAAGTTGTGAAAGTGTAATGGAACAAATAAACTTTTTTTTTCTACATTAATATTTAGGCATAGAACTTTGTAAATGTCAGATATTCTGGATAGAAAGCTATTCAGAGTCTTGACTTTTCTTTAAAAGCTTTCTTTCTAGCATATCAGACAGTACTTTAAAATGTTTGTATAAAGTAAGTTTTATATTAATCTTTACTATACACTTTGTGATACATTTTTATGATGAATGATCTACAACTTTAATTGGTGATAGAATGTGATAGTATAAATATTCAAAAGTTAATATTTTTTATATGTGTTTAATGCAACTAATATGCATCCAATTTTTAATATCAATTTAGAATTGTTTTCACTCTTTAAAAAATTTTACTCTTCCAATATCAAATTTGAAAATTACTGCTATATATTTTTCACCCCAAAACATCAATTTAATTTATTACGAAACAAAATAACTTTATAAAATATGTAAGATTACTGGAAATGTTAATATTCCTCTCACAGTTAGCTTGAAATTATTTGCAGATTCATGGTTTGAATATATTCTTAATATGGAACTCTCCAAAGACCTAAATGGAATATTAAAAAATACTAATTTATGTTAATTCTCAACAACAGTTAGCAAGCAATCTATTTTCCTGGGCTTTAATATTGTTATTATCATTTTAAAATGATTGGCTTGCAACCAAATTCTAATAGTCTTAATGGAAAAAAAACAGCAAAAGAAATTCAGGTATAACTTAAACTGCTTTATATTATCATGTTGACAATTTGTAGATGGTGCAGTTTTTGCATGCTTCCAGACACACATAACCTTAGTGTAGCATCATTTAAAGAGACATAATTATTTTAAGAGATAGAAATTAAAACAATGGATAACTGATTTTCCCCAATATCACTCTTAGATCATAAAGTGATAATAATGACTGCATATATAATAAATGAACAAATTCACATAAACAGAAAGCCATGATAATTAGCAAAGCTTTTTTCTAAAAAAATTAAATTGTAAAATGGCAGAAAACAGTGAATAAAAACATTATCACTTACATACAGAATTGCTTGAAAGCTGAAACAAAGATAGGTGACTATAAAGTTGAAAGAACATAAAATTGTACACTTCAGCCTCTTCCATATTGTTACATTATAGTTAGAGGTCTAAGTGAGGAGAATACTAAAATAAAAAGCTTTATTATTTGGTTTTTCATACAAACAACTTATAAAATAGCTATGTAAATGATATCTCATTTTATTATCACTGGACAATTTGTTCAAATGAAAGGCACCCATTTTCAAACCAGGCTGAAACACTGAGTATCTTCATGTTGGTAGACTAATGCACATATTTTTTCTATTTTTATGTTTTCACTTGATTTCAGAGTATACTAAAATTATATATATTTTATTAATTTATCCTAATAAACAAACTTATTTTTATCAATTTTCTTTCTTTCTTATTTATTTTTTCCAAGCAAGATAAAACAGGACTCTACTATAAGCATAATTTATTTTCTTCTTCTACCTAAGACAGTGTAAAACAAGTGAAAACCTTGCTCAATTTTACATACATACATACATACATACATACATACATACATACATACATACATACATACATACATACATACATACATACATACATACATACATACATACATACATATATACATACACACATACACACACATACATACATACACACATACATGCATACATACATACATACATACATACATACATACATACATACATACATACATACATACATACATACATACATACATACATACATACATACATACATACATACATGCATGCATGCATGCATACATACATACATACATACACATGCATGCATGCACACACACACATACATGCATGCACGCACGCATACACACACACATACATACATACATACATACATACATACATACATACATACATACATACATACATACATACATACATACATACATACATACATACATACATATCAGCCTAGACTTCTGATAAGTATGTGGAGACTTTGTTTGTCCTGTCAAACTTTATGTATCCAGCATTGCTTCACAATGCTTGCACTTCAACATTGCCATATTTAAATTTTAACACATTCTCATGTAATTTGGTGTGAACATTTTCTTGTAGGCATTAATGTGGATTTCAGTTTCACCTGTTCATCTTCATTTTTATGGAGTTAGTAGCCCATTTTATGCACCTGCCACATGGCAGTGCATATTATTGTTATGGTGTTATCAATCTATTACTAATTTTGTTCTCCATCTACATTTACCAAACTTTATGGATGATTTACCTTTAGATTCTTGAAGTAGTGCAACAATTTTGGGGTCAGAAGGTAAAACATCATTTTGTCTGAAAGAATAACAGTAGCTTATTTACAATAACATTAGCTCTACAATACATATCTAGACCAAACTTTATTGATGGCTTGCAATTCTTGTAAAGAAAAAGCCAGTTTATTTTGTTATCAGAGTGTACCAACTGTGACCTGCCACTAATTTTTTGTATACTGTAATATATATGTTAGCGAATTGAACTTTACATTTTTGGTCTTGTGGCCCATGGTGTTGAAAATGTAAGACAACCCTTCTGTGAAAAATTGAAGGTCAATCTGACTGAACAATGAAAAATTGTTGCTACAAAATAACACTAGAACTACATAACAGATCTGAACCAAACTTTAGGCTCTAGTTGCACATATTATAAGAAAGAAGTTTTTAGGGTAAAAGGTCAACAGTCAGGGTCAATAACTCAAATAAGCAAAGAATGTTTACAAAGATTTAAATTATAGACCATATTACTGTACCAAAGTTTGTGGACAACTTACACATTGGGTAAGAAATTTATTGATTTTGGGTCAAAGGTCAAGGTCGCTGAAAGAAGTTTGTTATTTGGCCGAGAAATTTTCTTCTAGACCATGTACTTTGTCCATAGTTTGTGGAGGGTTTGCACATAAGCATGGAAGAGACCAATCAATTTTGGGATCAAAAGATCAAATGTCAAGGTAATTGGCTAAAAGAAATAGTTTTGAACAATACGAAGAGCAATGTGAAAGTAATATTATTATGCTGTGCACAAATGTTCTTTAGCAGAGAAGAAACAGTACAACATTGCATGCACCTAATGTACTTCGACTGCATCTCTCTACATTTTATAAAATTATCAAATAAGTAATTGCCATTTTATATTCACCTTTTGGTATTTGTACATACACTGGAAATTTTCACCTTCATCTGCATGTTGATTTTCACATCTCTGGCTCTTCAGCGAATATTTTATAGCAGGATTCAGTCGGAAATAACTTAGAACTAACTTAGGTCAGTATGCAAGATAATGCAAGTTTGTATGCTTTGTTCGTACTGGAAATCAGTAAATACGGTAGATCTATGCACCCGTGCATTGCCATGGAATAGATGATATTTTGGGTACTTGTGCGTGGACGGTTGGAACGACAGTGTTCCACAACGTTTGGCAAGACAGAAATGTCCCGTGTTTCAGTTTCAGTATGAATAGAGGAAGTAGGGTCATGCACTGTTTCCCAGAAGACCAGACATTTTGTATACAAAAAATACAGATATATAACTCTTGACAGTCCGAATCTGTGCAGAATTTTTCTTTTTATTTTCTCTGCTTGTTTTCTCGGATCCCAAGTTTATCAGTTCAAGGTGAGCTAGATTTGGAAAAAAGTAAACCCATGTTTCATCACCCACGACACTGAAAATCTCATCACCCACGACACTGAAAATCTCATTCACACATTTTGGATCACTTTTTATATTTGGCGAATGGCTGTTTGTCAATTTCAATTTGATTGATCAGCCGTCAACAAATGCAAGACCAACCTTGCGGAAACCGTTCATCGCTTCAAACGATTCTTCAATATATTATAAATATCAGACGAATTAAAATTCTTAATAGAAACCTCTTCCAATATTTATCGAGCATCACCAACAGTTGCCCATTTCATAACAGGAACGTCCTGCTCACCAATTTTAAGAATCAATCTTCCAGAAAATGGATCAGCTTTTCTCGATTCGCGATCATCTGCAAAACAATAAAGCAGCCGTTTCGGAGTACTCTAAGATCGCTCTGAGTTTATAGCGCTATTCTCTTTGCTTAGTAGCAGAATGTTTCTTCTTTGACATTTCTACGTCCCTATCATTTATCTACATTACATGCAGACATATGCAGCTCTCCGGTGTTCTGTGTTTGCAGCTCGAGCTCTCTGTTTATTGATTGATGTTGAATAAATTGACAGATTTATAAACAATAAAAAACACTTAAATCAATATATTCAATATATCCCCTCGTAAATATTGTTCTCAAATAAGTTGTTTGAACAAACTTCGTAGATGGCTTGAAATTGGGAGTATCAAGAAACACATAGTTTCTGAGATCTAAAGGTCTTTCTGGTAGCTAGTACAGCAATGGTGTATTAGTATATAAATCACATTCTAACCGTAGCTGTTTATATTTTAATTTAAAAAATAAACGAGATTAAAATTATTTGGTTAAAAGATAATTGCTGTTAAATGTCCTTGTGACATAATACAGCAGAATTGGACAATTGCTGAGATAATTGTTGTAGATTCAAGCATTTCAAGAAGATCCGCACATTTAGCATCAAAACACGTAATACAATATTTAGTCGTAAATCTAATACGAAAAATACCTTTAAATCGGCAGTATATATTCAGTCTTATGCGGTAATGACGTTAAAACACAGGCACTGATGTTTTGTATAGCAGTGCGAGGTATTTTAGCCGTAAGCTACATGCAAGGATAACCAGCTTTAAGAGGATGCATTCGAAAAAAAAGTACCTTTTTACTCATGCATACACACTAACTAATTAAGCATGGACGTATCAAGCAGGCTTTAAATATATAGTGAAAAGTATATAATGAAATCAAACATATTCTAGTGCCTACTATTTTATTTTAATTAGTAAAATCATTTTAGACACGCCGTTCAATACACAATTCAGCTACTAAAGATCTTAGTCATTGTTTTAATACTTGCCATTTCCTGGTTTAAAGAGTTTGTTTTTTATTTTAAAAAAAATATTTTCGGTTGTTGATAAAATAAAATTGGTTTCTTATGAAAAATATGTTTAGATTGTATGAAGTCATAGAGAAAAGCAGATACAATGGTACAGCTGGTTAAATATTAAAATTCATGTTTGAACAGGACTACCTATTTCAATTGCAGAAAGGAACCTTCATAACATTAGTTGATCCAAATTACGCAGGAAATGAATTTCCTTTACGTTCGCACTTTTCACACACACACACACACACACACACACACACACACACACACACACACACACACACAAACACACACACAAACAGACACACACAGTCTTTTTTATATAAATAATGTACCTACCTTCACTTGCATATATGACGTATATGAGAAGTTTGAGCTAACGACATACTTCACTGGTTTTTGACCATTCCTTCACATATAAAACAACTTTAACCATAATACAAAGGCATTTTATATTTATGAAAAGAAATATTGTTGTACCGATATAAACTAATGCTTGAGATTTGTGTTTATTTAACAACAAAAAGTGACAACATGAAGGAAAAAAAAATTAGAAAACACTGGTGATTAAAATACTGAATATATATCGAATGTTCAAAACAATTATACATCGGTGTTCACCGTGGATATTCATGGTTAATTGCTACATGAGAGGACCAATTAATTTGACTCGCACAAAACTTCACCAAGCCAATATAACTTATCAGTGTGTGTGTGTGTGTGTGTGAGAGAGAGAGAGAGAGAGAGAGAGAGAGAGAGAGAGAGAGAGAGAGAGAGAGAGAGAGAGAGAGAGAGAGAGAGAGAGAGAGAGAGAGAGAGAGACTTGGATTTTTAGGTAGCTTTAAATATATTCGAGTCATATAGCTACAATGTCGGAAATGTGGCAGTTTATCATGACGTCTAGCTCTTGGACATCATGCCGCAGACATGCAGCATCATGTCCCACCCAGTCACATTATCCTGACAACAGTCCAAATAGTCTAATGCTAACCTCTTAATACTGAGCGCCAAGCAAGGCAGCTGCACGTACTATTTTCACAAATCTTTGTAACTTAGCAGTATAATACAGATTTGCTAAAAAAGAGACGCGCAAGTGGGATCTAAAACTTAAAACGTTTTCGTGCTACAAGTGTGTACCATTGTTTAAGCAGCAGAGAAAGAATAGCTTCTGGGTCACATAATTCATTTTCTGACAATTTTTTGGTTGGGTTTTTAGGTATTTTTTAAAAAAAACTTTCTATTTCAAAGCACTTTTTTGGACTAAAATTCGACTTTATACTCTTAACTTTTAAATCTAATTTTTAAAATTAATTGACGTTTTAAGAAGAAAATTGACTAAAAACCCTATTTTAGAACAATGTAATGGAAATTAATGATTTGAATGTTTAGAGCTTAACTATTTTTACTGCATTTGTAAGGTTAGTGACCTATCGCTTTAATGAAAATTTTACTCAATACATTACAGCAGTAGACATAAAAAGAATTTTGAAATCCACTGGTCATGAGCATTTTTACAGAAAACTGCGGTCACTCAAAAAAATTATCGAAAATCGTGATCACTATCACTTAAAGTTTACCGAAAGGAGTAATCCACTAACCCGAAATAGCATGATAAACCCAATCCGATGCTCCAGCCACGATACGTGTTGTTTCAATTACCGATGTATCCTTGGGCAAGGCAATTTACTCCGTTTCGGCATTAAACAACCTACACGTGTTTCGTAAATCACCAATAATGAAATGTTGTAATTTCAAACTGTAGTCATCAATTTCAAGTATGCTTACCTGAACCTGATTATTTAAATTATTATTTAAACCTAAATATAACAAAAAGCCATCGAGTCGTGAGACGCCTTGTTCTTTTGAAGCGGGTCGAATCGACGTAGTAAGGTGGTCTTATATCCACAATGCCTCTCTTTTAGAATTCTCTGTATCCAAAAAACTTTTTGTAAGGTTAAGAAAAATACATACGTACAAGAATTGCTTGATTTAGGACAAATGATGCCCTTTGCTATTTAAATTATGAGGCCCATTACTTGGGCCCTGAAGGAAGTAGGCCTGGTAGGCCTACACAGTAGTCAGGCATATATACTCAAGAAGTTTAGTTGTTAAAATAGCCACAGACTTTTGAAAAACTAACATGGGCCCTGTACCTAAGCACACCTAATAAGCACAATGGTAAATCCGGTACTGCATACAAGACCAAGCAAGAAAATATCTTATTTTTGATACAGTCTAGGTTTCACAACTCTTTTATATCTTGGAACCAAGCACTGGACAAGTTGTTGCCCTTGATGTAAGGAAATTATCGCACTCGTAGTAACGAGATCGCGTTATAATCTTCTACAAATAGGTAGAAACTACGCAGATTCTTTTGGAAGAGAATAATAACATTTATGAAATATCTAACCAAATTTAAAGTCGACTTTTCTATTGAAGTTCCCGTGGTTGGCTACAAGTGGGATTGGATTTATAAATGTATTTAATTCAATCCTAAATACTAGATTTGTTCTAAGCATTTATTCTAGCTTGAATTTTCGAGGTCTGAAAAAATGGTGCAGTTTTCTAAATATCATAGTTTACGATCAAGTTTTATTCGCGCCCTTTACAATACATGCATAAAACCTGTGGACTTAGAAACTAGCAAGAACAACATAGGTATTCACAATGATAATAATGAGTATGAACAACTTTTCATATCTTTGATGCTATATAACAAAGTTACAGGTTTCCAAAGTACATTTGTCTATGGTTGCAAGCTTCACAACAATCCACAGCTGTCCCTTTCACACAAGTCTACAGTTCCATTGTACAGTTGTAGGTTTTACACCAGGCTACAGTTTTACACCAGTCTTCAGTTGTATGTTTCAGATCAATACTACGATCACAAGTTCAAAAATAAATTCCGAAATATGTTTTACTCATATTCTTATGTGTGTTATGTTCGTGTTTTCCGGCGTGGAAAACCTGTTCTGGATAGCTGCATTATGTCTGACACATTACCTTTATCCTGACTCATGAACTATTTGACATTCTAATGCGAGCATAGTGTACATAAGTAATATGCTAGGAATAAATTTGAATTTTATTACTGATCTAGGTCAAATATTTCTACCCACCCACCCTCATGTCATCACACCACACACGCAAGCATGCAAGTTCACTGCTAATCTGCGATTATAACCAACAAACATTACCATCAGAAGAGCATGATTCCAGAATCCATCAGTGCACTTTGCAAACATGCAAATATTTACTTGGTTTTCACAGTTTTAAAAAAAGCGTTGTTTTTGCTCTGGTTCCGTATCTCTGTTCGAATTAGAAATTGGTTTTACATCTCCGACTTGGTGGCTATATTGATACTACTTTGTGCCGCGGCGACTAGTTCTGAATAGACAAATTTTCACGAATGCATCAGTAACCAGATCATTCGACCAGCGCCGCCAGTTACTGTACTGTGGATTTGGTTGAAATGACAATTATCACTAGTGTGTCTATAACAGTTAACGTAGTCGTGATTTCCGCAATATCCAAACGGTGGTTGTCGCGCCGAATCAATAGATAGTATCTACACTCATATGTGTTTAACGAGTAGCGCAATTCTCGTGACGATAATATATAGCGGCTGTTGTCCTGCGTCAATTATTTTTCGTTCCTGTAACTTTGAGTTTCTAGAATAGTTCTTCTATTTATAATATTCTCTCGAGAATTATTTGTTCCATAGGCTAACCTTGTCTAGGAGTAACACGTACAATCACTTAACCAATTATTCTTTCTTACTGGTATAACTGTCATACAAACTAAGAAAATATCTTTAAATTTCAGACGATTGTGGTTCTTTGTGGCTTGGCATTTTGATCATGTAAAAATATTGACTACACCACTGAATAGTTTCTAAAACCATAGTTTCCGTCTTGGTGCTACTGATGTATTTTTATAGTGCTGTCCTGTTGGCAACCAACACGTTACCATTTGGTGTGACATTTAGAGCATGAGGAACGGCACATTATTGCTGCTAACGTTCCAAATTATCGTGCTGGAGAGTCATTTATTCATTTATACGTGTGACTTCTTTTGCATTTTTTTTATTCTCAAGCCACCGACAATGATAAAATTCATTTTCGGGCTGCTGTCCTACGTATTACTCAGTAAAACTAGCCAAATACTCATCTTTGAATTTGTCAGCATCCTTTGTATACTAGTTGTTAAACAGTGGATGGTATTGCTGAGATCAAATTTATTTACCAGAGACGCCTTACCCATGTTAGTGAATATATCTTTGGAAGTTACGTTCATTAGCAACGTATCCATGTAAAACATTTTTCATAGTCATCATACCGCGGATTGAACTTGTAAAATAATTCATACATCAAGAGCTAGGAAAGATTTGACACAGATGTTTCAACGTATATCAGCTCTGTCAGCTTTAGTTTCGACTTTTTACTCTGTGCGGTGATGAATCTGCTATCAAATATTTAGTCCTACACAAATGCTGGGTCGACGCTTATCTTGCTCGCTGTCCGGAACGTTTATACTCTGATCCATTCCGAAATATATCCTTTTTATTTCGAAATTCGAAATAGTTCATTAGTAAAATCCCTTTCAAACTCGTCTCTTGTCGTGAAACTACCTAGTTTAATATACGGGGGCATGCTAGTGCTCTTAAAGAATGCTACAATAGATTGACTTCGCACATATGCATAGCCAGCCGTAAATATAGCTAGAGGTTTCGTATGTGAACTTTAGGCCTATAGTTCAGTTTGTAACGTAGGTCTGGTAGTAGCTTGGTACATTCCGTATAATTGCGACCAATATCTTATCATTTATAATCCTGTACTGATACCGGGACAACGAATCCAACAGTACGGACAGCGCACATGGTTTTGCGGATAATCGTTTTGGTCTTGATGAAGTTCATCAACATAGAAAAAATACGTTATATCGCTGTCATTTTAATATTAGTTTATGTTTATGCTTCCAATAGTGACCCATTCACATATACCACCAGTCATGGGCTGCATCATTGTATATGCATGATATTGTCGATTCTAAATAAATTATGTAACTTTCAAGGACGTTGAGATCGTATCCGTCCACGACCGGATGGCTTCCCATAAATAAATAAATAAATATATATATATATATATATATATATATATATATATATATATATATATATATATATATATATATATATATATATATATATATATATATATATATATATATATATATATATATTTGTTGTAGGCTTAACGCCATTTAAACTAATTGCTGAGCAAACCAAAACGTTCGCTGTGGCCACAACGGCATCACAGCAGGTTATCGGAGCATTGTGAAAACAAATTAAAAACCCTATGGAGTCTGCCGACAAAACACGTGCTGAAATTCAATATTTAAAAATATTGTCGAGGGGCTGTCTAAACCAGAATTAAAAACTAGGTATTTTACTCAGTAAGGCTATTTAGAAGTTATGACTGAGCCTGTTAAGGCTGAAGTGGTGGGATATCAGCTGCGGTATCAGTTTCTAAAGTCAGAATTCTATGACACTTAGGAAAACGAATTGGTTGCTAGGGTATTTCGTGAGTACAAGGATATTCCACAAATCAGTTAAAAACATAAAAAGAACATGGTGATTTTATCGATGAACTTTAGAAAATGAAAATAAAAGTGTTGGAACTCCAGTTATATCACCAAAAAAAGCAGCAATCTCAATGAAGGAGACAATCATCACTTGACGCAGGTGTCACTGGAAATGATAGTGATACTTGAAGAAGTAGCCTTATTACCTTATTCCCCAATAATTTTCTTGCTGTTGTTGATCGACTAGAAATTTTAATCGGCGGAGGACGAACCGGTAGTAATTCCCCAGAAATCATTAATGAAGCAGCTGCTATTTGTCAGAGATTATTTACAGGCGGTGTCATGGATATTAATGTTTATCGGTCCCTCATCGGTAAAATCGTCGATCATTACAGCAGTGCTTAATGCAATTAGATCAGTGACACGAAAATAATATGATCATAGATAATGCTCAATATGGACCTGTAATGGTTAGGGTGATAAATTTGCGACCTATACCAACCTATAAAGTTACCGACGGAGATAGACTCGGTAATGTTGTTCAGGGTCTCTTCAGAATGATAACCACAAAAGCAATACCGATTACAAAACAATTACCAATGAAGCTATTGACGTTCGTGATAAAGGTAATGGTGCTGTTGATGATGCTGTTAGTAAATAATTATCGGCAATCAATGAGATACTAGCACGATTAATACGTAGATCGACAGCGATCCGACCTCAGCCAGTAAAATTATCCAGCAACGAAGGTATGCCTGCAAATGTTAGTAAAATAATAAATCAAGCTGCAAATAAAAAAACTAGTAGAGTTGGCTTGTGTACTCCTTGCCAGAAAATGAGAAGAAAAAAATTATTGCCAGTGTAATAGCAGGAAGTGGTGTTCGTGGTAGACGATAATAAATTAATAATAAAGATGTTCAAGCGTGCCACGATGATACTTGGTCTTGCAAGATATAGAGATGATTACTCGATATCAGCCAGTCCATCAATGATGTTTTGCAAATAATACAACTGATCATCATTTTAAGACCCTGCTAGAATTTGAATTTTTCTATTTTTTCTATTTTAATTTTATTTAATTTTTATATCATTAAATATAATTATTGTTATGATGATTGTATTTGCATGGGTCTGATATTTTATTATTGTGTTTACTCATAAAGTGAATGTGATTCGTGTAAGCATGATTTTAGCATGAGGGCTTTGTCGTTACCGGTAAACAAGTCTGGAAAAGCTATGACAATGATTGGCTGTGACACAGTCATTACTTGTTTACTCTTTTGCAATACCCGGATCTGATTTTGAAATCAAACGTGTCCTTCGTGCATGTGTACATGAAACGGCGTATTTGGCTTCTTTTAAATGCTTAGTTATTTGTAAGAAAGGACTGTCGTAGTAACATAGACTTTTAATACCTGAAAGGTATGTTTGTGCTGGAAAGAGTTGTTCTTTCGTACGTGTGGAGCAACATGTGTTTAGTTAGTGGCGGTAGCTATATTTTATCTACTTTCTAAATAATTATTTTCCTTAGAGAACAACACTACTGGCTTTGGACAAAGACATTCTCTGAAATTTCTAAATTGGAACAAAACAATACAAATTGTGTTTCACAGTGAAAATACTTTACCTTTTGTTAGCCTTTGTGTGACGTCATCCGCCATCTTGGATCGTGACTGAGTTTCAGACTTATCAATTTAGAACTTTTTATTCGCAGGATTTTTGTGTTTTCACAAATTTAGAACACATTTTGGACCATCTTCGTAAATCGTAGGTCTTGTTTCATTTATTAACCTCTACTCCGTGTTTTCTAGGGAAATAAATTATTTTTGTTAAAATTTACAAACCTTTTTGCAGTCACTCTTTCTTTGTCACTTTGAACAATCCTAAACGTAACATATAATAAATTGGGGTAATATTCCATTGGGATATAAGAAATTGGTTAAAAATCGAAATTTAAATGCCCTTAGCTTATTTTCCTTGAAATCTTAGTTTTCACTGTGTTATCATGTAGGATTTCACTTTCAATGCCTGTATAAAATTCTGTTAGTAGCGACAGTTGGCCAGAACATTAATTCCAACACTCTGGATATTTGATAGCAGCGACTGTCAATAGGTTCAGTCCTGTTGTTTATCTTCCCATTGCTGTGGATGCTAATTAAAAATACAAGAACAGAGTGGGAGATCACTGATGTACCAATCTTTGTTTATAAATTCTTGAAATATACACACATTAGTATATAAAAGAGAAACCCTGTTAAGAAAAGTAGGACGCAGATTGAGAAATTAAAGTGTTTTGTATTAACTGGTTTAAGCTGTGAAAAGCATTTTTAAACTCTTTAAAATACACAAAACAACTACAACAAGAAAAAGGGAGAGTTAGGGAATTTGTTTTTCTGGATGTCGATAATTTTTCAACATTATCAAAATGATTTGACCTATAGGTCTTTTTTCCAAAAAAAAGTCTTTGTCGTGATTTACATTGGGGATAAGGATTTATATTTTGACCGTTATGTTGGCCTAGTAGTTAGAGCGTCCGCCTCGGATGCGAGAGGTAGTGGGTTCGAACCCCGGACGAGTCATACCAAGACTTTAAAAAATGGTACTAATAGCTGCCTCGCTAGGCGCTCAGCATTAGGAGGTTAGTGTTAGGATTGGTTGACCTGGTGTCAGGATAATGGGACTGGGTGGGAGATCATGCCACATAAATGCGGCATTATGCCCCAGTGCAGACATGGTAGCGATATGACTGAAAAATTGTTAAAGCTAAGTTAAAAATCTAAATCTCACACACACACACACACTTTATATTCAGTTTGCAATGATTTTGCTCGCAATTTTATAGTCTATATTCAGTAAAATCATTGGCCATTGGTCTCCGATTGGTAAATATTTTTTTCTGTTTTCGGGTCAGCTGAGTTTCTGTCAGCAATTCAGATTTCCTTTTTTAAAGCTTAAGCTACAGGCATCAATAAAGTAGTCAAGCCGTGATAAAATAGTTTGTAAAACTCATAAGCAATGCCAGCAGGGCCTAGGCTTTTATTTGTATAGATTTTCTTAATATCCATTTCCTTTCAGACATGTATTTTCGTCAATTTGTTGGATTTTATTTTTAAAAAATGCACATTCCTGATCATTGTGCCTGCGAAGTGCTTAATATTTCTCCCAGAACTATCTTGATATCAATCTAATAATCATCCATTTAATTGGTTGTCGTATTTCCTAATTTCTCATTTGTCGTTAGAATGTTTTCATTATCTAAATGTAATATAATTTCCTTTATTTTCGTATCTTCTCCAATTATCATTCAAGTATCTTTTTCCTTGATGGAAATCTAATAGTTTCGTTCCTTTGATTTGACAGGCGATCAGCTGCGATGTTATAGGAGGAGAACATGTATGTTGGATAAAAAAGTTATAGGAGAACACGTACGTTGAATAAAAAACAAAAATCTTCCCTCACCTCTTATCTACACAAGGAGGGAAAAGCAAGTGATTTAAAATATTTCTAATACTGACGTATCCATTCGCAAGTGGCAAAGCGTTATTGCGATTAGGAAATATTACATAACAGGAGAGGAACTCAATAGGCTAGATAAATTAAAGAAACATAAAAAACAACAACAACAAAAAAAACAAACAACAAAATAATAAAAAAATGAGAGGGTATGTGATATAGACGAAGAAAAGCTATGAATCGTACATTTCTTATCTTAGATATTTCAATAAAGAATGTAGTGGGTACTTTCCATATTGTCAGAATTTTTATCACATTCTATCTCGTGATCAAAAATATACCTCATAAGGGAGAAGGAAGGTGTGTGTGTGTGTGTGTGTGTGTGTGTGAGAGAGAGAGAGAGAGAGAGAGAGAGAGAGAGAGAGAGAGAGAGAGAGAGAGAGAGAGAGAGAGAGAGAGAGAGAGAGAGAGAGAGAGAGAGAGAGAGAGAGAGAGAGAGAGAGAGAGAGAGAGGCAATGATCAGGTACACGAAGAAATCTCGAGGGGGAAAACCAATGTCCTGGTCTCAAATCCAGGTAAACATGTTAACCTATCAATAATAATAATGTTATAATCTCCAGTTATGGAGATAAAATATATATGTAATATGTTGTTTACCAAAAATACATTCGTCAGGTAGGCAAAAAACTGCCATCCTCAATCATGGACAACGGTCAAATACATAAAAGCAATTAAAGATGCGTAGCATATATTCATGAACAAAAGCCAATCCGTCATAAAATACATATTGACTATACACAACACTCATTTATTGGCATTATTAGTACTTTTTGTTTCTCTTTTTCAGTACTATGAGGCTTTTATAACAATACAAGAAGCGTATTAGGATAAATTCTGTATAGATAATGAAATATATTTTGGATAGTTTGTGTTGAGTCTAAACTTTTAGCTGCGCAGAATCTCGGTATTCCCAATTAAGAGTTCATTTCAGTTTGATTTTATTCCGTCCTCATTTAAATAATTTTCTATACGGTTATTGGTCAAGGTAAATAGTGTCAATTTGCAATATCTAGTGGAGTTGATTCAGATAATCAATTTTATAACAGAGTTTGTTCATGATTATTAGCACAGACAATATTTGTTATCATTTCTTAAAATGATGCTCCGGGTCTCAGGATAACACTTCTATATAGAGCTAGTTCAGCAAACCTGTGCAAACTGAGAAATCTGAAATGTTTTTCTCCAACCCACGCGTAGTTATAAACCCATATTTGGTCCAAAATCACATTTGCACGTATCACATCTTTAAATGCAAAACATAAAATATATTGTTATATATAGATAACTGATTAGTTGTCTTCTAACCATTGGCAATGTGCATGATGAGCAAAGACGTTACATTTAGTGTCCTTACTTGCCTGCATGCTGAAAATAAAGTAGTCAGTTTGGACGCAACAGCTGGAGATTTATCAAATGCACGTGCATAAAAGATGCATGCATTCTTGTAAAATATTGCTTTACATGTATTCTGAGAGAATCAATGTTAACTTCTGCAGCCATTTTAGAGTCTCAGGCAAGTCAACAAACGGGTTCTGCACCTTTAATATAAAAAGTTAGGATATTTTTAATATCAAATAAATTACAGTTATGGAAATCAGGACCTTTCAATTATTAATGACAAATGCAAGTATTTTATTACTGGCGTTGTATATTTAGGGACATAACCATCACAGTGATATTAAGCTTTCATCCAAAGAATCTTTCACATTTTGTTCTGCAGGTTATCTCTAATTGAAAGAAGTTGTACACAATTGACTACATATATAATAATGAATGCAAGGAAAATACATCATAATAGTATGATATGAGTCAACACCTTTGGTAGCAAAGTATATTTTCTTTAATCAGTGATTAATACTTATGCTAACTATTTTCAGTTATCTCTGCATTAAGTAACATTAAATTTCAGAAAAAACAAATCTAACCATATTATATCCGATTTGGATATGTACGCTGACTTCATTTAATTCCTTGTTCTAAGCACACAGATTTTATGCATCAGTATCATCTAGAATCAAAATCTAGAGACATTAACTGTTAGTTAGACTTATAATAACTGATGCTGTTGTACCGTTTGGGTAGCCCTAAATATATATCATTTCCTTTTTATGACCAGTAGCCTAGACTTTTCAGTAAATTTTAAGTGATAGTTGTCTGTGATTTTCAGTAATATTTGGAGCTACAGTAAGTTTTTGTTTTCAGTTAATTTGATGAACAGTGTCTTAAGGGTTTTCAGTAAAACATTTGTAGAACTTCCTGGCCAATAGTACCCAAAGTTTTGCCCCCCCCCAAGAAAACCAAACGGATATAAATACCCAAAATACTCCAAATTTTGGTGGACATATTTCAAATTGTGGTTTATATCTAACTCGTATAAAGTCTGCAAATAATGTTGGATATAGGAACTAAAAGTTAACTCTTCCGGTACAGTGCTAGACAACATAATGAAACCAGCTGAATATATTTTGCAAGTCTGATAGGTACAGCTCCAAATTAGGGATTGACCTTAAAAAAAACAACACACACACACACACACACACAATTGTACAACATATATAAAGCGAAAATGAGAATGCTTAGTATAAATCTTTAGGTGTAAGTAAATTTATTTGATTCGAAAGTTTGTTTATAAACTTGTTATATACACGTAGAAACCCGTGCTCATAAACTTGTTATATCCACGTAGAAACCGGTACATAGTGCAGTAAACGGAGTACACAGTCTTGGCATCCAATTAGCTCCAAGTGAAATATATTGAGAAAGGCTTACTCTCGATGGAAACTATAAATCAACCGTGGAAAAAACACGAATGGTTGAATTCTGAAGGGGAGGCTATCCACGTATATACCAGAAATGGCACTAAGACTCCAACTGAAATTGTAGTTGAAACATACTATAAATAGTCTGCTCAAATAATTATTGGCACGTGAGTCAGAAAACTCTAACCCGTTAAGCAGAAAAAGTTATACAATCAATGAAATGTGATTAATCAAAATTTCGAAAATTACCCGTACACACCATGATTTTCATTTCATACACATACGTTTGGCTTATTTTAAGCTATGGATCTTAAATGCGATGCTTCCATGAAGCACTTAGTATAGAAAAAGTACTTGCTGAGTTTTGTAACTTTATTATTGGTTTGTTACAAAGACACCATAAAATTTTGTTTATCATGAACAAGGAAGAATGCATTCGTAAAACGTTAGAGGTCTTCGACTTCTAAAATACTGATTTAAGATTTTAGATAGGAGGAGTTTAAAGACAACGTTACAAATTTCCAATTGAACTTGGATGAAAACTGTAATTCCTTGACAATTTCTAATTGAACTGGGATGAAAACTGTACTTCCTTGGCAATTTTTAATTGAACTGGGATGAAAACTGTAATTCCTTGACAATTTCTAATTGAACTGGGATAAAAACTGTACTTTATTGGCAATTTTTAATTGAACTGGGATGAAAACTGTAATTCCTTGACAATTTCTAATTGAACTGGGATAAAAACTGTACTTCCTTGGCAAATTCTAATTGAACGGGATAAAAACTGTACTTCCTTGGCAATTTCAATTTCAAATTCAACTGGGATGAAAACTGTACTTCCTTGGCAAATGATGTAAATTAAACCCCTTATTAATAATAAATGGTTTTAACATTGTTAGATTAACACAAGGTGCAACTGGTGAATGACACTAGTTACAGAAATGATTAAACACCAATATAAAGATATTTTCATGCAAGAAATGACTTGTGAGATTAACGGAATGGATATATTACGATTTTATTATAAGAGTTTTTAAGGTAACTTTACACGGCATGTATATATATATATATATATATATATATATATATATATATATATATATATATATATATATATATATATATATATATATATATATATATATATATATATATATATATATATATATATATATATATATATATTTATACATGCCTTATAAAGTTACCTTTAATACCCATATACATACATACATACATACATACATACATACATACATACATACATACATACATACATACATACATACATACATACATACATACATACATACATACATACATACATACATACATACATACATACATACATACATACATACATACATACATACATACTCTGAATCAAATGTCTTTTGAAGATCAACGTAAGTGCAATAGAATCTTCTTCTTTTGTCAAAAAATATTTCTGTATTTAAAGATTGCAATAAAAAATCCTAATTTATTGTGAAATGGTCAGTCTGGAATGCCTTGTTTCACTCTGCTGTTGATGTTGAATGGTTCGGACGATGAGCCATTATACTGCACTTTGCCTTTCATGTCTTCATGGAAGGACTGGACCATGCTTAACAGCTTTGGAGGGCATCTAATCTTCGTCAGGATTTTGAAGAGTCCGTCTCTGCTGACCAGATCGAATGCGTTGGTGAGGTCTACAAAAGCCAGGAAGAGGGGTCTGTGTTGTTCCCTGCACTTCTCCTGCAGTTGCCTTATGGAGAAGATCATGTCGATTGTGGACCTCTCTGCGCGGACTGGATACACTCTGTCGGCAAACATCTGTAGTCTGTTCAGGATGACTCTAGCGAAGACTTTACCCATGATGCTGAGAAGTGATATGCCCCTGTAGTTGTTGCAGTCACTTCTGTCGCCCTTAATCTTATACAGAGTTATGATGTTGGCGTCTCTCATGTCCTGAGGCACTGCTCCTTCATCCCAGCACTGGCAGAGAAGATCATAAAGGTGTGTGAACAGCACACTGCCGCCACACTTGATGACTTCTACTGGGATGCCATCCTTTCCTGGGGCTTTACCTGCGGCCATAAGTATCTTAGCGTAGCTGAGACACCATTTTATTTTATTAGGTTTATACTGCATCGAATAATTGGAATCAAGTAGGAGGTAAAGTTATTTATTTATAATTATTTATACTAATGGTGTCGTCGTTGTTAAAAGGTGTTATAATGAGGAAACAAATGCCTTAGCAGCGGACCAGGGATATTACATATTCAGAATGTGCCAATAAAAAGGCGTGACCTTTTGAAAGCAGCAGGTGTACAGTATGGAACTTGCATATGTATCAGCCGTTTTATTTACCTGTAATACATCTCACAAGGGTCGTTAACGTCTGATTTTACTGAAAGGATATGACTTGGGTAAGATAAACTTATTTAAATAGTCTGTGTGAATATCATCAATTGTTAATCATACCATGTCAAACATATACAATTGCATTCAAACATTATGGAGCCAATGATCAACATTGTCTATCTGTCTGATGGTGAGATTTATTCTTCCAAATGATCATCTGGCTTGGCGAAAATGCGGACGAATCAATACGATAGTTATAAATGATGTCTGCGGAAAATTAAGCAAAAAAATAATGGACCTTGTTAAATTTGATCCTAAATAAACCAGACTGTAAAGGAATGGGTTAACTCATTTGTTCGAATTATTCTGAAGATATAGAGAAAATATAAATAATTTTAAAGAAAGAAGTGTAATAGACGTTATATGATAACCTGGTTTTGAAAAACATGACACTAGAAAAAAAAAGTGAACAAAGACAAAGGAAATATCGGTTAAAAACGAGATATATTTTTCGTTGAAATTTCCCTGAATTAAAAAAAGCATTGAACACTATCCGTTGGTTCCAGTTTATATCCAGATTTAAGTTTAGAGAAAATAGATGCTTAGTTTATCTTCATAGTTAGGATATCAAGTTTGTGTAATTTCACAGGATTATGAAACAAAGTGATAAGAACAACTCTATGAAACTATAGAACGACAAATATTGTATCCAGGTAACACAAAAAACTATAGAACGACAAATATTGTATCCAGGTAACACAAAAAACTATAGAACGACAAATATTGTATCCAGGTAATACAAAAAAATTATAGAACGACAAATATTGTATCCAGGTAACACAAAAAACTATAACACGACAAATATTGTATCCAGGTAACACAAAAAGCTATAGAACGACAAATATTGTATCCAGGTAACACAAAAAACTATAGAACGACAAATATTGTATCCAGGTTACACAAAAAACTATAGAACGACAAATATTGTATCCAGGTAATACAAAAAACTATAGAACGACAAATATTGTGTCCAGGTAATACAAAAAAACTATAGAACGACAAATATTGTATCCAGGTAACACAAAAAACTATAGCACGACAAATATTGTATCCAGGTAACACAAAAAGCTATAGAACGACAAATATTGTATCCAGGTAACACAAAAAACTATAGAACGACAAATATTGCATCCAGGTAACACAAAAACTATAGAACGACAAATATTGTATACAGGTAATACAAAAAACTATAGAACGACAAATATTGTATCCAGGTTACACAAAAAACTATAGAACGACAAATATTGTATCCAGGTAATACAAAAAACTATAGAACGACAAATATTGTGTCCAGGTAATACAAAAAAACTATAGAACGACAAATATTGTATCCAGGTAACACAAAAAACTATAGCACGACAAATATTGTATCCAGGTAACACAAAAAGCTATAGAACGACAAATATTGTATCCAGGTAACACAAAAAACTATAGAACGACAAATATTGCATCCAGGTAACACAAAAAACTATAGAACGACAAATATTGTATACAGGTAATACAAAAAACTATAGAACGACAAATATTGTATCCAGGTAACACAAAAAACTATAGCACGACAAATATTGTATCCAGGTAACACAAAAAGCTATAGAACGACAAATATTGTATCCAGGTAACACAAGAAAACTATAGGACGACAAATATTGTATCCAGGTAACACAAAATCTATAGAACGACAAATATTGTATCCAGGTAACACAAAAATTTAACATATCAGTATATTGAGAAATAAAAAAACGTTGTGATTTATTATAATATATATATGATGATGGAAGAGGAAGAATATTTAACGCATTTAGCCTTATATTACGGTGAACCTTTTAAAGTGAATTGACTAATTTGAATTAAATATTGAAGATCATTCCCCTGAGCGACCTTTGAGGCGATATAACATTGCTCAAAGTCAGTTGTGTTGAATAATAACAATATAGAAAATAACTTTACATTTCATTTTTTCAAACACTAAAGCATAAAATCAAAAGGTGTTTATGCCCATCACTTGGATGATCACTAACAGGCAGCCATTTTGATGTGCATTCATACAATCAATTCAGAAATGGATACGAATACTTTCCAAAAGTAGTAGATATTTACTCAAAATGCCCATTATCTGAAAACATACAATCAAACTTAGGAATTCATAAAGACAATACCTTTAAAAAAATCCAAAAAAGCAAAATCATGTAAAGATATATTTATTAAGGTACATAAAGATAATGATTTGCTGTAAAAGGAAAGCATTTAGTTTTTACAGCTTACTAAGATGGAAAAGTATCTGTAGTAAGTTTTAACTGAAGCTTAGAAGTATTATGTGCAAGGGCTTTTGATCAAAATGAAACCAGAAAATGTGTTCATGTTTCATCAAAGCTAACTGACTGATGCATTAACCCTCGTTACAGATAATTACACATTATTTAGCATGAAGTAAGCAAGAAATAAAGCAATTTCTAAGAAGGGATAAGGTGATTACTTTGCAACATTAGGAACAACTAGATTTTAAACAGGCAAAACAGCCTGAATGAAAAAAGTGCAAACGAGTTTTGTGAAGAACTAGTCGGTAAATTTTAATGTTTAGAGAAACAGTTGTTTCCATACGGGAAGATTGAAAGGCTAAGAACATCGGCATGTTTTACCAAACAGTGTTGTCTTTATATGGCAAAAAATATCACATATTTCAAATTCAACTTAGCATTAAAGAAAAAGCGACTAAATAGTATAGTTTATGTATTTGTGAAAAAGTGGTCTAAGTCACTAGCCTTTACAGATCACTGACATTTAGCCTCTGTCCGCGTGAGTTCGAATCTTGCCTTGCTCAGTGTGGGTATGTGAGATACTCTGCTAGTAGCTTTCCGTAGGTTGATTGATCTTCCCGGGGGTCTTTTTTAATCATATATACTGGCTGCCATGTATAGCAATCTTGTGCTAAATACGGCATTAAAACCACAAACTGAACCTAAAATAGAAAAAATATCGTTTCACTAACATATGGGTACCATTTGAAGAAACGAATTATATCTCTCAGCCTAAAATAACTGAAGCAGAATATATAGATGAAACATCTAAGAGTATCAAACATTGGATTTTATTTACAGGATAATGAGTTCTTAAAATTATTGATATAGTTATGTATCGAATTTTGAAAAGCTGTTTAAACATTAGGTTAAATAAATTGTGCTTTGAAGTTAACATAGTCAAACCAGAAAGGTCTTAAGAAAGTTCACTAATTATTTCTTAATTTCATATCTGAACACATAAAAGGGTTTAAGTTAAGCTTCGGTAGCATTTGACCGGGTTATTGTACCGAGACAGTAACACGCACGCAATAGAAACTCGACCGTAACTGTTCAAAAAGGGGCGCACGGCAAAAAAATGATTTTTCAAAGGAAGATAATTACATCATATTTTAGGCTAGTGAAGTCTGATAATAGACAAGATTATTCGGAGAGAAATTTTATGAATAGTTTTTAGATTGTCCAGGGAAATTAAAGGCGTACATTTTCGGAAGCAATTTATGACTTCCACTAGCAGAGTTCTTTAGTCTGATTTTTCTTAAAAAAAAGACTAAGTCCGACTCCATGGAAACCTAGAGAGTAGTGTTGCTTCGTTAAAAGTGAATTCATTGAAAAAGGCCAGAAAGCTTTCTTCAAAAGAAGGACAGGCTATAGGCTAGGGCAAGGTTGTGTAAGCAATTTTACTTTACAAATTAATATTCAATTTTGATTGTTTTGTTTGTTTACAATTATTTGGATATGCTCATGATTTACACATGCATCGTGTAATTCATTTCGTAGGACTCTATTGATATGTAGTTTTATGTCATTTAATTCTTTGATTTAGGGATTGTTAGCTCATTGAGAGAACAGACGGATTGCATGAGATTAAATATTCAATGTGTAGAATTTCATAGGGATTTAGGACCTAACCCTAATATACAAATGTTTCATAAATGTCTTAGAATATGTGCATTGATTCTCTGTGTAGGATGATATTTACTCTTGCGAGTTAATAACAAGTGTATATTTATATATGAGTTCGTAACATTTAAATGATGACGCAAGTTACTTTAGTGTGGCTAGATTTAGTTATTATTAATTCATATGGAATTGAGCATTTATGTTATTGAGCTATATTGACAAGCCAAATGTAAATATCACGTGTAGAAATGTTTGCTGGCATATACCGGGGCAAATTGTCTGTAGAAAGCACGTGAGAATTTATGATGAATTGCGCGCTTGCTGAAATGAACTTCGAGCTAAGGTCATTCGTACTAATACTTTACCGAAACACATAATCTGCATATGAAACTATTTTTTAAAATCACATTATTCCAGAATTTGTGATTCAATTGTCTGAGTACGAACCAATATATATATATATATATATATATATATATATATATATATATATATATATATATATATATATATATATATATATATATATATATATATATATATATATATATATATATGAATTTGTTTAGCGTGAGGCATTCTGGATATTTAAGGAAGAAGCATCATACTGACAGAGAGAAGAAGAAGAAGAAGAAGAAGAAGAAGAAGAAGAAGAAGAAGAAGAAGAAGAAGAAGAAGAAGAAGAAGAAGAAGAAGAAGAAGAAGAAGAAGAAGCAGAAGAATAAGAAGAAGAAGTGTAAGTGTTGTTGTTACGCCGATATATTGTTTTCGTAGTCAGTGGCGTTAACCTTGATGATTTGAATTGTACCAAATATCATAGATTGTTAGATTTAAACATCTGAAATGTTAAGAATCTTTAAGAAGTCTTCGATACATTGCTTTGTATTTTTTAAAAAGAAAACATGATGATTTTAGACGAAATGCGTCTGTCACAGATATTGTTACCCAAATCTTCACCGGCTTGATGAAGTACATTAAGGCATTAAGGTAAATTTACAGAAAAAAACCTGTATCCACGTCCCAGCCCCCCACAACAAAACTAAACAAACCAAAACGATATTTTAGTATACCCTGTAATCGACAGTGTAGATACAAACACCTGAATGTCTTACTAGCTTTGTTTAAAAGATACAATTTTAATATATTTTGATTGTTCTAACAAATATTTGTAAACGTTAATATGTTCATATTCTTTTAGAGAGGGAAATTATATGACAGAATGAGTCATGGATATTGCTAGGGTATGACGAAAGTTACCATCCTGTTTATACATTTATCATTCATTTGACGAGCAGTATGAATCCTAAACACCTAGAACATTTTATGTTTAGGAACGCAGTTTGAATTTTTTGCAGAATCGATAAGCAGTAGCTAGAAATATTCTCTTTTAGTCTAAACAACGTGGAGATTAATTAACAAAGATGATACGATATTTTGGC
The DNA here is from genome assembly GCA_016746295.1 of Potamilus streckersoni. Classification (NCBI taxonomy): domain Eukaryota; kingdom Metazoa; phylum Mollusca; class Bivalvia; order Unionida; family Unionidae; genus Potamilus; species Potamilus streckersoni. The sequence goes on from JAEAOA010000375.1 coordinate 766,265, forward strand.
AGTTTATTTTCCAAGGTGAAGCAAAGAAAGAATTTGAATGTAAGACAATAAAAGGGAAGAAAATAAGTTGCAGGTTTTATCACATTTTCGTACCGTTTGCTGTTTTCAAATTAGTAGGATTATTTTCTTGGAAAGATTATGTATTCTTTTTGGTACACACCATATCTGGTTAAAATAATCTGGACAAACTAAACGTTTGTGTCGTTTAATCATATATAGAGATTAGGTAAAACATAACTTATCTATATAGTTTGAAACGAAAGTTATACATTCATTGATTTCACACATTATGTCTGATATAATACTAAGAAATTATCATGGTCGGAGTCAGTGTATTTAATCAAATCATCAGTTTGAGAAGAAAGGTACTTCCAGGAAATTTGACTGCCTGTAAAATAAATGATAGGCAGTATATATTCTCTGCTAGTAAGACACACACACACTCATATATATATATATATATATATATATATATATATATATATATATATATATATATATATATATATATATATATATATTCTGTGAGTTGGAGGAGAAAAGTGTTTCCATCAACAATGTGTGGAGAGTTTAAACTGGAACATTTTGCCCTAAGTTTTTTTTTATTGTGTATTTGATAGTGAAATAATGAAATAGTGGCAGAAAAATGATATCACCACAGTGGCGATATAAATTTTGAAACTACTTTTTATTTATCTCTCTCTCTCTCTCTCTCTCTCTCTCTCTCTCTCTCTCTCTCTCTCTCTCTCTCTCTCTCTCTCTCTCTCTGACTTCTCAATATGTGTCCATTGTATACTTGCTAGTATACATTCATGCGATAAATGAGTAGCCATCAGGAAATGCCTAAAAACGAACCCCAAACGTCAAATAGAGGCTTCAAGTATTTACATTTGATAAAAGTTTTCTACATGGATCATGGAATCTGTAAGTGACGGTCACTAGCACATATTTTCAGGACAAAAATCTACGAGATGAAATAAAGTTATACAAGTAGTATTTTAAAAATGTACATTTAACTCGTATCACAATCGTTTTTGAAAACGATGGTTAACTCAGGTATTGATTGCTAAACGAAATTAAGTGGCAATCGAAAATTGGATACAGCTTTTGCTACCGAGATAGACTGAAAGCTTACCAAAGCCACACAAACATTTTACGTTTGAAAACAGAAATGAGCAAAATGAAAACTAAAATCCATATACATATAAAACAAACACATGCACACACTCTCTCTCTTACATGGCAAAGAAACGAAGAGTTTATATATAAATCTCTATATTTAACTTACAAACACACAAAGGCAGACAAATTGGTTGTCAATTTCACAATTATCTCTTTTCTAGATTGCTTAGGGTAACCGTAAAACGGGATATTTTATTCAGGGGGTTATATCAATTTCTCAGCGTTAAAACTGTGTCTTCGTTCTTTTGCAGGCTTTCCAACAGTATAATGTTACGTTTCTAGGCTCGTACAAAATAATAAAGAAAAGAGTGAAGGCAGCAAACGTTTGTAAAATTTAACAAATTTGTTTTTCTAGAATACAAAGTAAAAATATGAAAAAGGACTTACGGTTTGTGATTATATTTCAAAAAGTAATCCTAGAATTTAAAAATATAAATCCCATCACTACAAAATTTTAAATGTCTTCTATTTTCTTTTTTGTGCTGTAATGTCAACAGTTCCTTGTTGAATTTTATGACTCAAGAATATGTTTCCGGCTTTAGAATTCCAAATAATTACCAATAAATGTCTTTGTTCAAGAATACTTATGAGCATAAGTATTTTCCAGAGTGAATAATTTTTTTGTAATAAAAAATATTAAACTCGACAACACAAAATACTTTTGATCTCCAGAGGTATCAATTTACGTCTGAATTCAATCATTAAAGGGTTAGTTTTAAACGCAGTTTTAGATCACGTGATTGGGTTACGTTGTCATTTAATTCGAATGGCGCAATAAGACCATAAGACAACAAGACATTAAGACCATAAGACGATAAGACCATAAGACGTACGTATCGTGCGCAATGGACGAATTTGATTCGATTTAACGAGTCTTCCTATAAGATTCATAAAAAAAGATGAAAAATATTTGTTTACAACAGATTTGACACGCAAGCCAAATATGACATTGATAACAACTAATGAATTTTCCTTTGTGTTTACCAATTTTAAATCAAGGTCAGGAACAAGGTTAGTTAAGATACAATGTAGCAATACTGTTATTTACCAAAACTGAACTAATTTTTCTAAAAATGTGAATAAAGTTATCATTTAATAAGATGTAACGAAATACAAATAAAATATAAAAAAAATAAAACTAACACACAAGTAATTAAATTACATATACGTAACAATCAAGTCTGCTTCAGCGGAAGGAGAGATCTCTTTCATGTCCACTCGACAGTCCGCAAAGTCTGTATCTGACTCCTGCTGTTGTTGCTGATACTCTTCTTCTGAAGAATGTACTTCTCCGTTAATTCTTCTTGCTACTTCTTGATTTCGTTTGTAAAAACCTCTTCTACCGGTTCTTCGGCCACTATCATCATCCTCATATTCTCCATCTCATCAGATTGTGAATGAAACGATGTAAACTCACGTAGGTTTTGTTCATCTTAGCTAGTCTTGAAGGAATCTACATATGTTGACAAGTCAATAAAAGATGGTCAGCCTAGACACCGCCATGATTTATAGGGCTAAAGAAAACATCCGTACGGTTTTGTATGGTCGGAACCTTATAGCTTATCTCATGATGAAGAATAGACAAAAGTCAAAGAGCATCAAAAAGTTTTTTTAAAATAAAAAAAATAAAACAAACTGCCAACACATTTTTCACATTTTTATTTAACTAACCATTCAACAACACATCATATAACAACTTTGTTTTCAAAACACATTTTTGACAAGACTGACAGCGTTATCAAGTCAAGTTAGATAGCCACCTGGCAAACATGCTCTGTTCATCTTTTCTAAAATTCTCCAGCATTCAAAGATCGATTAGTGTCTTAAATAGCTTATAATACTCTAGAATGACTACTCTCAAATTGTTGATTTCTAGAGTGGTGTCGCATTTGGCATACATAATGACGTTCACCGTCTCGGTTAGAGCTTCTGTGAACTAAAGTTCCACACACAGTTGACCATATTTTATAGGGTGGAAATGTCCCTCGCTCCTGCATTGGTCTGAAGTGTCTTCTAGAACGAAATGCAGTGGCTGCTGTTGGTTCCTAATTATTCCATGGCTTCGTTCAGGGACAAGAACGATCTAAAGTAATTCTTCTAGGCAAACTTAGGTTCGAAGAGTCTGGTGCACAAGTTTTCGCCATTGCGACTTACATCTACCGTGAACACTCTGTATTGTTTAAACTGGAAAGGAATGGCAGTGACGGCTCCGTTGAGGGATAATAATACCAATGCTGATAATACCAATGATTAAACTTTTGGGTAAATGTCTTTGGAGCAGATGATCTTCGATTTGGGATGAAGTTTAGCGGCAATGGTGAAGGTTTGAACCTTCACACGTCGTATCGGATACGTAAATGTCGTTCTGTTCAAAGTGTGTTTGATGTCGTTTCCCACTTTAGATAGAGTCTGGCTTCTAGGATGGTAGTTTTGTACTAGTTGGCATGGGCTATCAAATGGTAAATAATTTTGCTATGATTCCGTCTCAAGCGAATATCCAATCCGTTTAGAAAATACTTTTCTTGCAATTATATGTCCAAATACAAACAATCTATCAGTTCTAAACTGCGTCTTTGCAGGATTTTTTTCTGCTATTGTTTAGTTTGCCATTTAAGGAAAAGTCCACTTCACTAAACAAGGAATGCATGGAGCGTTGTCGTTCGTTTTGATAACTTTGACTCTCAGGTACAAATATCTGCTTTATTCAACGATGTAAACTTGGACTGTCCTTTGACTTTAAGTTCAATGGGGGCTGACGTTGTCAAAGAGGAGATTAAATGAAATTTCACCCATTGACATCATTGCATCGTCATTATGGTGGGAGGCATGGCAAACAAATCCAGTTCTGACTTGGAATATTGGAAAATCTCTCGGTGCATCCATTTTCTCCCTGTGATTTAATAATCAGATACGTCTAATCCTCGGACGGTTCTTCTTTTCTTGGTCTTTTTAGCAGGGGAGTGGTTATGAAATCGTGTAGAAGGCTATTTTCGTAGTAGTTTTTCTGTTTTGTCCTTGTTGTGGCTTAAGGGAAACACAGATGTCTCGCTCAGTGGCTCAGCATCGTGCAGGGTATTTATTAGGTTTTTCTCGTAGACCCAACATGTCTTGTCCTGTCTGAAGCAAGACATTTGTGCCTCCGTTTAAGAAAACTTCGATGATGACAGTTTGGAGAAATGTTTTAGTTGTTTTACGGCGACTTTTCATTTGGTAAATGGAATATTTCGTACCAGATTTCTTTTTATAGCAATGTTAACACTGTCTAACTACGACTTACTGACGGGCAAATAGTCAGGATGTATAGATTTACGGTGAACACGATAGGTATTTCCACCTTCCTCGTCAGTGGTCTTGGCGTAATCCACTTTGAAAGGAATGTCACTCAGCATCGGTGCGGCGGTGTATTTCTCCATGTTGTACTACACCATATCAGAGTACAAAAGATGCAATTTAGTCTTTGGTTCAGTTCCACCTGGAATCGAACACACTTCGCAAAAGTCAGGATGCTGGCGAAGGGTGACATGTTTTTTTTCCCATGACCATCAACGTGTCAAATATTTCAGGACAAAATGTCATGGCCAACGTCTTGGCATCTAAAAATTTCTTCAGTCGGCGACGAGCCACTTTATAGTAGTCGAGGGTGAGACATCTATTAGCTTTGTCCAATGCTTTGCCAAACAGCGCCTTGAATTAGTCAGCAATAGTGTCCACAATATGTTGACCACCAAAGTAAAAGCTTGCAGTAATTTTCAACAGATACATGTACCGTGGAGTATAGAGAGACTCTTTTATAGAGGCATCTACAGTTTTGTTTTTGTTCAAGTATTGTTGTTCTTGGTCATTCAGAACTGCGACCTCCAAAGTGTTTATATTTTCAGTAATGGTTTTGATTTGTGTAGAATGAATCATTTTAACCAAAGCCACTTCCAAATGGGCTTGCTTCGTAATCCAATCGGATGGCCTGAGATAAAGTATTGTGGGGTAACATTCATGGAACTGTCACTGAGAAACGTTACGTAAAATTAGTTATTCATAATTCCAGAGTTCTGCCGTCCGAGGGGTCACTAGGGATTAGAATAGGGTCTAAGAGAAGATTGTTATTGTTTTGGTGGTGACTGTTGTGAGGGTGACTGACGTTGGACAAAATATTTCCGCTGTTTCCGTTAGAGTATTTCAGGGAAGGATTGGGAAGAAGGAAACCGATGCAACTGCTCAGTAAAATGGTCCACAACTGTTTGCCTTTTATTAAAAAAACTCAAGTTGGAAATAGCAGCACCGATGAACGATACACAACAATGATTTGGCAGAAAAAAGACGATTTGCCTTTATCGCACACGTTATCTACACCACACCCAAAATGGTTTCTTTTGTAGATCTTGCACAGATGAACCCGATGAAAGAGTAGTCACTATCGTAGTTGCGGCTGTACTGAAGGCCATGGTATTCCCTTCTTTTAATAGTCGATGACTTGCGAAGCGTCGATCCAAGAGCCAAATATTTCCAATATACTTTGATTTGTTTGACACGAATTTTTTTTCTACTTTAAGGGTTCCTCGATGAGTATTCTTTATATGTCGTACACTTCGTCTTCTCTTTTGATCACGCGTTGTAAATCAGGCAAGCAAAAAGTTCATTTTGACACTAACCGTTCATGTTTTCAGATTTATAGACGACCATGCACTTGGCCAGTAACACAAAACAATTCGGTGGTTCAGTTTGGTAAATAACCTTTGTTAAAATTGTGTTGGTTTTGCCAATGCGTACTCAAATTCCCTTCGTCAACACTTTACCTTTCATGGTGACAGCCACTGTCGGGAACGTATCAAACAGGCGCTCAAAGACGGTCTCTTAGTTGTCGGGAGTCACTTCTTAGGGGCACAAGGGCACAACCGATGCTCTGATTGTAAGATTGGTTGTTCGTTTGGACTAGGTGCAGTAAGACGTTGATGTACTTAAGGGTGTGTTGATGAGTAAAACATTTCCACATGCGTTTTTTCAAAGTGCTTTGGAAACATTATATGATGCTAGATTTGGTTTCGGGATTCTAGGTGATGAAAAACACGAATGTCTCTTCTTTGTAATTCTTTTTGGAACGCTTGGGTCAGACATTCGGTGCCTTTGTCGGTTTGACATCGGTGAGTGTGATAACCACTTTGTTTGAACACAAGTTTGACGCCGTTCACTAACTCAGTGCTCAATTTAATGTCAATGGCACGACCCAAGCAAATTAGGAAGAGAGGTCGATGACGTAAAATGAATATTTAAAGCTAAGATTGTAGGTGGTTAAATGAGGGAGATCGGTTGAATCGGCGTGCCATTGAAGATTGATGTCCTGCGCTCAGGTGTGACTTCTGGAAAATTATCGTCGAATGGGTTTGTGTAATAAGTACATGGCTTGTTCTTTTAACCAACGTTGAACTTTTCAGTCAGGTTTTGGCAGCACGATATAATTTCTTAACTCCTCCACACCCCACAGCATGGGATGGATCGTAATAAAATGCTGGCTAACACATTCTTGATCAGATTGTTTTTAATATGTCACCCATTCTTCACTGATGCTACTTTGTATTTTGTGAACTGGTGGTTTTCAAACGAATTTACTTGTTTGACGTGCCACAGGAGTAGAGGTCGAGGGTATTTGTGGTGATATTGGTGGTGGTAATGGGATTGCTATTGCCTTGGTTTCTTTTATCACTTTCAGTAGAAGGAGTGGACATTATCTTTGTAACCCAAGCTCTTAGTTCTTCTTATTGGGGTTTTGGGAAAGGGGTCACCAAGGACATTGCAATCTTACTAGGGATTGGAGCCGCTAATTGTGTTTGAAAGACTTCTCGTGCCTCTTCTTCCTCAGGCATCCGTGGCGTTCTGTCTGTCTTGGTCACTGGAGGCAGTGCTGTTGGTGGCAGTGATGGACTTTTCATCAGACATCAAAAATCTTTCTAAGTCGGCCTAACCGTTTCGTCTAATGTTTTCTGGTGAAAGAGTTGAAGTCGCTGAAATATTTCACCATACCATTGAGGTTTTCCGCTTCTGACAATTCGCTGAGATTTATCAACAACTGCTATTCGTGTTGCAACTTAGATATCTCGGTCAAAGGATAATTTTGAGATATATACGGAGTCTGTCGTTCTTGCCATCGATGGAATTACATCCATCTTTTATTAGGTACAAAATTCAGTTTCTTCCTTCCATCAGATTCTAAAGGTCACGTATCCGATCTTTTGACTCCAAAGATCCCATTTATCATTTTGAAACTTTTTATTTTGCTCCAATAACATCTTTGCAGAATTGTTTCCAATATACCTTTCAGCCAGGGAAAACATGGGAAAAGTCCTCCGCGTTGTACCAACATCTTTTCCTTTTAATGGATGGGTATTTTTTGACCTTTTTGCGAATAATGTGTTGTTGCTTGGCTAAACATTCTTTTTGATATTCTGACAAAGATATCGTACCTTTCAAGACATTCAGGCAGCATTCGCACACGGTACAAATGACATCTTTTGATGATGTTTGAATGAGTTGTGTTCTATGGGCGTAGGGACTTTGGATGGGACGGACAATACATCTCAATGTGTGGCTAAACAAAAAGGGTCCTTTATTTTTGGGGTAGAAGAGATAGGTTCTTGGGGCGAGATCGTTGTTTGTTCTGAGCATGAAAATCACTGACACCCATCGTTTCTCGTAGGGCTTTGCTTTAAAGTGGAATCGCACATGATTGACGGCACGTCGTATCAGTTTCATGGCAAGCATGTCTCTTCGTGGGTGAGTGCGGATCGGACTAAATAGGGACAGTTCTTGCTTGGATAAATCCAGTAAATTCTATAACATACCCGGTCTCTTTTGGACTTTGATTTTGGGGACATGCACTTTGTAACTAGCTGACGTCGCAGTTAAAGAGGAAGAGGGTGTCATGGCTGGAGAAGTTCCTTGACCCACCAGTTTACATTTGTTTATCAAATTAGGAAGGACATGAATAAAACTAGGTTTGTCTGGCATCACAAGCAGCGGAGAAGTCGAGGAACTACAGGCTAACGGAGACGGGGTCACCGTTGCTGCAAGTCATTGCTTGGGGATATTAGGTTGCATTCTGGCCATTGTGCCTCTATTGCGGATAGAAGATTTTCTTTTTCTTTTCTAGGGACTTTTCTTTTTCTAAGACTGTGACCTGGTCTTGACACAACTGCTTTTTATTCTATGTACGTTGAGAGGGAGAGTGGTTTTTCACTTGGAGATAACTATTGGGGCGTTGGGATCCAAATTTTAGAGGGATCGAATGATAACATGTTCTAGAGTACCGCTAACTCTAGGTTTAAAAATGATTTGCATTTTGGTTTCATTGTCTATGTGGGATATGCCAGTTCTATCAAGGCTACTTTGTTTCTCTTAAAAAAGCGTTTAGTTTGATGTGGAATGTGGATGACACCTTGTAGTAATTGAGTGCTATCACCGTAAACCATCGCAAGACGTCGCTGAGACTGGCTTCTAAGACAAAAGACACGAATCAGTTTGGTGGGAAGATGAGACTGAAGGGATGTCATATTTTTTGTTAAGTCAATGGGATCGTGTACACGACAAGCCTTCCGTTTTGGCATCTGTAGTGAAACAGATGGGTACGAAATAACAAATAATCCGCGATGGTGGGTTTTAAATCCACGAGTGAGGTATTTGAGTGGTGTCGTCAAACGCGTAATTCAACAAAGGAGTTCCAAACTGTTTGACTAACACTTGAACTTGCGATTTATTTGTAAAACCACGTAATGAGCATTGAGACTGATGGTGTGATGGGCTTTACTTTGCTGAAACAAATGTTTAGTGATGTAAATGACACTGGCATTACGATGATGTCTTTAGCGCATAAACCACAGTTTAATTGCTTCTTCGTCTTCTCCTTGCATGTCATTGAAGATAAACAAATGGGATTGAATAGGGCCCGCCACAAACACGACCGAATTGCCTTGACTTTTGGCAAGAGATTGTACGCCGATTGCCACTCTTTGTAACACTACACGATAGTTTAGGTGGACGATCGATCAAATAATATTTATGTTCGATCAAATATATGACAAATTTGGTTTTTCGTGAACGTTCTGGTCCAGCAAGTAACATGTTAAATAGATCTCTAAGCTACAAGGCCTTCAACCTGGCACGATCTAAGCTTTTGTCGATAACTTTGAAAGTGGAAGAAAGCAGAGGTATCCGTAATATAGGGAATGCCATTTTTTAAAATAAATATAGGAAAGACAAAATTGTTTATACTTTTTCGGGATACTTTTATTTCAAAAGCATTTTAAAACTGGTATTCGAAAGACGAATATAAATAAAAGCCAAAATGAAATCAAAATGCTCAATTTGGAAGATGAACAAGTCTCTGTACAACGTTTTTGATGACGAAGGAGTGGTGTCGTAGGGAGAGTGGGTAATATTCTTAGATTCTCTACACTTGGCCCAGTCACACTAAGAGGTCCTCCCGGAATGGCCTTTTGAGGATGATACCTTTCAGTACAGATTGTAACGAGTCAAAAAGAAATTGGCTGGTAAATTATTTCCCAGAATCCAAGTCATTAAGATGTGCACTGCACTACGACCCAATTAACTGGATATATTGATCGTAAAATATTGGTTATCTACCACAGCCTGAATATTGTTATTGATTTCATTCCACGGCAAACGTTGGATCAATAATGATAAAGTTTGTGGCATGGTATCCAATGTTTAAATAACCTCTTGTGCTGAAGGTGATAAGTGTACTTTTTGGACAGAAACAGTTTTTGTTCAGTGCCATATCATGATTGTTTAATCACTACTTCACATACCACACGTCGCACAGAATCTTCCTCTGGAACTAAGATTTGTTCGTGTAAAAGATTTTCCTAATTCTCCGTTTGTTCCTGTTGAATTCGGTGTACTATGGTCACCTTATAGGGAGAATGAGTGGCATCCAAAGCGTTCTGAATCTCCTGTCATTCATTAATATCGTTTTGTGATCTTAATTGCAATGAACTAATGGTCCTGGACGTTGTCCATTTTATATGCTTACCAATATCAGCGTGTCCGTACGATAAAATGACGTGATTAGGAAGTCGCACACGCTTGTTGTACACGATTTGATAGTTTTTCCAAATGTAGATTGACAATTTGGTGTATGGCTAAACGTACAATGTTGTGTGGTTTGAAGGTTTGATCCTCTCTAGAGTGCAAAGCTTCTTTCAACACGCCAAAGTTTACCACATGACTGGTCATATAGTTGAGAGTCAATCCTTTCAATTTACACTGGGGGTCCCTGTATTTGTAGCCGTATTTTTAGGACGGACAATAACAAAACTTAGAATTTTGTCGTTGGGGCGCTCATCTCTCCAGTCCCCTAAACGGTCTCCCTGGATTTCAGGGTGACTGTGGCCTAGTCGATAGATTCAGATGCAAGTGTCCATGTCGAAATACAGTACGCGATCTTCTAACAGTTCTAAGGTTCCATACAACTTTAAGCCAGCATGTGCTGTCACGTAGGCCGCAATGATGACATTTCCAAATTCTTCGGCGTGTACAAAGTCCAGTTCTTCTACGTAATTGGCCAGGTTCAAGTTCTCACGAATGACCTCCACGAACTCCATGTATTTGATTTTTTCGTGAATCGTCTGGAGGTCGCGAGAAAGACAAATACTCAGTCTTAGGTAAACTCGGTCGTTGTTTCATTTTGCCCCACAAGCAATTCAACATCACAGTGGCAAACTATCTTCGATCTTCGTTTTGTTCGACGTGGTCTAAAGTAATGCCTTCATGCTCCAAGTATTTCTCTTTGAATTTATTTTCGTCTTCCGGAAGGAAAGCTGCTGCGTCTTGTTTCAATTTCAAAAAGGAATCCACGTAGTCTGCGAAAATGCCTTTCTCACTCTTATCGCCCGTTTGTTCTGTTCTGTCTAGGAAAAGGTGGTAAATTTCGTACACTTCTAACAATTGGTATCCCATGTCCATATCTTTAAACAGGTCGACGCTGATCCATGTCTCGTCAAGGTGCGTTCTGTTGAGCGTGATGACAAGGTTCTTCTTGGTTGCACGTTTCAGAAAAAGGAAAACATCCGTTTTCCTTGGCAAGGGTGAGGTAAAACTGAATGGTGCACATCTATGAGAGGCAAGACTTTGCACTTGATTAATCCTTTGTACTGTCGAATGTTGTCCATGTCGATATTTTTCGTTAGCAATTGCCCTGCGGAAAAGTGACAACATTTACAAACGTAGGGATACAGCGAACATACGTCCAAGTATTTGATTCCATCTCCATTTTCCTCATCGGCGTGGTACAGCAAACAGGTAGCATTCGCCCGTCCTCTGTACAAACTGTCCCGTGGATTTAGATCGTCCACTAATTTGTAACTTTCTACGATGCGTTTAAAATCTGGATAGGTTTTCAAACGGTGATGGTACTTGTATTTCAACATTTCCAACACTTGGCATCCTTGCTGTTCTAACTTTAAGCGTCGCTTACAAGTTGCCTCTTACAAGTCTTCCATGGTATGTTGTAAAATCTGATTTTGGGTATAGTGTTGATGGTAATAGGTTGGTCATCCGTGAAATAAGCATGCATCAGTTAAACTCGTGGGGTTTTCTAAGACCCAACCATCCACTGAATACGTTCCGATAATCTTTTGCCCACCGTGTCCCCAGAAACTGTGATTCATCACCATGGCCTTGTGATAATTATCTCCGATATGTTCGATGTCCTTTTTGCTCCATGTCTCGTCCATAGGGTCTGCGATCCATTGGGTAAAAAATGGTCAGCGTTTTCGGTTCTGGAAAGATTTTTCCCTCGTGGAATATTTCTGCATTGAGGGCAATGACAAAAGATAGGTTCTTGAATGCACTCCTCTCAGGATGAGCTACGCCGTAATTAGGAATGTGAATGTCGGCCTCTTGCATACATTCGATATCTAAAACGATAAACTTGTCTTTCTTCTTATGGCCATCGTCTTCTTTCTGTTCGTGTTGGTAGTTTTGAATGTAGCATTCGCTTTCCAAGTCCGCGATTTGGTTACAAATGTGACATCATTTGTTCTTGGATATAGGTGTCCCTTAGCATTATTGGTAGGTATTACTTGTCCAAAAAGTAGGACACAATCTCTGAAGTTGGCAATCACCTTTCTGCTGTGAACCCTGAGTTTTCAGATGTTGTTTGTAACATGTGCTGACAAAACTACTCTGGCAAGTTGGACAATGTACTTGTTGTTCTTCGTCAAGATATGGTTTAGATGCTAAACGTCCGTCACATTTCGATCCACAATGCTTTTATTGTTCTCGATTGTTATAATCCTGGTCACATTTCTCACAATAGCAACCGTATCCCAGGAATGCGATGATACTAGTAATGGCATAGAAATGTTCATCGTAATGATAAATGTGAGTATAGTTTCCGTCTTTGAAGTGTTTGCCTTGAAACAACAGGCGACCGTTTACTTCTTGAGCTTGTACTTTCAATGTGTACAATGGAACTAAGCGAGAAATGGAGCTAAGCTGTCTTGCAATTTTTGCTTTTCAAGAATGCTACAGGGCGTGTCGATAGATGTACCAACTTGCTCTAACAGGAGTTCTGATCCTCTTCGTTGCTTGGATCGGCTCAATTTTCGCATGGTTTCCCAGGCTCTTTTCCATTCTGGCGTGTCGTTCGTCTCGGCATACCTTCGTCCCAACACAATGGGCCTGGATAAACATATATTATCTTGAAGGTTGTTTATTTCAACGAAGCTGCCTTACCTTGTCCGATACATTTTTGGAAGAGAAACGTGAGCCATCTATACGGGTGCGTTTACATCGGTGATTTGAAATGAGGTCTTATTGCTTATTGTCTTTTATATACTTAGCTATCTGTAGGAATGTTCAGTCGTTGCCGTAAGTGCAGTTCAGTTACCGTTTTCAGCATCTTAGAGGGTCACATAGCTTATATAACCTAAAAGAGGTATTTTTATGCTGGAAGAGGTTGTCTGTTCGTATGTATATGTAGAGCATGTGTTTTATAAGTGGAGATAATTGTACTTAGTCTATTTTCTAAATAATAATTTTCCCTGGAAAACAACACTACTGGTTTGGATAAAGACATTTTCTGAAATTTTTCTAAATTGGAACGGGATAATACAAATTGTAATTTACTGTGAAAATTCTGGACCTTTATGTGTTAGCCTCTGTCTGACGTTGTCATCACTATCTTGGACCGGAACTGAAGTTCAGACTATCAATTTAGAGCTGTTTGTTCACGGAATTTGTGTGTTTTCATATCTTTAGAACAAATGTTTTGATCATTTTCGTAAATCGTAAGTCTTGTTTCATATATGTATCTTTTCTCCATGTTTTGTAGGGAAATAAGTTTTTTTTGTTAAAATTTAAAACTCTTTTCTTCACTCTTTCTTTGTGATACTTTGAACGAGTCGATGCATAACAATGTATACGTAAGATTATACATGTGGTGGAGCCACGAATAAAGATGTAACCAATACATGGATGCCGACTGTACGCATAAGTACTTTTGGTGGATCTGTGAAAGGTGTGAGCGGTCTAAGGAACCAGTGAAACTGTGGTGGTGGTGGTGTAACAGTTGGTGTATTGCAGGACTATTGAAGTTTTACAGTGATAATGTTTGTTTCAATTGGTTGTGGTTTTAGTTGATTACAACATTGTTTGCATTACATGAGATTATGTGAATCCTTCTTTCATTATTAAAAAACATGAGAGTAAGTGAATCTCACTTTCAGTATTGCATTATGAGATTATGTGAAGGCTCGTTCTCATAGCCTTCATTGTTTATTTGAAACTTAATGTATTACATACGTGAGATTAAGAGAATCTCGCTTACACTGCGTATGAGTGGAAACATTTTTGCTTTCTGTGAATTTGTTTGAACCTCCCTATTTTATGCTAGAGGTATACGAGTCATATTGATGTAATTTTTTATTTTTCATTTCGTATTATATACATAAATATTCATTTTATAATGATCCATCACATTGTGTTTATGTTGTTCATTTAATCCAAAAAAGAAACCTACTCGGTTTCAATTCTGTTACAACATTGTTCGAAGACTTTAGTCAGAAATAAATTTAGAAACAAACAAAATATTCTTGACATTTTCAGATCACCCCGGCGAAAATGCATTGATTGCATTTCATTTTAGAAGAGCCTATATAACTTAGGATCCAATATACGTTGATTCAATGTTGTCTAATACAGTACTTCCTACTGCATTGATACGATGTTGTCTAATCCGGTAATACTTAATCCACTGATATGGTGTTCTCTAACTCGGTGATATATAACAAGAAAATCACTAAAATCTAGCTAACCTATGTTCGTTATAATGAGAGCCAAAAATGACTGCATGTATAAAAATTGAAAAATATCCTGATTTGTCCTAATGTCTCTACTAATATAAAAATAGGAAATAATGATAAAGTCGCACTTTCAAAACGACGATATTTCTTAATATACGTTTGCTGATTATGATATAGAAATAAAATTAAATCATAGTTTCTATGGTTATTTAGTTGGTCCGTATACAAGATGAAATTATTATCTGTATTTGGAAAAAGTAGTGTCCATCTCAGTTTCACACTGTAACTTCCAATCCTCCCAAAACGTTCTGCCAAACTCACAATGCATCCTAGAGCTTTACATATAATGTACCTAATCATATATATATATATATATATATATATATATATATATATATATATATATATATATATATATATATATATATATATATATATATATATATATATAATACTTTTTCCTGTAGCACACTTTAGTCAATTAAAACAATATGTAACATTCGCTATGATTATGCCATGTGTAGGTTCTACATTTCAATATCATAAAACTATAAAAATTGATGGATTCTTTGTGCAAGTCAGTTTTTTTAAAGTGTCTGTTAATGGCATTAATGCTTGGAGGAAGTATTTACGGTCTTCGGAGAATGAAGTGGTACTAATAGGCTGCAAAATTTTGTAAAACTACATTCACAAGGATAAAAGAGCTTTAAGTAATCATTTATATCGATATCTCAGCGGTGTAGGCTAGCAGTATGATGTTGTAGTCTGAATTTCCTCTCGAGCTATACCTACCTCCTATCGATAGGAAGATGATTTATCTGCTCAGAACGTGCGATAATACCGTTCGTTGTCTTCAGTTCGTTGATAGACGAGACGAAACTATAGCATTAATGAAACATGACTGGTACGCGTCATTTGCATCGATTGTCACAAGAATACCCACATCACGCAGCCGATACGCTCATGACACCAGACCAGTGGTCCAATAGTTACCTGATATAAAAGACCAGAATAACAAAACAACAACCACAAAGAATGCAATCATGTACATATCCATTAGAAAATAGTAAAGGAAAATAACACTGTATTTGTAAAATATATAAAAGGACACATCATTTCTAAAATATTGATTCTGAAACCAATGGCCAAAAAACCTGTGGCTGTCGTAACAATATGGAGAAAGCCAGATTCAGCAAGCAGAAAGAGTGTGTCAACATGAACTTGACTCCCATATTGACGTGTTCTCCAAAGTCAGTCTTATTCATAAAGATGATATTTTATAAAACTTTTAGTTGATGAAGAATGAACTTAATAATTACATTAGATTTCAATATGAAATTCACAAGAGGAATAATGGTAGAAAGTCTGACAGCTTAAGTAGTATTCGGTAACGTTGTTATCTACAACAATAGCAGTTAGCAAATGATAGCATTGTAACACTTGTTAAATAGCAGATTGAAAGATCTTTTTGACAGACAAAAAATTGAAATGTGGCCACTACAAATGTAAGAATTCAGCACTGTCATGTACGGTGTATCGCCATACAGAGTGAAGAGTACGTTCAGGTTGTTAACGCTAGATTTTCAGATGAGAATCTATTATGGAAGGTTACCAAAATATATGGATGGTGGTATCTTCATGGTCCAGTAACAGTTGCCTTTTCGGTCTTTGTTAACAGAGAAGTCATACTTGTATTTGTGATGATTGTTCCTGAGAAATTTACTATGGCCACCCGCTGATGATGCTGGGGAAAATAGTACTAACAAAACTGTCATTGTTGATGGCTCCATCAATATCTGAAGAAGATCGGTGGCTATCGTTTATGAGTCAAGGTGGTAAATCAACGTTATCCTGGTTAACAATAATCACAGATGCTTTTTAAAGTAATATTAACGGTTCATTTATATGGAAAATAGCTTCTCAGCAAGGTGTTTCTGCACCAAGGCACATATTTATTGCACTTATGAGATTTCATTAAGGATAAATGGACCTTAAGAACCATTCGAGGATATTTTGTTGAATTTCGATCAAAATCATGTAGCACGTCATATCATCAATTTCTTATGTCGTTCATGGGACGTGATTAAAACATTGATACTGATTTACAAATATCACAGCTAGATTTTACAACGCTGTATCCAATTTGTTACTTTTCACCAGAACATTTAGATTCAACCAGACAATCTGTTATTGATATATAGTTTCGAGCTAGTGTGACTCGAGGAGCTATTGCAAATTATAGGGCAATCGCATACTCAGCGATAGATCAATGCTACTTGAAGGTGCTGGTGGACGAATGAGATGCCCCAGTAGAAAATATGTATATAAACATGTAATTAGATCGCTCATAATATTAGAATGTCATATCATCATGTTAATGTCAGACTCCTAGTCGGATTAAAAAGCTAGTCATCATCGAAAGATAGATGTGCTGTATAAAATATCGCTGAAGCGGAAACAAATCGCAGGTGGTCTTATTAAGCTATCATTATCAGAACTTCAGTATATTCACTTCAATGAAGACAAGCGATCAAAGACTTGCGTACGACTTAATCTTTCTGCGAGCGCTATCAATGGCATCGCTAAGACGGTGGTATATTTCCACTTCTTGCAGCTATACCAGCATTAATAGCCGCTGAAGAGCAGATGTTGCAAAAGCAGCTGCGTTATGCGCTGTTGGAACTGCTGCTGAAATGGCGTTAAAGAAAGCAACTGGTCAAGGAATAAAAACCTCCCAAAAAAGGAAAGGTCTAGGACTTCCAGGGACCCCGCATTCGTGGTACGGAAATGGTCTAAGACTTGGGACAATTCGATGATTCTTCATGTATCTAATTTTGATTTACTAATGCCGCTAAAAATTCAAATTAAAAAACTTCAGAGGAGTATTCATGCATGATCAATTACTTAACTTTTGCAATGGAACATGAAACTAAGATTATTATTCTTGATAAAAATTCTGGACCAGGCTTGCATTGGGTTGGATATGCAATTGATCCACGTGGAATTGTTTATTTCGATTTGTATGGGTTGGCGCCACAAAAGGATTTTTTTCATTATGTCAGCAATAACACCGTTCCAATCTGGTATTCGACGCTACCAACACAAAAAATAACGGATCCCCTGTATGTGGTCGAAAAGTTTGATGCAGTTTGATGCTGTATCAAAATCAACAGAGCCACTTCATAAGGTCGTGCATGAATACACTTCGATGTCACATTTAAATAGACATTAGTAGACATAATGGTAGATATTTATGGAAAATCTCGTGGTAAAGATCATAATGTCAATTTATCTAAATGCGCAACTCTTGATAATCTCAGAAATTAACTCAATGATTTATTCAATATCACAAGTGTACATCAAAATGAAGTCGTTTGCAGGATAAACAAGGACGATTAAAAACAAGCAACATACAACTACCAGACGTACTTATAAGAATTCCAACCGCAGTTATTAATAATATCGTTTCTTGTCCTGATCAAGGTAAAATTCATGATTCTGGTAAGTCAGTTAACGATTATGTTAAGCGATCTGGCGATGTATTTACTGGAGACATAATAATGTCAGGAAAAAATTACATATCTTGGAAACAAATGCCGCAACAGCAAAATACGTCGACGATAGCAATATTAAGATCGCTAGCGATCAAGTGACAGCAATAACAACGATCAACGATGGAATGAACACATTCATAACTGATTACTCCAATCACGTACAAACGTTACTGATTTTTCGTAGAAATAATTATACATCTGTTAGTGATTTTTTTGATATTAAACCATTTTGATATCAACCGTTGATATTAAACTCGTTGACATTAACACGAAAGTAACCGATATCATTAGTAGAATTCCTAATATTATTGCAAAAAACAAATCTTATTTAAATTCCTCACAAACAGATCATCAACATTGTGCACATCGTATCATCAGGGTCAGAAGTATGGGCACCACGAAGTAAAACTATCAAACACACTGCTAAAGTCGCTGTTGTATCTAGGCTGTCCGTATTTAGCGGTGTAGAATTTAGAATACTGTAATATTAGATTAAGATTTTGAAGACACATTTACTCTGGAATCAAAAAGTATAGTCTTAGCTAATTACAGGTGGTATCTGTAATTTTTAACTAAAATTCCTGAGTTAATTGCATAGATGATAATATAATGAATCGAATGACTCCGTCATTTGTCGACGTTCAACGTTACAGATAAAACCAGGCGTGTGTCAGAATAAACTAAAATGTCGCATACGTATGGTTGTTATCGATATAATCATTTACTCTTTTTCTGCTTTTATTGCCGGAACCGGATTATTATTATCAACAGTTATTGGTGACAGCGCCTGCAGTTGTAACAATTATCATTTCTACGGCAACAACATGCGCAGATATTTTCAGTATTATCGGTAAGAAAATATCTACTTGCGTGAGTGATAAATTCCTCGAGTACATGATGAAATTACATACAGCAACAGTCGCTCATTCTAAATTAGCTGCATATATTTCTTTGCATCTTACTGATGGTAAAATATCCGATGAAGAATTCGCAACCATAATAAAAACCTACGATGAAGATTTCATAATCGCTAGTGACAATAACCAAAGTGGAAAAATGGAGATTTAAATAATAATAATAATAATAATAATAATAATAATAATAATAATAATAATAATAATAATAATAATAATAATAATAATAATAATAATAATGCCAGAATCTCTCGAACTATTGCAACAAATCGTCACAAATACATCGCCGTCAAGAACTTCTATGATATCAGTAAGTTCGACCAATCCTGAATTTAGCGTTAACTTTCCAACAACAATTCAAGCAAGTGAAATAGCATTATCACAGTAACGTATTTATCATAGGTGGCCAAATATCAGGTGAAAACCATTCGGTGGAATATCAGCAAATAATTCCCTGATATTTGCGAATAAGAATAAACCGGTTGGAACTCCCGATTGGGAAGTTGTTGGAATTCGGGTAGTTATCTAATAGAACAGATTAACAGCAAGTTCTATCGCAGAATTAAATCTATTACAGGAAGAGAGTTTAAAAAAGCGATTACTGTTAACGAATCAACATTATCAGCGGCGATTGAAATAAATTCTCCTGATTTTGTTGAAGATATTTATCAAAATTCAATCAGATCAGTGTATAATGGCATGGAGTCTCCTACGTTCATAATGTAATTTCAGAACCAACAAAAGATGAATTTAAAACAATTGAAACAAAATCATTAAGTAACCAGAATATCGAAAAAAAGCAATGGAGATATGCAAATTGTAAATCTGATCCAAATGATTATGGTTATTACTTTACCGATTTTGACGGTAAAAGGTTCACCAAGATAACTAGATCAGCATTTACTGTTATCAAAGACACCAGGTGGCGGGATCGAGCTATTATTGATGAAGAATTTTTTTTAAAGAACTTTTAGATGATCTTAAGCAAGAATACGATAAATGATTTAATGATTTAAGACGTTTGCTCATTTCATTATCACAACATTATGCTGTGAAAAATCTAATTATCGAACAATTAAACATTTAAATGGAATTTTATTTAATTTATACATTGCCAATCAAAGTATTATAAACGTTGCAACAAATCTTAATATAAATCTTTACACTGATCAAGAATCTAAGCAATTTTTTCTTAATGATTACAAAATAACAGAAAAGGACTTACAAACATTTATTATACCAGATTTAAATAACGCTGGACTGAAGACATCATTAACTGATCTTATTGAAGAATATTATCCGGGAGTAATTGAATCAAGGAGAAAAATAGCCCCACCACCGGCTTTACTAACTAAAACATTATAACGGCCCATTCAGTGGCAGATGTAACATATCGCCGAGCAATGTAAATATTACATCAACAATCGCAGTCAGTCTAGTATGCGATGTTGTCGATGGGTGTTATCGGATAGATCTTTCAAAGTCTAGCCAGGCCCAGCAAAGCCAGCAAAGATACATATTATATGCTTTCTTCCCGACAGTTCCACCCAGGTTGTTGATTGTATCAGAGCAAATAAATCACATGTACTTGCGTGTACATAATTCATTATAATTGAGACAACATTTCAAACTCACAGATCAGATCGGTAGAACTCTTGATTTATAAAATGAATATCTAAGTATAAATCTGTATGTAAAATCATAATGCGTTTTACATCGCAATGCAAAACAAAATAAGATCGGAATCTAACTTGAATCAAAATAATTTTTTTTATTGAGCATAATGCAAATAAATAAATAAAGTGTCATTTTCCCCAATGAATTTTTTTTAGCAATTACCACAGTCATTGATCTACCAATTTCATTATCACTTCCATCATCACGTTTACTTTTATTTTCACAATGCTTTCTTAACTGTCTTATACGAAAGTTAATAGTCTTTTTCTGTTCCTATTCATGAGATAATTTTAACATAATTTTATCAATATTGTTTGAGAGAGGTACAAACAACTTAAACTGTTTAGCTGTAACTGATGCTAGCGAATTTAACATTGTCTGCTGGATAAATATAATGAATTTATAATCAGATGGTAGCGTGTACCTGCTATCATTCTTGCGTTGTTGTGAGGATTCCAAATCACATAGAATGTATTCAAGATTAAGATTATCATATACATTTATACAGTTATGTTGTACTTTTTAATCCCAGAAATGAAAATGATATTTTCAGAATTCATTATTTAATAAATAAATGTTTAGTACAAAAATAAATAAAACATAAATAGAGTGATCACATTCAATCTACCATTATACGAGTTATATCAGACAAACCTAATAAGGTTCCAAGAGTCTCCTTTTAGACATTACCACCAGGAGAATTTCCAAATATCCGTAACTGAAACTTTAGAAACTCAGAAGGTTGTCTAATACATGTAGACCTTTTCAGTGGCCAGCGAGATTCTCTACATTGTTTCCCTCATGAAAATTTCTATATATCCATAACCAAAATTTTAGAAATTCAGAGGGCTAAAAGTCTTTATGACCAGGAACCTAACGAGGTTTATTTTTAGTTTTGTGATGTTTCTTTTGGAATTGTCATTGTGTGGGGTACCCCTTAAGAGAAGTCACAAGGTTGCGATGTCACATGACTACATTATTTATTTTTGATGATGATATGATATGATGATAATGATGATATCATGTCGAGGAGCCTTTGGTGGCGCTCTACAGTTTTGTATTTAGAATAGAGTTAGACTTTTAAAGAAAAAGAATTTCCCCTTGTTTCCTCACTGGTTATACTGGCTATTTTAAAAGACTGTATATATTGGGTATTGTTCAAAGAACGTTTAATTACCTTTAGTTTGGTGTATGATTGATGGGTGTAATATGGGTTATAGAGTATACAGCTTGGCCTTAATCCAAATGTGCACCTTTGCAAAAAGGGCTAGCTCTGCGTGCTTATTTTCTCTTCCCGAAGTTCAGAGGTAAATTGTAAAACAAAGAGCCTATAACTTTTTGTTTAGATTTTATGTATTTGGTAATTCATTCATTGCACTTTTAGAAGCTGGCATTGTCTTGTTTGGCAAAATTTATTTTCCCTATGTTAATAGCAGCCAAGGATAGTTTAGACAAATTCAGGTTGATTTTTGGAGCACAATGGAGCAGTCATTTTAGTTAGCAGTGTGCTAAGATCATTTAAAATTTCCAAAAGTACAATATCCAAAAAACTTTTAGCCACATTACATGAAAGTAGCATATAGGTATGCGAACATTCTCTCCACTGTGCATGTTTAAAATGCAAACAACTTCACCTTACATACATTACTTTTTCAAAAGTACATAATAACTGTTGAGTGCAACCATAAAGAGTATATAGGTATTATTATTATTGTATGATTTAATTTGTATTGTATGGCTGAAATATGTAAATCGCAAGCATCAAAACGGTTTTTTGGAACCATTGTTCTGTATTTGCCTTTCAGAACAGCATTTATTTGAGTCAGAGTCTCAAACAGGTTCAACCCCCTCCTTATTACAAAAAGTGATCTATTTTAAAAATCCACATTACATTCTGTCAGCATAGCAACCAGTGGTATGCTGAAATACAGGAACATGAAAATAGCCATATTTATTCCTGAGATATCAAAAATAAATTTTTCCGGTTGAAAAGGGATGGAACAGCTGAGGTTCATAAAGGACGAAGGTCAAAATGTAAAATATTTACTTATTGTTTAATATAGAGGAAAGCAAATTTGCTTTGTCATCATTTATATTTTAATTTCGTTGCAAAAATTAAAAGAAACATATTCACTACATATTTCTTTTACTTAATGCAACAGTTTTCAATATAGGTTGACTTTATTCCTATATTCTAAGACTTCTAATTTCCCATAATGAAGGTCACTACTCACACAAACATGCCTCGTGACAAATTATATAAGCTAGAGCAACATAAGCATAATTAGCTTTTTCATGAATAAATCAATGTTAATTTATCATTTTATTTAGAACATCATACATCATAAATGAAAAAAAGGAAAAATAATTGCATAAATGTTTATATTGTTTTTAAGGTGGCGCTCTACTGTTTCGTGTTTAGCATAGGGTATGAATTTTAAAGAATAATAATTTCATCAGTTTTCCTCACTATAAATACTGGCCATTTAAAAAGACTTTGTATATATTAGGTATTGTTCAAAGAACCTTAAATTCTATTTATTTTGGTGTATGATTGATGGGTGTAATATGAGTTATAGAGTATACTGCTTGGCCTTACTCCTGATGTGCACCTTTTAAAAATGTGCTAGCTCTACGTGCTCAATTTCACTTCCCGAACTTCAGAGGTAAATAGTTTACATTGTATGCATTTGGTAATTCATTCATTGCACTTTTAGAAGCTGGTCTTGTCTAGTTTGGCAAAATTCATTTTCCCTATTTTAATACCTTCCAAGGATAGTGTGCTTTAGACAAATTCAGGCTGATTTTTGTAGCACAAGGGAGCAGCCATTTTAGCGACATTACATGAAAGCAGCATATAGGTATGCCAACATTTTATCCTCTGTGCATGTTTAAAATGCAAAGATCTTCAGCTTACATATATCATTCTCTCAAAAGTACATAATAAATGATGAGTGCCACCTTTTCTTTGTGCCTGCATTTATGCCCAATGATCAACCCACGTGTTGACGTAGTCGGTAGGTGTACTGACACGAAGACAGGGAACGTCGAAGCCCCAATAAATTACAAATATTGGCATAAGATCGCCTTCGCAGACAA